>RCUC01149261.1:0-68582 GCA_003697995.1 Taxidea taxus jeffersonii
ATTAATTTAGTTGTCAAGATGATGGAACCTAGAGACGCTTAATTAGGAGGTATGAATTTGAGAAATACTGACATTCATAAGTAATTAAGACTATAGGTATGGGCTCCTTCAGAAATCTAATACTGATTAAGGAAATCTAGGAACTTAGATCTGAGCCTTGCTAATTCCCACTATGCAAAGAGATGACAAAGAAAAATAGTGTGTGGGAGGATAGGTAAGATTGCAAAAATTTGGTTAGGAATCTAAACAATGTCAACTATTTCTTTTGGAATACATGTTTCCCTTAGGCAAGACCTTTGCTATGCAGTAGTTTTACAAGAAGGCATTAGTGTGAAGTGGTTAAGAACATGAGTTCCAGCATCAGATAATTGGCCTATTAGATGTTGGCCCTACTAACTGCACTATGGGATCTTCTACAACGTATAAACCTCTCTATGTCTCCATTCCTCTTAAGCAAAATAATTGTTTTTGTGACATAGAGTTTTGAGAGTTAAAATATGCACCTGACATATAGTAATGCTGACAAAAGACAGTAGTTACAATGTCTACCATAACTGAATTCTAGAATTATGTTACCAGTCTCACACTTTCTGTCAGGAAAGAGCTAAACTACAGAGTTATAAAGACAAAGATTATATCTGTGAAGTAAGTCTAATATCATAGAAAAAAACTTGACATATTCAAAGATTATGCTAATTTGGGGGTATAGCTCAGTGGTAGAGCATTTGACTGCAAACATTATGCTAATCCATTTATTTTTATTATAATTTTAATATTGTATTTTTAAGTAACCTCTACACCCAACACGGGGCTTGAAACTGCAACCCTGAGATCAAGAGTCACATGTTCTATCAACTGAGCCAGTCAGGTATCCCCATATCAATCCATCTAAAGGAAAGTAGAGGTCTATAGAAATTAGAAAGGTCTGCATGAAGTTTATCCATTCAAATAGCTTTAAATGGAATGTTATGTTTGGAGTATTAAAAGGAATGAATATCAATTCCTGAATAACAAAACAGCCCCAGGCTAAAAAGAAACCATTCAAATTCTCCATGATTCAGTGAGTTACCAATTTGGATTGAGTTCAACTGGATGGTTCTTTGCTGATATCACCTAGTCACTTGTGTGGCTGCAGACATTATGAAGGCTTGATTGCAGTTGGGTTGTCTCAAATGTCCCCAGTCACATGTCTAATGCTTGGGGCTTCCTGTCAGATGGTTGATATAGGAAAGTTTATCTGGGTTGATTTGTCTCTGCTTCACTCTGTTTCTCACCCTCTAGTACACTGGACCAGGCATCTGCACAGCTAGTGTTTGGGGCAGCGTTCTAAGAAAAAGAAAATAGAATCTGTAAGACTTTTAAAGACCTAGGTTTGGTATTCCCGCAAATTTGCTTCCTCTGAATTTCACTGGCCAAAGAAAGTCATAATGTAAGAGAATGGAGAAATGGGTTCTGTGTTTCTTGAAGGGAAAAAAGTAACAAAAATTCATTGAAGAAATAAATACTTCCATATACAGATGGGAGGAAAGTGTATCCAATGGATATTGCAGATGACAGATAAGGGGAACATACATGACAATAATATGCACCACCGCATGTTGAAATGTTAAGCCAGGCTGGTCTGCTTAGAGTGGAAATTTTTGTGTGACGTCTTGAGCTATACAAAGTATTAACTCATGGAGTTTCCCGAAAAACACTACCTGATAGAATTATATTCTAAGTTACAAGTGAGCCAAATATAAAATTTTAAATCATTAAACAAAGTAAAAGGGTGAAAAATATTTTCTTGACCCTCCATTAACATTCATATATTATTATTTAAGTGTGTAATCAATGCCTTTAAAGTCTTAGAGACACTTTGCTTTCTCTTTTTGTACTAAGCATTTTAAATAGGGTGTGATTTTAGGACATTTCAATTCAAGCAACACACCTTTCACATGCACAGGAGCCAAATGTAGCTACTGGTCAACTTATCAAACAGCTCAGGTATATAACGCTGGATTTAGAATTTTTTCATTTGACTATTTTAGAGAAATATAGTTTCAGGGGTGCCTGGGTGACTCAGTCATTTAAGCAGCTGACTCCTTGATTATAGTTCAGGTCATGATCTCAGGGTTATGAGAGTAAGTCCCATGTTGGGCTCTGCACTGGGCATAGAGCCTGCTTAAGAGTCTCTCTCTCTCCTCTTTCTTAGCGCCTTGCCCTCTCTTAAAATAAATAAGTAAATAAATAGAAAAATATCATTTCCAGTTTGTAGGAATAGAAAGATAGTAGCTTAGAATGATCGTAACTCTGGCTTCTAACTCTGGCTAAGGCACGTATGTGTATTTATATTATAAAGTTAGTAAATGCTATTTTTATTTCCTTATCAAATAGTAAGGGGATTGGCTAATATCAGCCTTAATGCGCTTTGGATCTCTAATATTGCATAATCTTATTATTCTTAGGCAGTCTGGAAAAATAATTTAACTTCACCATTCAAAAAGGAGTATAGAATTAAAGTATAGAGTAACACTGTGAAAAATTGAATAATGCAACTAAAACAAGACCATCAATTAAGAAATGCCAATGTGAGGAAAAAGTGCTGAAAGCAGAGAGGAAGTGAAAAGCCAAAGATTAATCCTCAGAGAGAGGGGGATGACGCCAACACCGGTTAAAAGGCTTAGTAACTGATTAAAAAAATATAGGAAACAGTTATCAACAAGAGTGAATCTCAAATTCAGAGAAACTGAGTGTCCTTACATAGTGATCATATTTAAAACCTGGAGAGAATCTGTAAAGACTTTTCTCTTGGGAAACAGATACAGAAGAAGAAAAAAAAAAAAAAAAAAACTAGGACAATGGCTACATTTGGTAACAAAGAAAAAAAAACTATCACTAACGAACAAAAGAAAAAAAGAAGCAGCTAAATATAAGGTGAAAAAAAAGTTAAGAAAATATTTAAGGAAAAAAGGTACTATTTAACATATTCAAAAGCTGCAAGAAATCAAGGAAGCTGAGGATTAAAGAAAACAATTAGGTTAGAATTAAGATAGATATATATGTAAAATTGGTGGTCTTGGCTCTTTCCATAGTTTGGCTATTGGGTATTGTGGACATTGCTGCATCTTTGGGGTAAATCCCTAGGGGTGCCATTGTTGGGTCATAGAATAGCTCTATTTTCAACTTTTTGAGGTAACTCCAAACTGTTTTCAAAGGTGGCTGCATCAGCTTGCATTCCCACCAACAGTGTAGGAGGGTTCCCCTTTCTCTGCATCCTTTCCAACATCTGTCTTTTCCTGACTTGTTAATTTTAACCATCTGACTGGTGTGAGTTGTTATCTCATTGTGGTTTTGATTTGTATTTCCCTGATGCCGAATGATGTTGAGCATTTTCTCATGTGTCTGTTGGCCATTTGTATGTCTTCCTGGAGAACTGTCTTCCACCCATTTCTTGATTGGATTATTTTGTTCTCTGGATGTTGAGTTTGATAAGTTCTTTATAAATTTTGGATACTTGTGAGCCTGGGTGGCTCGGTTGGTTAGGCCCCTGCCTTCAGCTCAGATCATGATCCCAGAGCCCTAGGATCAAGTCCCATATCGGGCTCCCAGCTGCATGGGGAGTCTGCTTCTCCCTCTGACCTTCTCCCCCTCGTGCTCTCTCTCTCTCTCTCAAATAAATAAATAAAATCTAAAAAAAATTTGGATACTAGTCCTTTGATAACACATTATATATACATACACACAGATACACACACAATAGAGTACTATTCAGCAATCAAAAAAATGAAATTTTGCCATTTGCAATGACATGGATGGAACTAGAGGGTATTATGCTAAGTGAAATAAGTCAGTCAGAGAAAGACAATTATCATATGATCTCACTCATATGTAGAATCAAAACAGAGATTTGAGAAACAAAACAGAGGATTGTGGAGGAAGGGAGGGAAGAATAAAACAAGACAAAGTCAGAGAGGGAGACAAACCATAAGAAACTCTTAATCATAGGAAACAAACTGATAGTTACTGTAGGGGGTGGTGGGTAAGGGGAAAGAGTAATGGGGTAATGTGTTGGGTCCGTAATCAAAGGAGCGAGACTGATACAAAGCGAAGGTCAAGCAAAGCTTTATTTCGCGCCAAGCATCAAGAATCAAACTGACCGGCCAGGGCCATCTCTTACAAAGAGGCGACCCCTCTCTGCCTTACAGACTAACTTTTATAGGGCAAAGGCCATGTGGTTGGGGTTGGCCACACACAAGTGGCCAATGAGATTGTAGCACACAGAGAAAGCTGCACAGTCATGCTAGGTCACACACAGGTGACCAACTGTGTTACAATTGACCCAATAATAGACATTTGAACTATCCTATCACCTTGGTCAGAATTGGTGCCCAAAGGGTGGGCTCCACACACTTTGGTAGCTAGGGAGACAATATGCACGCCCCACTGATTGGATACCTCCACCAGGCCTGACCCACCCTTGTATTTGGGCTTTGTTACCTGGGACTGGTTTCCGGGACTTGTTTTTAAGTAAGTCCCCTGTGGGGAGCGGTGGCGCCTGGTGGAAGGGGGGGTAGGGACAGTTTAAGTTTTACTGCATAAACACCACAATGGCTATTCAACCGAAATGGAGCCGTTTTGGCTAAATAGGTCCTTACAATGGGCATTAAGGAGGGCATGTGATGTAATGAGCCCTGGGTGTTATGTACAACTGATGAATCACTGAACTCTACCTGTGAAACTAATAATATGCTATATGTAAATTAATTGAATTTAAGTTAAAAAAAAGTATATGGCCTGAAACTTTGGCAATGGAAAGACGCAGAAAATGTCACACTGATTTGGGAAAGTATATTACTTCTAGAACTCATATGGTATTGCTCCTTATACCATTTGTTCCATCATATTTAACTCAAGTTGTTCACAGGATTTCCATTAGGCATATGGACACTTCTAATAATAAATCAACTGATCATGTAGATGTGGGAAAGGGAAATAATTTTCTCTTACTCTTCTGGGTTCTTGGCTAAGACCCAACCCTACAATAAAAGACCATTAATAGAAGAAAAACAAACAGAAGATTAATAACAGGTACACCTCCTATATACCTGAGCCATACCCAGAAACACTGAGTCTCCAAAAGGGCCCAAGTCACCACTTTAAAAACTATCTCCAGCTAAAGGCAAAAGATCTTTGGGGGGGGGGGTGGTTAGAGAGGGCAGGGAGCCAGTCATAGTAAGCTATCAGAAAAAGCACAGTAAACAAAGATAAGGTTGTTACCCAGATTTAGGCCATTGCCTTCTCCATTGATGAGAGTTTCTATAGATTTTCTTCCTGATACAGGGAGGAAGACACCCTTACAAATGGGGATTTCCCTTCTAAATGTAAAGATCACTTACAAAAGGATAGCTTATATACAATTTTCAGAACTTTTCCTATCTGCTGTTTCTTAAGTGGGCAGCCTTTAATAATCCATATGCCCAAGAGATATATTTTGGGTGGTAAATTTTGCTTCCATTCATAGATAAACTTTTCTATAAACACAGTTGCTAAATTGCTAAATTAGAACTTAGATGTATAAATAACCTCTAATAACAGGTATATGGATTGGTATTTCGCTAAGTAATAAATATTATTAATTGAATCAGGTGTATTCCTGGGAAGCTACTCCACACATTTCCTTTCTATACAACCCAAAATTTTATAATAGTTTACTAATGTTTAAAACATTATCAGCACTATCTTGTCAGATAAAAACTGCCAAAAATTTAAGATGGTAGCGATAGTATATATTAATATAGCTGACTAAAAAAAAAAAAACAACTGAGGATCCCAATTTAGCAGTTTGGAAAATTCAAGTAAAAAACAGTGAATGAGGTGAAGTTAGTGTGTCAGATACAATTAGAAGATTATATATACACACATATATGGTACATATTATTAGATTTTATAAATATATGTTATTATATTATATATTGTATATATAGTATGTTGTGTGTATATATACACACATAAAAGAAAATTGAACTTGTTCTACTTTGCATCAAAAGGTATTAAAGACTGAAAATTCAACCTGTAAATTTAAAGATCTGATTGGTTTTAGTCAATGACTTATGAATTGGGCAGCAATGCTTCTTACAAATGGAATGGTACTCTGAGAAGGTATACAAATTGGAGGCTTTTATAGGCAGAAATTGGATAGTTATTAGCTAAAGAAAAGAAAGGTCACCTACCCCTGGAGGGAAGGACGGAGGTTTTATCATGTGATTACCTTAGGAGTGCTGATTACAAATTCCAGACTAATTGGTTTAAAATTACACTCCTAGGAGAGGCTGACACTGCAGTTAGGTTAGGTATTAAGTCTTGGTGGCCTTTATCCTAAATGACTAAATTTTAGACCTGTTGTTTCTTTTTAACAAGGATAAATTGTTAACATAAGAGAATTTATTAAGAAAAAATGGATTTAAAATATTTTCATGTAGGTAAATTAAAATGTTAATGAGTTCCCTGATATAGCTATGTCTAAATCTTTTTTAATCTCTTTTTTAAAGATTTTATTTATTTATTTGACAGAGAGATCACAAGTAGGCAGAGAGACAGGCAGAGAGAGAGGAGGAAGCAGGCCCCCCACCGAGCAGAGAGCCTGATGAGGGGCTCGAGCCCAGAACCCCGGGATCACGACCCAGGTGGAAGGCAGAGGCCCAACCCACTGAGCCACCCAGGCGCCCATATAGCTATGTTTAAATCTTATTGTAGTTAAGTTAGTAGGCATTAGAACTTTGAAATTAGAGCAATTCTTAGAATTTTGAAAGCATACATATGGTTTACAGTCCAAGACTACTATTTGTTTGGCCACAGGGAACCTGGTCAACTGTAAGAATAGTATTACAGTACTATTTGGAATCTAATCCCAAATCCTCACCTACTTAGTTAGCTATACCTTAATATTCCTGCTAGCCCTCCAGCTAATTTTTCTTCACAGTGAGTCATAACTAACATCTGCTCCTTGCTTATCTCTGACATTTTACTGCTGCTCATCTATCTTCTGCTGATGACAGAATGTGTGCCAATATAGCTCTATAACTTTGCTTCCTCTGCTTGGATGCACAGAACAACTATGTTCTTGCCACTTTACTGTCCTCTCTGCAATGCCTTAGAATTGGGAAAATGTCATTTGCTCTAATGATTGTAGGACTTTTAATCAAATCTTCATTGAGTTTTTCTTGTGCTTATAGATCAGTAGGGGAGTGATTCTTGTTTTCAGTAAGCAAGTAATCTTTTCTTATCATTTTAAGATTCTGTTTATCGGGATTCATTAAAGATGTTCCTTGGATATTTGAAGCACATCTGTTAGTGTTGTCCCACACATTCCTCTTAGTTCTTAAATAATGTCCCAGGTTGAGTCACATGAGTTTGGACTGACACCCAGAGTGGTTGCTTTGCTACCCCTCTGTGAGACTAAGCAATTGTGTTCTCATCCTTTTCGTGTTTTACTCCCCATGTTACTGGAAAATGCACTTGTCACCATTTGTCACTAAGGTCCTAGGTTTTGGTTCAAACAAGCCTCCTGGGGGGTGAAGGGGAGGAGAAGTTGCCACTCAGATATATGAATCTTTGGCATAAGGATTATCTTGTGCTGTTTTGTTTTGTTTTGTCTTTTAAGATTTTCTTTCTTTCTTTGAGAGAGATAGTGAGAAAGAGAGCAAGAGCTGAGAGGAGAGGGAAGAGCAGGCTTTCTACTGAGCAGGTGTCCTGACACAGAGCTGGATCCCAGGACCCGGGGATCCAGAGGCAAAAGTTTAACTGACTGAGCCACCCAGGTGCCCCTAGAGCTGGTTGTTTTTGAGAAACAGCAGACATCAGAGAATCTCTGAAAATCTGGTAGAAGTTACTCTTTTGTAAGGGACATTTACATTTAAAAGGAAATCTCCATTTGTGAGGCTATCTCTGTACTAGGGAAAGAAAGATGATTAAATCTCTGGAAACTCTTATCAATGGAGAAGGCACCAACATAAATCTGCATAACAGCTATAATCTTATTCACTGTGCTTTTCCCAGTAACTTCTTATAAGCAGCCCCCACATCCCCAATATCTTTATTTTGCCTTTAGCTGAAGATGGTATTTAGGGTGGTGACTTGGGCCATTTCAGGTACTCAGTTTTTCTGGACATCTCCTATATATACAGGAAGTATCTGTATTATTAAACTTCTGTTTATATTTCTCCTATAATCTATATATATTTGTATTTCTCCTATATATATAAATTATATGTATATTTCTCCTATAATTACAGGGTGGTCTCAGCAAGGAAGCTAAAGTAAAAGGAAAATTATTTTTTCCTCCCCTGCAGTGGCATACTTGGATCACAGTTTCTGAATCCTGAAATAAACATGTTGATTAATGTTATGCTTTCCATTCTTCTAGTCCTCTCTACTTGCCACTGTCTCTAATGAGACTCTGACATGTTTTTTACATCATAAAAACTTTAGTCTGTACAATAATCTATCCATTTAATAAAACTTTATTTCTTCCTTGAGAAAAATTTGACAAGGAACATTTTTTTTCTGTTTTTATTTTTTTGAGAATCTCCATTTACATGATTTTTGTTTTAGATTGTATGACTTTATAAAGGAGAGATTTATTAGACATTTTCTTTGGTAAATCGTTCTCTAGATTTGGAGATATAGTCAAATAAATTACTCTGACATAGTTATAGCTTAATGTATCTTCTCAAAATGATCCATTTGTCACAGATTTTTTTTAACAGAAGACTATATTCTAAAATGTCCTTTCCGAAATTGTATTTTAAGTACCAGTTTTACATGATATTTTCAAACTTATAAAATTCTTGGTGACAATCTTAAGCTTCTCTGACAGAAGAACTGATGATTTTCTAATTCAGTCTACATTGTATAAACAATGGGAAGTTATATATTTGAGAAAGATATTTGTCATCTTCTGAAAACTGAAAGTGACCCAGTTCAAAGTATAAGTTTATGATGTAACTTGACAAACATAATATTGAATAAAAATTATAGATTAATCTTATGTGTAAGGTAAACATATAACTTCTCATCCAAACTGTGATAATTTGAGAATAAAGTTATGTGCTATTACTGATAGTAGTAGGAAAACAGACATAAAATTCAGGGTTTCTGAGCAAAACAAAACATATGATCACCATACTAATGTAATTTTGAGATGTTAGAATATTAATTGAATGGATAAATTCATCACTTCTAGGCAAGGACTGTAAGAACAATTTTATAACATACCAGTTCAACCAAACTGCTGTTTATGAGAGACAGGATTGATTTAATAATATCATCAGTTATGAGAATAAAGAGAAAGAAAAAAAGTCTCCTATTGCAATTCTGTATCAATTATAAGATATACCCTAATAATTGAAACTTAAAAATGCTAAAAATGCACATCTTATAATTAAAGAAATAACATATGAAGATATTATTATAATATACCATATTAAGTTAGCAATAATTTAAGACAATATGAAAATTGTAACAAACATTGAAAAGACAGTTAAAAATATATAATGCTTTTGTTACAAGGAGACAAGTTGAAGACAAATGTTTCCATGCTAAAATATATCTATTTCAAATTATCATCACATTTAAAATCTGATACTTAACAGTGTACTATGAAAAGTATAATAAACCACATCTTTTATTTCTCATTTTAGTAGGAATAGTAGTATCCTAGTGCAGTACACAATAAAAAAGTAATAAATTTTCAAAACAATTAGAACATGGTGGCCAAAGTGTTTGTTATCAAAAGGTACATTTTTTACTGCACAGAGAACGAATAAGTCATACTTCTGGCATTTGGAAGACATCTTTACTGATACAAAGAAACTGCTAATAGACAGATTCCTCCTGCTAAAAAAATAATAATGCTTACCGAAGATGCATTTGAATATATAGAAAATCTATTTGAAAACAGGCTCCATGACCAATTTGATAAATACCTTTTTACTAACAGCCACATTTGATATAATGAAACTATCAATTATATACAGAGTTTGATATATCAGATATATCAAGACCATAATAATGCTTGTTGGACTCAAACAATTACAAGTCTTCAGATCTCCATGAACTTAGTTTTCTATGGTTGGTGCCGTGGATACTAATCACTTCCCCTCTACCTCTACAGGTTGTGATATAATTGTGAAATAGTCAAAGAATCTATGTAAGGATGAAAATGTCAGTTTTCCTAATTGTAACATTTGATTAGAAAATATCACCTGAAATGAAATCAGATTCCTGTTATGGATTGACTTGTGTGGGTTGAATTTACAAGCTGAAGTTCTAAACACCAGTACCTTGGAAATACTGTAGAAAGAATTAGTTAAGATGAGACTATATGAAAATAGATAGACTGATGGTTTGGGTCACTGGTGTCCTCAAATAAAGAATGACATGTGAAGAAAAAGAGTCATACAAGAAAGATGATATAAAAAATATAAGAAGAATTTCATCTACAAACCAAGGAATACCCAAGGCTGCCAGAAGGTAGGAGAAAGGCATGGAACAGCATAGTTCTCAGAAGGAACCAGGCCTGCCAAAACCTTGATTTTAGAACTTTTAGCCTCTGGAGCTGTAGGAACAATAAATTTCTGTTGTTTTAGCCACCTAATATGTGGTTCTTCCTTATGGTAACCTTAGGAAACTCATGCAATTTCTTACTATTCTGCACTCACCCACTACTCCCAACTAAATTTAGAAAGTAGAAAGATTATTTGGATTTTTGCTATGATTTGTATAAGTTCATTATATATTTTGGATATTAGCCTCCCTCCAAAACCCTGTATCAGAGAGATATGATTTGCAAATACTTTTTCCCATCTAGTAGACCACACTTTCATTTTCTTTTTCTTTCTTTTTTTTTTTGTTAAGTTTTTAAATATTTATTTATTCTTATTTGTCAGATAGAGAGCGCACGAGGGAGCACAGGCAGACAGAGCGGCAGGCAGAGGCAGAGGGAGAAGCAGGCTCACTGCTGAGCAAGGAGCCCGATGTGGGACTCGATCCCAGGATGCTGGGATCATGACCTGAGCCGAAGGCAGCTGCTTAACCAACTGAGCCACCCAGGCGTCCCCACACTTTCATTTTATTGATGGTTTCCTTTGTTCTGCAGACATTTTTAGTTTGATGTAGTCTCACCTGTTGGTTTTTGCTTTTGCTACCTTTGCTTTTGGAATCAGACAAAAAAATCATTGCTAAGACCAAATGTCAAAGTGATTACTGCCTGTGTTTTCTTCTGGAAGTTTTATGGTTTCAGGGCTTATTTTCAAGTCTTTAATCCATTTTGAGTTAGTGTTTACATATGGTATAAAATAGTATTGTAGTTTCATTCTTTTTCATGCGGCTGCCCAGTTTTCCCAACACCATTTATTGAAATACTGTCCTTTCCTCATTATGTATTTTTGGCTCCTTTGTCATAAATTAATTGACCATATACATTTGAGTCTATTTCTGGGGTATCTATTCTGTTCCATTAATTTATGTGTCTGTTTTTATGCCAATACCATACTGTTTTGAGTACTACACATTTGTAATATACTTTGAAATCAAGAAGTGTGATGTCTAGCTTTGTTTTTTCTCAAGATTGCTTTGGCTACTTGGGATCGTTTGTGGTTCCACACAAATTTCAGAATTCTTTCTTCTGGTTCTGTGAAAAATGCCCTTTGAATTTTGATAGGGATTGCATTGATTCTGTAGATTGTTTTCAATAGCATGAACATTTTAACAATATTAATTCATTTAATCCATGAACATAGAATAATATTTTCTATAAAACAGGGTTATTGGCAATAAACTCCTTTAGCTTTTGGTTTTCTAGAAAACTAGTTATCCTTCCTTCAATTCTGAATGATAATCTTGCCAGGTATTGTCGCTGATTTTTTTTTTTTTCCTATCAGAACTTTGAATATACCATTCCACTCCTTTCTGACCTGCAAAAGTTTTTGCTGAAACACCTGTCTAAAGGGGGTTTGCTTGTATGTACACATTGTTTTTCTCTTGCTGCTTTTAAGATTCCCTCTTTATTTTCACTTTTGACATTTTAATTATAATGTGTCTTAGTGTGGATCTCTTAGGGTTCATCTTAATGGAAACTCCCTAGGCTTCTTCATCTGGGTATCTATTTCCTTCCTCGGGTTAGGAAAGTTTTCAGTCATTATTTCCTCAAACTAGTTTTCTGCGTCTTTTCTCTCTCTTCTCATCCTAGGATCTTTAGAAAATGAATGCTATTCTACTTGAAGATGGTCTATATGTGCCTTAAGCTATCTTCACTTTTTAAAGTTCTCTCTCTCCCTCTCTCTTCCCCTGCTCTGTTTGGGTGAATTCCACTGCTCTGTGTTCTGGACCACTAATCTTTTTTTCTGCTCCATCTAGTCTGCTGTCAAACCCATCTACCTTATTTTTCAGTTCAGTTGTTGTATTCTTCAGCTATGTGACCTCCATTTGGCATTTGCTTATATTTTATATCTCTTTGTTGAAGTTCTCACTGTGCTCATCCATTTTTCTCCTGAGTTCAGTGAACATCTTTATGACCATTTCATTGAATTCTTTATTAAGTAAATTACTTATCTTGGTATCATAAAGGTATTTTTTTCTGAGGTTTATCTTGCTCTTTTGTTTGGCATATATGCCTGTTTTTTTGTTTGCTTGTTTTTAATTTTGCTTATCTCTGTTTTGTTTTTTTTTTTTTTTTTGTAGGAAATGAAAGAATTATGTCTTCCAGTCATGAAGGAATGGCCTCATGTAGGAGATGGAATTTATTACTCAAGATGTCGTCTCCCAAACCTTCATGATTGTCTAAGTAGCCTGATTTATTTTTGTTAGGCCCTAACTGTTGAAGGTGCATCAAGATCTGTCAGTGTTCTAAAGAGAAGGATATCAATCAGCATCTCATTTCAAGCTGATTGGAAGCCAGACCTTCAGGCTAAAGCCTTTAAAGTGTATAAATGTACAGAGTCTTGGGGGACAATAAACTCTGCTGGTCTCCTAACCAGGCAATCTGAAAGCAACCCCTGGACAATGGATGCAAAAATTGCAGCTCCAGAAAAGTATATAAGCTCTTTTGGGGTAGGTACTGGTGACCTGCAGCAAGGCCAAGGGAGAGCACAGTGATGGCATCCATCAGCTTACATACCCCAAGAGAAACTTTGTAGCCTCTAGATATGTGGCAAACATGAAATCTCCTAGCCATTTAGCTAGGAGTTTTCTAGTCTTTTTCAGAGGGAATTGCTCCTTATGTAACTATAGATGTGGTTTTTCCATGGGATTTGGTGAGTTCAGTGTCTTTCTATACTGAATTTTTTTTAAACGATCCTAATTTAGATTTTTAAACAGAATGCCTGATCAGTTAAAATTTGATGATATGGCAAAATGTTAACAAATATAACATTTAAATTATAACTTGAATAAACAACATCTTTCCAATAATTGGATTATAGTTTTCAAGCCCTAATTTAGGTTCTGGAATAACATTTATTGCTTGAATAATAACATTCAAAGCTATCAGAAATAACTAGAATTTTGTGCAATCTATTTATGATTAGCTGCAAAAATGAACTCTATTAAGCACATTTTTTTGGTAGGAGTGCCTGTATATTTATTATTAAAGTATATTTATTTTAAGGAAGGTATCTTAAATGTAAAGGTTTTTTTAAAAATTTCAGGTAATAATAGTGCAAATGGATAAGACTGACAATCTTTATACAACTTTTCAAGGTAAAAATGTTATTATATTTTCTCATCAAAAATATGAACATCTATAAGTACATTTTGAAAGAGTGGTTAGAGTGTTGTCATGGAAACATTCCTATGCTACTACTCCATGAGTCTGTGGCAAAATTTTCCAGACTCTGCTGTTAATAATCTCAATACTACCCAATAATGCCATTGATGTGGTACATGCCTCTTGTACCACAGATATTGAAATTGATATAAAATCCTTTATTTTCCATCTAAAAGTGAAAAAACAAAATCTATCTAAATTGGCAGTAAAACATTTTTAATCCCTATATTAGTAACAGCTTACTTAGAAACTAGAATGTAGCAAAAATTTTAAAATTAGTATTTTCTATTATATACTTTTAAATGGCTTTATATATATAATTAATATCTCTATATATGTATATTTATGTATTTTATATACATATAATGTATTTGCTTTTGCTTATTTATTTATATTAAGACTTTTGTAGCAAGATGGCTCAAGCTACTGCAAAATTTGCAATCATGTTTTGAGATGGTTGTAATTCATGGTGGAATTTGAATCTGGGTGACATACATTAATAACTATTAAAATTAACTTTCATTATACTGGGCTCAACTTATTGATTATTTTCCAGACCATTTAGCATTCAACTTGTTCTTTGGGAATGAAAATCATGTAAATAAGATTACAACGACATTGACAAGTTATATGTAATCATGGTGCATGGAAAGGGAATAATAATAACAACAACAATAATAATAAGAGCTCTTGTATATTTTGTATTTTCTCCATTACAGACACTTCGGTTAGCACTTGAAAATCTATGTTTAACTATGAGATTTTAATTCTATTTTATGAAGAAGAAAATCTATAATCAGAAAGACTGTGTAATTTGTCTAATATTGTAAAAAATTCAAGTGTTTGAATGTGGAACTAAAATACAAATTTGTTTGACATTAAAGCCAGTTCTTGTAGCACTGATATATACTGTTTCTCAGAGAAATTGACCTGGTTATTATAGTGGAAGCTAGCTACAAACAAGATACAAATATTAATTTAGATTTTAAAAGATAAGAATTCATCAGACAAAAGGAATCATGAGAACTAGAATAAAAAATGTTATATGTTATAATTCTTGCCCCACTGTTTATTAGCACTATGATGTTTGTCCAGTTACTTAATGAGTAAATATATCAAAACAAGGAAAATAACATTATGGAGTTATAGGCTCATTTTGATAATTAAATAAAATTAATGTATATAAAGAATGTAGCCTAATTCCCATCAAAAAGATGTACTTAAAAAATAAGTATATAAGAGATCCCATATTGGTAAACCACTTTAAAAATCCTGGAATTATTTTTTTTTAATTACACCAAGAAGAATGATGGTATAAATTGTCTTATAGGAAGTCCAATTTTATTGAATTAATCCATAAAAATATTGCATGATGCTATAAACAATGAACTATTAACATGATTCACTCATTGATCCTACCAATAGTATGGTTTCTTCTATGGGAAGCCATAATGTACAAACTCTTATGGTGTTATGGGTTAAATTGTGTCTCCCCCAAAAAGATAAGTTGAAGTCCTAAATAACCCAGTGCCTTATAATGTGATCTCATTTGAAAATAGAGTTGTTGAAGATGTAATTAATTCAATTAAGATGAGGTAGTACTGGAAGAGAGTGGTCACTTAATTCAATCACACATTAACTGAAGTAATAATTAAGAAAAATTTTAAGTAAGTTACATCATAGTAAATAACATATACACAGTAGAAAGAGGTAAATTCACATGTTAGCTGAAGGGTGAACAGAAAGACCAAGCTAGAGAGAGATGTGGAAAAAAGCAGTTGGATCACATGAAAGCAGTATTGCTGGAATGAACATTGTCAGATTTTAATTACTGAGGTTCCAGAATTTTTCAGATTTTATAATGACCCTTTTATGTGGTACTCTGGGGGCATAAAGTTCTTGTTGAATTAACCTGAGCTTGTTTTCATTATTTCCCCACATAAAACCTTTTGATAATTTTCCTCTTCCTGACTTTTTAGCTGAATAATCTACATTTCTTGTGGAATAATAAATTCCCACTAGCAAAAGTAACTTTTTCCCTGATAAAGAAAGAAGTATTTTAAAAAATTGATTTGTCTTTGCTTTCTTAAATCTTTATATTTTGTCTCTTCCCTGACCACCTCTCCTTTTGTTTCTTCCTTAAATGTTTTGCTTACTTATAAGACAGAGAAGCAAAGGACTGACAAAAAGCTCACTTGATAAAGTGAGCTAAGATGAATCCCATGCTTAAGAAACCACTGGTGGTAGGTAGTAGATAGTCAACAGGAGACACACAAAGAATGAAGATGAATGGAATGAAGATGAATGGAGAATGCAAGTATGAGAAGGAAGAGATTGGGAGTGTTTGGATGATAAAGGATTGTGATAAAAGAAAATGGGATATTGGTTTAGGGAGAAATAATTGCTCTTATAAAAGTAATAAAAGTGTACCACAAACCAGAAGTTTATACTGTTAAAAATGTTAAATTAATCTCTCCAGATTTGTTTATGGATATATTTTATAATACATGGATATGGATAAGCAATATATATCATATATATGATATATGTGGAATTCTATGTGTGGACTGTATATGTGATTATATATTGTAGATACACACATATATATATAGAAAACATTTATCTGCCAATTGTAGTAGAGCAGCGTGTTATAAACATCTGTAGAATCAAAATTTATAAATTTGAATATTTTCTTCACAACTTTCTAGCTATATGATTTGGGATATTTACATTCTTGTTGCTTCAGTTTTCACATCTATAGAAGTGATAAATAACATTATCTAAGCAATCTGCACTAAAAATTTAAAACAATAAAGTATACAGTGTTCCTTAGTAATCATTCAACAAACCTCACTTCAGTTTTAACTAAGTATATCTGGACATGAGGCCATTTTTACACAGTAGGATAATAGAATTTAATGTAACATACTGTAAGCTGCAAATTTAAAATCCATCTAAAATCTGATTTCCTAAGGTTTTCTCTGATTAAGCCATTATGTTGCCCTCTATTTGATGTAATAATTCTTGACTGAAAGTCTTAGACTTAACTGCTTAAAATGTAGTGTGACTTATTAGGTTTTTAGGAGTTCCTTAGTTCATGTATGTTAATGAACTTCTGTTGAAGAGATGTAATATATATTATATTTTATATTACAAAATCAAGTGGTTTTGCTTTTGTTTAGGGCTTAAAAGGGTACAAGGGAACAAAAGCCCTATCCTAAAATTCATTTTAAAAAACTAGAAATCCTTCAAATCATAATTTTTTGAGCCCATCAGAGTGCTAAAATCACAAGTTTACTAGGTGAACTGAATTCCAAATGATGACAAGCCTGTGTATGGAAAGAGACATGCAGACTCTTTCACTTTGGAAAGACCATGGAAGAAGTGGATACCATAAAAAGTACGTAAGAATAAAATAAGTAAACATTTAGCGAATTTGTAAGGGCTGAGTGGCCTGGTGTGATACCTCAGAATCTCTGGGAGTCCCAGACAGCAGAGAAGTCTGTCCCATTTGCCATCGTTTGCAAGAACTTTCCTCTTGGGCTTTATTTACATCTGTGCCACTAAATAATCCTATGATTTCAAGTTGTAGCTCTTAGGTTCCTTCCCAAGGTTCACATTGCTGATCACTGAATCACAGAATATTTTCTTTTCTAATCATGCTCCAGTTACTTTTTACATCATCCTGGATTGTGCTTCGAGGAGATTTTAGGAATTGAGCCTTAAACTTGAAGCATTATTAGCTTACAGCTAATCAACTCAAATGTTCATTTTTATCATTCACAAGGTAGTGAAATAAAAACACTGAAATTTTATGATTGTAGTTTGTAGGCCATAAAAGGAGAGCATAGTCCGATGGAAAGAGGACAGATTTTGGCATTAGACAGACTGGGTCTTACCCACACATCAATGTGTGACCTTTAAAATATTACTTTAATTTTAGTTCTTGGTATCTCATTTTCCCAATCTATAAAATGGGACAATAAAAATCTAACTTACCTATGTTGAGAATTTGAGGTAATATATGAAAAGTCATTCTATAAATAGTAGTCATTATAAATTCAACTTTTATTTCTCAATACTACATCCATTGTTAATGGTAACCTTTGGATTGTCAACATTTTGTCTATGTTAATAGGCTTGTGAGAGAGTTGGAGAGGATTATTTTTATAAAAATAAGATTATCTGTTAGTATTTTATATGTCAATTAACATTTGTAATATTGGTAAAATTTTCTGTCAGTAACCTACATTATCATCATCATCAAATCTGTCCCCACTAATGAAATGGAAAATCCATAATGATCCATAAATCTACATGAAAGCCTAACTATGTAGAAGCTATTAATATTTTATTAGCAACATAGCTGCAGCTGTCCTTACAAAAATTTGATTTTAAGAAAAGTTTTTGAAAGATTTTTCTCCATTAAACAATTGAGGATATATCTATTTTCATTTTTTTAAAATATGGCTTTTAACTTCAACATGTCATTGGATTCAGAAAAGAACATTCAATCACGTTTAATGGAAATAACTTATTAAATATTGTAGAGAAATGACTTTGATGATACTTTCATTAATTGAAGGTTGCCATAACAACTAAAGGTCTACATTTACCACCTTATAGTTACAAAGGGAACTAGCTGTCCTATATCACCTTTATTATAATTCTTAATACTTGCACATGTGTGGCATGCCTAATTTATCTCAAAATGATATTGAGGTGAAAAGGACATGATAAAAATGCAAATACAGGGACTCATGTCCAGTTTTGTTAGCACAAAGTATCACAACTTAACTAATGTTTTCCTGTCTCTGAATACTTAGAACGTATTTACTGTTTTCAAACATGTAATTATACCCAGGCAATACTCCACGAATTGGATCTTTATGAGATTTTCTAAATATGTTTTATATATATGTATATATGTACATATATATAATCAGACATCTTTTTATCCTATGTAACATTCACACTAGTTAAGCAGTGAATACATGCTTGTTGAATGAATATCACATTAGAAAGTAAATAAGGGATTTAGTTGACAAAAAATACAAAAAGTTAATGTCTTCTGGAAAGCAACACATGTAGGGCTGCCATATAGTTGTAAGCATATAGCCCAGTCATCATCTTTTGAGGCAAGAAATATGGCAATCCATATAAATCTATATAGTTTCCATGAGATACAACATATTCTGAATCCAAATCCCCCATTTTGAATAAATCATTTAAGATTCATCTTCAGCCCTACCTAGGGTTCTTTCCCCCACCTTTAGGACTGATCATTGTATTTGATTATACAAAAAACTAGCTAGTATTTTTATGGAATGAAAATTGTTTCTTGTTCTATTTTAGAATGGTCAAAGACCTTCCTTTTACTCAAATTATTTGCTAGCTGTTATTAGTGACCCAGAATTCTCCCTTACTGTAACATTCAACTACTTGGACTTTATTAATATTTTTAAAATTATGGGTAGGAAGGCAGTTTTAGTTAGTCACATCTTTGCTCAAATATTATAACAGGACCTATATTCATTGAACCACCAGACCTACCTACTGAACCTGAATATTTGAGCTCATTTTCCTCTGCCAATATAGTTTCAGACATGCTAAAAAACATTTCTCTACTTTTTCCTGCCTTAAGTCCATCTTGCATGTTACTTCTTGATTTACATTGTCCTCATCTCAGTGTAATGGAAAGTTTACCCAGGCAGACTTAGCCAAGAATGTGGGGCTCCTTTCCCCCCACAGCTCCTAGTCTCCAAGGATGGTTCTTATGGGGGGACAGGTGACCAGTATGTCTTATCATCCTCAGCCCCATGTTACAGAAGCATTATTTTAGGAAAGTAAAGCTGAGATGTATTAGGCTTTCTTCTTTCACTCAGTTTCTACTTATAAGGTAGAAGCCCTAATCTAGACATGGCAAGCTGAGGACACCAGGCTTTGTTTGCTCTCAGTCAATGGGAGTTCCAATCCAGAAGGGGCAAGCTGAGATCAGGACTATTGATCATCACCACTCAGTGCCTCACTAGCAGAGTAGAATCATTATCCTGAGAGAAGCAAGCAAGAAGACAGAGTCCTTAGTCCTGGGATTAGATATATCTGGCAATTTTTATGGCAAAGTCGTATTTCTTTCTACTTGTTGCTTTCATAATGTCATTCAGCTCAGAACCACATAATCTGAATTTCCAGAAATGATACCTCTCAGTTTCTTTCTAGAACTCTAGCAATCTTTTTTATTTCTTGCTCCTTCATCCTGTTGTCATTTTTATTACCAATGAGAAAGAAAATTCCTCATTTTCTTTCTAGATTCATTGGTCCAGAACATCTATATATGTAATAAATAATGTTATATTATATTTTTAATGAAAAGAATAAAAATTTGTTTGAGAGGTGCCTGGGTGGTTCAGTGAGTTAAAGCCTCTGCCTTCGGCTCAGGTCATGATCCCAGTGTCCTGGGATCAAGCCCCTCATTGGGCTCTCTGTTCAGCAAGGAGCCTGCTTCCTCCTCTCTCTCTGCCTGCCTCTCTGCCTCCTTGTGATCTCTCTCTCTGTAAAATAAATAAATAAAATCTCTAAAATTAAAAAAAAATTTTGTTTGAAATACTTTTCGGAGTGCATGTAACAGATTAGTAACATTCGTTTAATTTTCTGGAATGGGTGGCATAAAAATTGAGTACATTTATCCTACCTGGAAATCAAGGCTTTGGTTTTTTTTTTTTCATTTTGCATACTAATGTGTTTAATTTTTTAAAATTCAGGTTTAGTAAAATTTATTCTATTATTCTGCTCAGGCTGCCATAACAGAATACCACAGATGATGTGATTTAAACAGCAGAAATATTGTCTCACAGCTCTGCAGGCTGGGAAGTCCAAGATCAAGATGCTAGCAAATTTCAAATTTTTCAAGTTTCCTCCGAGGCCTGTCCTCTTGGTTTGTAGATGGCTGCCATCTTGCATTTGTGCTCACACAGCCTTTTCTTTCTCAGGAGTGGAGAAAGAAATCTCTCTTCCTATAAAACCACCTAAATGATTAGAGCTCCACCTTTATGATCTCATCTAACCTTAATTATTTCTTAAAGGACTTATCTCCAAATAAGGTCACATTGAGGTTACAGTATCAACAGATGAATCTGAGGGGAGGGGAGACACAATACAGCATTTATATTGGGCTTTTACTATGAATATGTACTGGAATATTCAGCCATTGCAGTAGTAGTAGTCTATTTTAATACTTTATTTTCATATTCTTGAAAATGTTTATTGGTGAGATTTCCTAGCTTCATGCAGTTTAATATTTGACCTCACTTTCCTTTTAGGATGGTTTCCAAATGGTCTATAACCTCTGCTATGACTAATTTCATAGTCACTTTCATAGCAAAGTCATTATCTTCTAGCAGTTTCTGAATGATTTTCCAAGGATATTTCACATGTTCAGCCTGTAAGCATTCCAATGTGATATTTGCTTCCAATTTCATTGTAGCATTTTCAAATATGCCTGCATAAAATAGATTGGCTAAGAATGAATTTAAACACAACTTCAATTTCTGCTTTGGAGAGGAGAATAGATCACAAATGGCAGAAATCTAAAATATATTTTCCAAATAGTGAGTGGTAGCCTAAGGATACTACAGAAATGATCTGAATTAAAATATTTAATTTGATGTTAACGTAGTTTATATATGCAAAATGTCAAATGTTTTAATGATGATAATAAATGCAACATTAAATTGTTACCATTTTCCTCTAAACTGCTACAACTGATATTCACTGGAAATATCAACATGAAATTTTAGAAAATTGTTTCATTAAAAGAGTTTTATTACCACCACTAGGAAATAGAAATAAAAATAAGTAATAAAAAGACAACATGGTAAGGAAATATAGAGAACAAGCAGCTTCAAGAGCATTTTGGGTAAATTAATTTATAAATAACATAAAGATAATAAATCTGTCTTTTAATAATTGTAATTGGCAAGATTTTTTTATTAAAAAGTGAATACATTGCTTAAATATTAAATAGTTACAGCTGAGATGTTTAGCATCTATAAATTTGAGATTCTAATACTTAAGGTTTCTTTTTTCCTTAACCAAATTTGTGATGCTAATTAGGAAGCAAGTGAGTTGTCATGAGTTACAAATGTTTTCAAGGAGATAATTAATGTTACCTGTCCAGGATAAGTGACAGCTCTTCAGTTTTGTCATTTAATTGTATCAAAATGCATTCAGATTGATAAAAGTAATCCATTTTAACTTTACTTTGCTGTTGCATCTTAAAACTGTGTCCTCCATGGCAATGAATCAAAGTACATATTTTAATGTTAGAAGCAAAAGCATCTTCCCATGACTTGATGTTTTAAAACATTTTTTATACATCCCTATTTTTAGTGTTCTCAACTTGTTTTTTATGCTGATTTTTCTTAGTTTGGCTGATGCACATGACCAGCATAACTACAACTTGTTCTGTATTGGAATATTCAAAGATACATAGATAGCCTGTTCTAATTAAACCAAATTGCAAGAAAACATTTATCTTTACTCTAAATCACGTGTTTTTTAAGTTCCCTTTCATTTCAAAAGTCATAATTTCTTATTCTGACTTTCAGTGAAGGGAGGGCATGAGTTGGAACCTAAATACTATTTGCTTTCTGTGGTTTACTTTCAAGGTTAAGTGTAGGAGTCCCATACATTCTATATTGAGACTTATATCCCTATACCTGGGCTTTAATAGAAAAAAACAGTTGTTCCAGAATAAAAGCAAAATATAGAGGAGATGGAACTATACCATATGGGAAGAGGAAATAAAGGACATACCCTCATAATTCTTCACAGATGAAGAAGTCAGCAAACTTCTAACAAAAGTAATATAGTTTTAAAGGAGAGATTATCCGAAATCAAAATCCCCGGTGTTTTGTAGATACTGATATATGGATTCAATATTTGTATGAAAAACAAAAGATTGAGAATGACCAACACAATACTGAAGAACTAATATCAAGTACTAACACTACCTGCTTTTGACACTTAAAGCCATAGTGTATCCATACAATTTGGAATTGGTGAAAAAAATAGACATACAGGGGTGCATGGGAGGCTCAGTGGGTTAAAGACTCTGCCTTCGGTTCAGGTCATGATCCCAGGCTCCTGGGATTGAGCCCCCCATCGGGCTCTCTGCTCAGCGGGGAGCCTGCTTCCTCTATCTCTGCCTCCTCTCTGCCTACTTGTGATCTCTCTCTCTCTGTCAAATAAATTAATTAATTAAATCTTTAAAAAAACAGACATACAGATCAATAGAATCAAATAGGTAGCCCAAAAATTGAGTGGCATAAATTTAGTTACTTGAGCTTTGGCAAAAGTGCGAAGACAATTCAATGGAGAAAGGAAACTCTTCCAACAAATGGTAATGGGGAAACTGGAGTCCAGGTTCAAGAATAAAAATGACATAGACATGGAATGCAGCTTATATTTCCACAAAAATTAACTTCAATGTGTTACAGCTGGAGTAAATAACAAATTCTAATAATGACAAAGTATTTACTATTAAGTAGTTAACTCGGTTTTTTGTTTGTTTATAATTATATATACCTAGTTATGCCTAATCTATGGATATTAAACAAAAAATCAGTGATTACATTTGTGAATTTTATTGTTTTTACTAAAGAATTGATTTGTCATTTATTTTTCAACATATGCTTTTAAATCAAACTTACACTTTTGCCTCTAAATACTTCTGACATCCCTAGACTTCAGTTATTAGGCATTTTTTATTTAGTTTTAATAGTGTTTAATTTCCATTATGATTTTTTTTCTACCTATCACTGATTTTGTTATTTTCAAAATTTTACTTCTGTGTTTAACATTCTTTGCAATCTAATTGAAGTATTTTACTATTTATTTTCACTGGCTTTTTTTCTAAACTTCAAAATATGGAAAGTGTTTATTCACCTAGGATATGACTGTTTTGGAAAATTGTCAATGTAAATGTGATCAGGAATATAAAATCAATTTAACAAATATGGATTTATGAGCAAACATGTTAATATGTCATTTAAATTTCCTATACATTTCATGATTTTTCTGTTAATGCATAACAATAGAGGCATGTTAAATGTTTTGATTACAGTCATGGGCTTACCAATTCACTCTTGTGATTTAGTTTAATTTTTCCCAGCTTTACTGAGATATAATTGACATATCATCACTAATCATTAGGGAAATGCAAAATAAAATGACAATGAGATTTCATCTCACACCTATTAGAATGGTATCATCAAAAAGAGAAGGGATAACAGGTGTTAGCAAGGATGTAGAGAAAAGGGTACTCTTGTGCATATTGGCAGAAATGAAAATTAGAACCATCACTACAGAAAGAAGTGTGAAGTTTCCTCAAAAAAATGAAAGTGGGGATGCCTGGGTGGCTTAGTTGGTTAAGTGGCTGCCTTCGGCTCAGGTCATGATCCCAGCATCCTGGGATCGAGTCCTACGTCGGGCTTCTTGCTCGGCAGGGAGCCTGCTTCTCTCTCTGCCTCTGCCTGCCACTCTGTCTGCCTATGCTCACTCTCTCTGACAAATAAATAAATAAAAATCTTAAAAAAAAACAAACTGAAAGTGTAACTACCATGTGACCCAGCAATTCCACTTTTGGATATTTATCTGAAAGAAATAATATCACCATCTCAAAAAGATATCTGCACCCATATGCTCACTACAGCATTATTTACAATAACCAAGACATAGGAAAAACCTAAATGACCATCAAAGGATGAATGGATAAAGAAAATGATGATATGGAGGCACTAGGTTGGCTCAGTCTGTTAATGTCTGACTCTCCATCTCAGCTAGCCTTGATTTCAGGGCCATGAATCCAAGCTCTGTTTGGGCTTCCTGCTGGAAATAAAAGAAAAAAAAATGGTGTGTATTTGCTTGATGATTAGTGATATGCATCTTTTTATGTACCTTTAATTTATTTTCTCTTTTTGAAATAGTAACATATAGTATTCCATATTTACTGTTTTGGATGCAAAAATATTTGTAGCAGAAGTTTTAGTAAGACTGGGAAGGAAGGAAGGAACATAAGATTTAGTAGAAAGACTTTTCAGTGTGTAGAATTACATACTATTGAGTTCTAAGCCAAAAGGGATACTCTCAGGTGATGAAGGTATCAGCTGTAGTAAGAGATTTTTATGTTGTGATAATTTGTACATCATGTATGGATGTGAGTCTTCTTTGTACAGAGACCTATGAACAGTCTTCTCTCCCAATTCCTACACACCCACACAAAGGTAGCAGGACCGGGACAGAATAACCACCACACTCTCATTTATGGGACATGGGGCAGTTCTGAAATCCTCCTACTGAGAAAATATCATAAAGGCTGCAACCCTGTGGCAGAAAAGCAATCCTTAATTCCATTCAGCTTCCACTTCCTGCACTATTTTATTCATGTTTTTCTGTGGTTCTACTGGAAGGACTCCTTTTTCCATTAACTTTCTAAAACTCAGGATGACATAAGCACTGGGGAATATAGTCTTTGAATGGCCTGCATATTTGTAAGATTACTTCAGCCTAAAGAAGATCTAAGGTCCAAAGTTCTAAATCTCAAAGTCACCACCACAACTACTAGCCCAATTTTTCCTGGAAGTAAAACTCACACAAATATTGTGGAATTTATGCCTCTTCTGATGCTTGGCATTTCCATTTGCCAGGAGTCACCCTTACAGCTGTTTTCACGCCTTTGTTCTTGAATATACCTGCTGTGGTGGTGCTCCTCTTTTCTTGCTGGAGTTTTATTCTTTCTCAGTTTAAATAGGACTACCTTAAAGCTGTGGGATTCTGTGGGGGAGGTTTAATCAGGACTTTGCCCTGAAATATTTTACTCAATTAAAAAGATCTAATATCACACTTTTGGGCTGATATTAGCTCTGATTCAACTTTGTTTAAAATGTTTCTGGTTGTTCGTCTCTCAAAGATTTTCTCAATAAATTTGGGGGAGGTTAGGGGTCTCACATCAATTGGCTTTTTCAGCTTTGAAAAGTTCACAATTTCTGTATTTTTCTATCCCCTTTCATTTTTTCTTTCAAACCTACCAATTCTTTCCTTGATTTACTTTTATTTCTCCAACACCTTCCTGAGGACAGACAATAATAAAAATATCACTGGTATTCTGTTTGCTGAACTCTTTTCCTATAGTTAGAGTCAGAAGGTGAGATCTTATGACTTTTAAATTCTCTCAAGTAACAGTTTTCTAAAATGCTTTGCCATTGTGTTATGTGGTTTGCCTTTTTTTCCCGTTTCCAAAATGTTTCTTAGCATCTATTTTCCTAATTATGACCCTTATTTCTTAAGAGCTATATTGTTCAAATGACCTGATATTTTTGTAAGAAAACATATATGTTTAAAGATTTATTTAATAACTGCTGAATTTAAATGTAATACATTACAGAGAGACCATTACTTATCAAAATTGCAGTAAGGTAAGGTAACTTCTTCCTTAAACATTGGATGCCGTATCTTTATCTTTGTTTTTTATGGAATGAACTAAGTTGAGAAAGTTTCTGTGAAATTTGATCATTTATATCTATAAGAATACAAAAGATAATTTATTTTTTAAAGAATTTTATTTATTTATTTAAGAGAGAGAGCACAAGCAGGGAGGAGGGGTGGAGGGAGAAGCAGGCTCCCTGCTGAGCAGAGAGCTCAATGTGGAACTCCATCCCAGAACCCTGGCACCGTGACCTGAGCTGAAGGCAGACACAACCAACTGAGCCACCCAGGTGCCTACAAATGATAATTTTAAAACTTCTAGAAAATGGTTTAAAAAGATTAGATATAGGAAGAATAGTGAAGAAATTCCTTGAACAATTTTAATCTCTATAATTATGTCTGCAACAGAGCTTGGATAGTGAAAGTGAGGAATTGTATGTGCTTTTAACAGCAATGAATTAGCAATCACTTACAGAGCCTGAACTCAAGCAGAAAGCTCTAGCATCCAAAAGATTATACAGGCTGAGAGCCACAAGGATGGCAGGCAGAGAATCAGAGCATGGGTTCAAGTAAGCAGGTATTACATAAGGCCGTAATCAATGAAGCTCATCTAGTATATTTGTCATAAACAAGCAAATTAGTTACTATAACCAATGTAGGGAACGGTAACAAGGATAATTAAAAGCTAAGCTAATGGGGGCGCCTGGGTGGCTCAGTGGGCTAAAGCCTCTGCCTTCTGCTCAGGTCATGATCCCAGGGTCCTGGGTTGGAGCCCATATTGGGCTCTCTGCTCAGCAGGGAGCCTGCTTCCTCCTCTCTCTCTGCCTGCTTCTCTGCCTACTTGTGGCCTCTGTCTGTCAAATAAATAAATAAAATCTTAAAAAAAAAAAAGCTAAGCTAATGATAAAACATTTTAAAATGCTCATTACCTAATTTAAAAGTTATCATAGATATAGAGAACAGATGGGTGGTTTCCAGAGCTGGAGGTGGGGCTAGGTGAAATGAGTGAAGGGGGTCAAAAGTACAAATTTCCAGTTATGAACTAATTACTTTCTGGGGTTGTAACGTACAGTATGGTGACTATAGTTATAATATTGTATCATGTGTTTGAAAGTTGTTAAGTGAGTAGATCTTACAAGTTCTCATCACCAGAAAAAAAAATGTAACTATGTGTATTGATAGATGGTAAGAAGAGTAATTGTAGTGATCACTTTGCAATATATACAAATATCAATTCTTTATGTTGTACACCTGAAACTAGTCAAATGTTATATGTCAATTATATCTCAATTTTTTAAAAAAGGCATTGAAGTTTGGGATGCATCTCCACTACAAATGGGTATTAAGTAGTCAAAAATAAAAAAAAATTAGTAAGATGCAGAAATAATAAAGCAAAGATATCATTATAGAAGTCTCTAGGAAATACTACTTTTTATTTGTAGTATTCATCATTTTAAGGTATGTTTTCTATAATAAATATTTTAAATGTCTCATAAATTGGGACATACTAACTAATCCGTTAATTTAATTATTATAAATAAAAATGAAACACATAAAGTATTTTTTATTATTAAAGTATAATTGACATAGAATATCCTATTAGTGTCAGGTATATATTATAGTGATTTGATATTTTTATGCATTATGAAATGACTGCACAATAAATTGTTACCATCTGTCATGATACAACATTATTACAATATTATTGACTATATTTTCTATGCTATACATTCTATATTCATGGCTTACTTATTTTATAACTGGAAGTTTATACCTCTTAATCTCCTTTATCTATTTACCTGACCCTGAGCCCTTTCCCCATCTGGTAAACAACAGTTTGGTCTTTTGTATCTATAAGTCTGTTTCTGTATTGTCTTATGTGTTTATTTGTTTTGTTTTTAAAATTCCACATATCAGTGAAATCATACAGTATTTATCTTTTTCTTTCTGACTTATTTCACTTAGCATAGTACTCCCTAGGTCCATCAATGTCATAAATGACAAGATTTCATTCTTTTAAAGATTCTTTATTTATTTATTTGAGATGGAGAGAGAGTGTGCATGAACTGGGAGAGGGATAGAGGGAGAGCAGAGAATCCTAAGCAGTCTCCACGCTGAGCCAGAGGCCTGATTCAGGGTTTGATTCCATGACCCTGAGATCATCACCTGAGCCAAAACCAAGAGTCGGAAACTTAACCAACTGTGACTCCCAGGCACCCCAAGATTTCATTCTTTTATAGTTGAGTAATATTCTTTTTTTTTTTTAAGATTTTATTTATCTATTTGACAGACAGAGAACCAAGTAGGCAGGGAGGCAGGCAGAGAGAGAGGGGGAAGCAGGCTCCCCGATGAGCAGAGAGCCCGATGTGGGGCTTGATCCCAAGATCCTGAGATCATGACTTGAGCCGAAGGCAGAGGTTTTAACCACTGAGCCACCCAGGCGCCCCAAGTAATATTCTATTATAAAAATACACACCACATCTTTTTTATCCATTCAACTATTGATGGACACTTAGGTTGCTTCCATATTTTGACTATTGTAAATAATGCAGCAACATAGGTATACGTATATTTCTCTAGATTGGTGTTTCCATTGTCTTTGGATAAATGCCCAGAAGTGGAGTTGCTGGTTGTATAGTACTTCTATTTTTATATTTCCGAGGAACCCCCATACTATTTTCTATAGTAGTTGCACCATTTATTTGTTTCCACTAGAGTGCACAAGGATTTCCTTTTCTCTACATCCTCCCCAACACTTTATTTTTTTTTTTTTGTCATTTTGATAATGGCCGATTTGACAGGTATGAGGTGATATCTCATTGTGGTTTTGATATGCATTTCCCTGATGATTCGTGATGTTGAGCATTTTTCATGTGCTCATTGGCCATGGATATATCCTATTCGGAAAAATGTCTGTTCAAGTCCAATGTCCATTTTGTAATCAGGTTGTTTGTTTTTCAAAAGCAAGTTGTGTGAATTGTTTATATATTTTAGATATTAACTCCTTATCGGACATACGGTTTCCAAATAGCTTCTCTCTTTCAGCAGGCTACTTTTCCATTTTGTTGATGGTTTCCTTTTCTGTGCAAATCTTTTTAGTTTGATGTAATCCCATTTGTTTATTTTAGCTTTTGTTGCCCTTGAAAACACAGAAAGCTTGAACATTATAAAACCCAGTGGTGAAAAAGGTGGACCCCAAATGTATGCCAGGCACCACTAGATGTTTTATTCATATTACAGCATATAATCTTGAAGAATGACTTATTATTATTATTCTATAACATTTTTCATAAATATACTAAACCATAAATTAATTAAGTGCTAACACCTCTGGGAAAATTACTAAGAGTTATGATATGAAATCAAGTCACAAATACATCTATTGTACAACTTAAACTCTCTATTGTGAGCTTATAAAATATTTCCAGCTGGTAGATAATGGTTGTGTGCTACTATCAAACACTAATATATTAAACAATGACACCTTTAGTACATGTTCCAGTGGCACAATAAGCTACTCTTATATAATAAACCCCTCCAGTTTTATTGTAAAGCTGGGAGCTGTTTCACTATTGTGAAACACACGAAGTAGAACATTTATTGCTATTATGCCAAATAAATGAAGTGAAACAACAAAGAGGCCTTTAAATGAACTGTATTTTATGGCTAAAGCACAGGGAAGACTAAATGAAAAACCAACTTAGAACTCATTCAGTCATTTTACTTCTTTCTTTGTCTGTGTGAGAGCACAGTCCATTCTGAACAGGAGGAGAAGCCCTAAATTCTAGTACTGTCTTATTATGGCAGAGTTATGAAAAAGCCTAAACCAAGAGTGAAGAAAATATGCATAGTACATCGTATCATATGATTTAAAATATGATTTTAATATGATTTATGTTTTAAAATACAGAGATGAAAAGGAATAAAAACAGGCCATTTTCAAACTTCATATGGATATGATAAAGCCAAAGGTGTTTAAATTTCACTGGGGAAAATGCTGATATTTAAGTATATAGCACAACCACAAGTAACATTTTTTTTGAGATTTTATTTATTTATTTATTATTTATTTGAGAGAGAAAGAAAGATGGGGAGCAGAAACAGGGGGGAGGGAAAAGGAGGAGGAAGGAATCTCAAGCAGAGTGCAAGTTGAGTGCAGTGCCCAATGAGGCATGTGATCTCAGAACCCTGAGATCATGACCTAAGCCAAAACCAAGTCAGACATGTAACCGACTGAGCCACCTTGGCACCCCATTTAAATACCCTATTTAAAACCCCAGTTTTTGGGGTACCTGGGTGGCTCAGTGGGTTAAAGCCTCTGCCTTAGGCTCAGGTCATGATCCCAGGGTCCTGGGATCAAGCCCCACATCGGGCCCTCTGCTCAGCAGGGAGCCTGCTTCCCTTCCTCTCTCTCCACCTGCCTCTCTGCCTACTTGCAATCTGTCTGTCAAATAAATAAATAAAATCTTTAAAAAAATTAATAAAAGAATAAAAAATAAAAACCCAGTTTTTGAAATTTTAGATTCCAAGCTTTAAAAAAATGTAATTTTTAAAAAAGTATGAATATGTTTTTTCATATCTTGATAAATACTTTCTGTCCTATTTCCTTAATTCATGTCCCATATTTTTTACATCATCTCTATTAGCTTAAAAGGTGCATGTTCCCATAAAAATAAATTTGCTGATATGGGAATATTAATTTGTGTGGACCTGCGTCAATGTTGACACTAAAGACAGCAGTGTATACTGTCACAAGCAGTTTCAGAAAATCAATTGTTGTACATACTTAAAATCATTATGATGTTGGAATGGGTTACAATGATATGTTATTGATCTCTCCTTAAAATATTATAACAACCATAAATCAGGTTTCTGGGACCATAGCATTATCTATATATGAGGACAGCAGCAGTGCTCATTTTTATATCTTTGTTGATTTTTTTCTAATTCTTTTCTTTCATAATAGCAAAACTAGAGCAGAAAAATCTGCTGGCCATAAAGCAGTAAAAAATATGTATTCCTCTCAGTGCTGCTGGAGTTTGTTCTACCTGTATGTTTAATCCCTCACTTTCCTGAGCCATCAGCCTTCATAAATGCACAAGAGTTTGAAAGGGAAAAAAAAAAAAGAAGAGGAAGAAGAAGGAGGAGGAGAATGAGAGAGAACAAAGGAGAAGGAGGAGGGAGTAGAGAGGAGGAAGAGAAGAGGTAAGGGAAGAAGTGAGAGAGGGAAGAGAAGGGAAAAAGGAAAAGAATGTACCTAATCTCATTATTAAGTGTATATTTTTCTTTTCTCACTGCTAGTAGTTTTGGGGGAAATGGAGTTTATTTTAAATATCTCCATTCTTCTTTCAATACCTTTCCTCTTCCTCCTGTATACTTGTCCAGGAAATCCATCAGCCTATCTCCCATGAATTTATCGTTACTTTGGCTTTGGGTACACTTTATTTTCCTAGGTCTTTGCTGTATTTACAGTAGATTCTTCTATCTCACTCAGTGTTTCATATTCTGATCTAAAGTTGATCAAAATAGCTTTATTCTTACCAGTGTATATATAGTCCATATGAATAGTAAGTAGGTTTAAACCTTTCCTTTTCATTCTCTCTTTCACTTTTCTTATTCCTCCTCCTCTTCTTCTTCTCCTTCTTTTCCTCCTTCCCCTCCTCCTCCTCATCCTCCTTCTTCTTTTCCTCCTCCTCCTTCTTCTATCCTAAAATAAAAAAGAACATATCCTAAAAAGAGTAGTATAGTGGGATACCTGGGTAGCTCAGTCTGTTAAGCAGCTGCCTTTGGCTCAGGTCATGATCTCAGGGTCCTGGGATCGAATCCAGCATCAGGCCCCTTGCACAGCAGGAAACCTGCTTCTCCCTCTGCCTGTTCTGCCTGCTATTTCCCCTGCTTGTCCTCTCTGTCTCTGATAAAAAAAAGTAAATAAAATCTTAAAAAAAATAAAGGTAGTATAGTACTGGTGTTATTGCTGGAATTTTGGAGTGGTAATTTAGCAAAAATAGTATGAGGATAATGTGTTTATCTCATAGGAGCTAGAATTCAATCAGGTTTGTAGAGATGTACCTTATCTTCTAGGTGACCACAAACATGTAGGTTGAATAATTTTAAAAAATAACTTGGCATTTTGCCCACCAAAAAATCTACCCTAGTATGGATTCTATGTTCTCATTACCTGCTTGTGTGTTCTATATGAGCCCAAATCTTTCAAAATGATATAAATTTTGAAATAAATTTTGAAATAAATTTTGGAATAAAGACACTGCCTGTTTTCCAGGTCTCCCAGGGAGGGAATAAAAAGGGACAGTAAAGGAAATCGACTACTTTTCTTTTATCTAGGTTGTTTGAAAATAGGTTATTTTAGAGGTCTCCACCCTAAAATGGTGTGAGTGTTGTCAGCTGAGCCTGATCCTTACAGCATACCATAAAGTGTTTCAGAAAAAATATGCGATGTGAATGTGTATATGTATACTATACACATATGCCAAGGAAAAGGACAAAAAAGAAAGAGCCATAGAGAGAATAAAAACAAAATGGTACAAAATGAAAGCAATGTCTGAATCAGGAAAAGGGGGTATTGGAACTTCTTGCACTATTCTTGCAACTGTTCCATAAATTTTGAAATAAAATAATAACAAAACTTGCAAACACATAAACATTTTTAAATATAGAAGAAAAAAGATTGAGCAGGATGGAGAAGACCCAAAATGACTTTGGAGAAATAAATAGGGACCAGATCATCTAGGGTTTTGTGGTCCATGGTCTCGGCTTAGATTTTACTCCAGCTGCATGAGAAGCATTAACTTATTTCTAGTAAAATCTGATTTGATGATTTCAGGTCACTGAGCTGCAGTTTGGATGAGATGGGTTTTTTGTTGTTTTTTATTATTTGTTTTGTTATTTTCATTTTTCTCTAATAACCGCTATCAGCTGTGTAATGTGCACTTTGTTTCCTAATGGAAAGCCAGTTTACTTATTGACATCCGTCTAATTCATAGCTTTTCAATTGCTTTTAGTTTTTACAGCTGTTCACTTAACAAAGCTTCTTCATGCCTGCAGGACAATATAGGATTGTGACTCCAAAAGAGTGGAGTAGAGGATTGGAGAAGTCTCACATATTCCATCCTTCCCCTCTTTGATTCTCTGCTCTAGTGTCTGAGAGAAAACATCAGAGAACAAAGGCAGTTCCTCCTCTGAGGCTTTTGGAGATACTTGTATTTGTTTTTTAGAATCAGTGTTTCTAAATGAGAGCAACAATATATCCATGAGAGTGAACGAGCTGACCCCTTCATGCTACCTCTCATTATTCAACCTAGGTTTTTGCACCTGGCTGAGAATTTGACTTTACTTCGCCTTGAAGTTGTCCTTTTTAAGCGAGCCCAATGTTTTTGCCAATAGTTATATTTAAACATATTTATCATTTTTAACAGAAAAGTACTGCTTTAGAAAGTAGCATAATTAAAATAGGCATTGGTTCACATAGATTTTTTTTAAAAGGTCAAAAAAGTTTATTATATATAAAAACAGGAGTATGGCTAACATATCATATATACAGTTGTGGATCTAACTGATAGAAGCAAATTTAAATAGCAAGAAAAATAATAAAATGAAGCTGAATTTTTATTATGAACCAACATATATAGATCATTGATTATTTTTCCCTAGAATCCTTCATTCAAAGAAAATGTCACAGGGAACTCAACATAAATTAGATGAAATCTACTATGTTCTGGTGAAAGCATTGGTATTTGTCCTGAAGTCCCACCTATTCAGCCCTTCCCAATTCCTATCACCTGCAGACTCCACAAGTCACTTCAAAGCTCTCACAATAAACTTTAATACTTGCTTAAGTGATGGTATCTTCCATAGATCTCATTTTTCTTGCTAAGAAAATATGTCTGAAGTCAGTGTAATAGTTTATTAAATGGTATATTATAATTAACATAACATTTTTATAAAAGCTAAAGTGCCATTGACATTATATTTAAGAAAACCATGATATAAAATGTATTTGCAAAAGGACTTAATTTTCTAAAAGAATGGATAGAATTATAAAATATATTGAAGTTGAGGAAAATATTAGCATGTTTATTTCTGTGTTGTGGGATTTTGGAGGGAGTTTTACTGTATTTTGAAAATGTGTAGTTTTCTCAATTATCTATACCACATAAGTATAATACCAGGAAATATTTTAAACTTAGATCACTCTTTAAAGTCACTGTAAAACTTGTGTTTAAGTTTATTTAAATTGTCTTTAATCCAAACTTTATCCTAATAGAATTGTTTTTGGAATTACAAAATTTTATAGTTAAAGAAAACAATATAGATCTTCTCCTTAAGTCCACATAAAATCAGTGTTCTTGAAAACACTACTATGTCATTATATAATGTAACACTTTAGGAAATATCACATAGTATCCTTTAACTTTAGAGATTTATAATTACATTAGAATTGTAAAAGCTAACAAATTGGAGATTTTTAACTTTGTCTGACTGTTTTCTAAATTTATTTTCATTTAACACTCATTATAATTTTTAGTAGCACCAGATGTAGTATTAGCAATACTACTATAAGCTGTTCATTTTATAGATGAGGTAAATTAAATTGAAGGATGAGGTTCCCTGTCTGAGATTATATTATCAGAGATGAAATAATAATGAGAACAGAGACTTTTATTTTTATCTTATTAGAGAAGGAGAGGGGGGCAGAGAGAAAGAATCTCAAGCAGGCTCCAACCCCAGCATTGAGCCCTGCACTGGGTTCAATCTCACAACCCTGAGATCATGACCTGAGCTGGAATCTAGAGTTGGCCACTTAACTGAGCCACCCAGGGGCCTCACAGAACAGAAGCTTTTAAACTAGTGTTTATAGTCTGTAGATATAGTCCAATGCTTAATACTTGGCTCTAATAGTTCCAAAAAATCTAAATCCTGTATATTTAATCGAAGGCACACCAAAATGTTTATTGTACTTAGACAAATAGTTAAATCTTATTTTTTAAAAAAGTATTTATTATATTTGCTACAGGCTTCAGGAATAATCACAAGTTCATAGACTATCATTATATTTCAAATATTAATCCTACAGAAATATCTTTCCTGCTAGATAAATAAGAGATGGGAGGGGGTAAAAAAGCAAGCAAGAAAAAAAGTTGAATATAAAGAATTCATTCGAAAACAATTATAAGGAAGTCTTACTATGTGTCTGCATATGTGTTTAATTCAAATGTAACTTTTTGTTTACCTTATTCAGAATATTTCTCTATTCATATTTTTAACTCAAATTCCAGAAGGACATTCAAGAGAATGAAATGGTCACTATATTTTTTTTCTTTTCTTTTTGTTACATCTGAATTTTTAATCACTGTTTGATTACATAGATACCATGATGTCCTAAAGAATTTTGTTCCTGATGTCTATCACTTCATGGAATGAAAATCCCCACATGCTTATGAAGGATTCCATGGCTTATATTTCCCTGGAAAAAAAAAAATCACCATTTATATTCAGTTTTGTTTAATGTAAATAATGCTATCTTAATGATGTCTTTTATCTTCAAAAGAAATAGTTTTGAAAAAAGAATTCATACAAGGAAGAAAATATTATTTGAAAAGAAAAATGTTAGGTCAACAATTTAGATAAAAAATGACTGTTAAGAATTAAATTGAATATAAACTGGCAAAGCTATTGTTAGAACAATCTTCAGTTTGTGTTATGGTTCAGTTATATTTTAGATAAAGTTACTATAATAAATAGACTCAAAATGTATATTGGCTTAAATATATTACATATTAATTTTTTATATTACTGCCATTCAGTTTTGGTATTACTGATCAGTAGGTGGCTCTATTCCACATGGATATAGATTTTCTCCGTGCAGTTTTTTATTCTCTAGGGCCTTATTATCAGTATTCTGCTATGGAGAAGAGACACAGCTATCCCCTAAAAGTTTTACACTGGAAGAGCACATTATGACTTCTATTCATATTACAGTGATAAGAACTACTCACATGGGACAGGACTAGCCATGAGTAATGTTAGTTTGTTAATGTAGTCCTTGGCTGGACAGACACTTTTTAGCTACAAGTGTATACCATGAATAGAAGATTGCAGATTGATAGATAACAAGACACCTCTGCCATTAAAAAAAAAATATATATATACCAAGATATGCATGATAATTGCAAACAACCCTCAATAAAAATTTACTTTTTACTAATTATAGTGTATTTAAATTCTAAAAGCTTAATTGAAACTAAGAAGCTTTTTTTAAAATTTCAGATTATCAGATAGTAATAACAGCATCTACCTAAAGTGCGTATACATATGAATCCTAGCATATCCAGACTAAAATACAAGTTATTGATTATTCTTTTAAATAGTGCTTAAGTGGACTTATATGTGACCTTTCCAGCCTCATTTTTCTTTACTGTGGGCGGTCACCCTTCTCTGAACAGGCCATTACTCTCTCACACATATACAGGATGATAGAACGAATTCATTTTCTTTACTTGATAAACTAAATTTCCCTTAAGTAGACCATTCAACTATTACCTACTCTAAAACATTCAATGGCATCAGATAGAATGAATGCATTTCTACACTGCTCCTACAGCTCAAAGCGTAACTAGCGGCAAAACCTCAAAGAAATTAACCTCTTAAAACACCTCATTCTAAGGATCTCTGCTTACTTCTCATTGGGGCCGATTATGTTTTTCAAAAATGGCCAAGGAATATTGTGATCTTAATGATCTTACAGAAATGGGGCAGAATCCATTTCCCTTTGAATCTGTGCAGAATTCTGTGCCTCAAGAAATACACAGAAATGATGCCGTATTACCACTTAGTTTAGGTCATAAAGATGATATGGCTACTTGTTCTCTCACTCTCTCTTGCTCTCTTTCTCTCTCTCTCTCTTCTTCCCTTACTCTCTTTATCTCTCTCAGGCCATTTGTCCCTGGGGAATAGGCACCATTCTGAGAGAAAGCACAAAGTAGTCTTCTCAAATAGAACACAGGGAAACAGAAGCAAGACCTCCAGCCAACGGCATCAACACCTGGAACTGTGAGTCAATTTGAAGCCACCAGCTTCCTGGCTTTAAATCTTCAGTCTGTGCCCCCAGACTTTGTGGAACAGAGACTAGCAATTGTGCTGTCCTCTGTCTGAACTAATTCCCTCGAAAATCTGAGCATAATAAAAGCTGGCTTTATGCCACTACGTTTTGGAATAATTTGCTAAATAGCCAGAAAGGCCAATATACCCATTTTAGACACAAAAAGCCAAGTAGGTTGACACACTTTAGATACTTATTAAATATCAAGAAGAGGGGCGCCTGGCTGGCTCAGTGGGTTAAGCCTCTGCCTTCGGCTCAGGTCATGATCTCAGGGTCCTGGGATCGAGCCCCGCTTCGGGCTCTCTGCTCGGCCGGGAACCTGCTTCCTCGTCTCTCTCTGCCTGTCTCTCTGCCTACTTGTGATCTCTCTGTCAAATAAATAAATAAAATCTTTAAAAAATATATCAAGAAGAGATTAGAGATATCATGGGATCAGTAAAGAGTGTAGTTGAGAATGACTAACATACGATGGACTTGGGCTAGAAACACATTAGAATATCGATAATATAAGCATAAACATATCCAATTCAAAACCTTTGTGTTCTGGGACGTCTGGTGGCTCAGTCCCTTAAGTGTCTGACTTCAGCCCAGGTCAGGATCCCAGGGTCCTGGGATTGAGCCTCACGTCAGGCTCTCTGCTCAGCCAGTGTAGCCTGCTTCTCCCTCTCCCTCTACCTGCCATTCCCTCCGCTGTGTTCTCTCTCTCTCTCCTTCTGTCAAATAAATAAATAAAATCTTTTAAAAAATCTTTGTGTTCTAATAATAATTATATTATATTATAATATTTATATGCAATATTATAATAATAATTATAATTATCTTCTCAATAAGGAATAAGCAAAGAATTCCCTAACGTACACCAAAGGAAAATGTCTTTATTCTAATAACCTTCAAATATTTTTCTGTTTTGTTCTTCTTATCTTCATTCTTTTATTTATTTTTTTTTAACCACATGTAAATTTATACTGGGTTATCCCTCCAATGTCTTAAGACCCATGTCCTCAGTCTTTGTTACTAAACATCACAAAATTCACTGAAAATACAGTTTCAATCAATTAATGACAAGCAGACTGACTGCCTCCAACACTTTCTGTGAAATAGCTAGCCACTTACTACCAGTTAGCTTTGGAGTGGCCCTCCTTTGTATCTTTGTGACCTGGCAGCTTTCCGATGATCTTAGTTCTAAGCCCAGGGTCAGAATACTGTGTCCAGCCTATGCTGTGGCGATGGTCGGGATTAACTCTCATTCTGGTCAGCTACGACACGTACTTCCCTGTGTTAGAAGCTAATGACTGACTTTCCCAATTGGACAGCACAGAAATGCTGACCCTGTCAGTATGGCATTGTTACATACCTGCCCTGGCGGAGGCTGCTTGGGAGCACTCTCGTTCACTCAGTCACCTCTGCAGTAGGAACTAGAAAACCCAATTATTTTTTTTTTTTTTTATTTTGCTGTTATCCACCTGGCTAAAATCTCAGCTCCCTAAGAACAGAAAACCTGTCCCATCTTCATTTCTACAATCCTAAGAAAAATTTCTCATGTGAGGGTGATGCTCAATAAATATTTTTGAGTGTATCTTTTACATAGAAATATTAAAATTAAAATTAGTATCTGGCAATAACACTGCTCTTTGCCATCTTACCAGTTATTCACTCTACAGTGTTTTTTTAACTTTTCAGACATCTGGATTTAACTGCTCTCCTTTCTCTCAAACTATAAGCCATGCCATGTGTTCTTTTTTAAATATAGGCTGTTTTCCATGTGGGCCACTTCAACCAAGGCCATATCTATACCCGCAACCTCAATATGCAAAACTGCAAGGACAGAGTAACCAAGATATATGCCATTTTCACCCCTTACTAAGGTAGCTAAACCTGAAGAGAGGAACGTGCCATTGAATATGTAATGAATTGTTAGCTCCAAAAATTCTGTCTCCAATTTTCATGGCCCTTTAGAGCTACCAGACAATCATTCTATTTTCTCAATAAATCCAATCTCCCATTATTTCCAAGGCTACTTCAAACCTTCACTTAATTCCTTTTGCACATTGCATTTCTACTCATCCTAGATAAATGATTCCCTATTGACTAAACAGACTCTATCACTTCATCATTCCTCTACATCTTCACTTCATCATCTACACTTCATCATTCCTCTGTGCTTTTGTGGTCTTGTGGAAACTTGTCACTCTCCTTCAATCCATCTGTCCACCCATCCTTTATTCATACCTACGAACACATACGAAAATGTGTCTCCCACCATTTGCTCCAGATCAAACCTACCAACTATGCCAGCTCTTCAACACAAAACTCTGAGAAATTATTCCAAATGTCTTATTCTTCAACAGTTCATTTTTTGTTGGCTCATCGCTTCAACATTTAAACACAAATTTTCTTGCAAATTTTGTGAAAAAACAGATTCTTTCTTCCTCTCAAAGTACCAGCCCATCTCTCTATTTCCCTTCAGGAATTATCTTCTTTACCTGAGGTTTCTACTTCCACACTTCTAATGGACTCCTCAAATACTTCTTCTCTTTCTTGGCTTCATTCTCTATCCAACCACCTCTTTCTTGAAAAGTCACTTACTTATGGTAAATATGATTGGCATTGATGTGTGTGTGTGTATAAAATTTATATAAATATATAATTTATACATATTTTTTAAAGATTTATTTGTTGGAGAGAGAGTGTGTGTGCACATGTGTGAGCACAAGGAGGGTCAGAGGGAGAGGGAGAGAGAGTATCCCAAGCAAACTCCCTGATGAATGCAGAGCCCCACAGGGGGTCCCATCCCAGGATTCTGAGAGCATGACCTGAGCCAAAATCAAGAGTCGGAGGGTTAACCGACTTTGCCACCCAGGCATCCTGGTATTTTTATATTTTATCACCAGACCAGATTCTTGCTCTTGATAATTTTAATTTTGCCTTGATGTTTTCACTTCCATTTACTCCATTTACAACATTGTTTTTCCTGTTTTTTTCTCCAAGCACTTCTTAATTTTCTTAATAAGTTTGTTTTTCTCTTACCACACTTTCAGTGCTTGTTTGTTTCTTTGTGTAAAATACTGTTTTTCCTTTCTTCATGCTATATCATTTCTCTGGGTGATATTTCTGTCTCTTGTTTTAATTATCATATCTGAATGCTGTTAAATTCTAAATACACTTAATATATAAGATTTATTTAATGGGTTCTAAATCTATATATCCTATTACGCGATGGACATCTACACTTGGGTTCTCCACAGTTCTTACAATTCATCTCTGTTCGTATAAGTTCCAGTTATTACAAATACTAAAGTGACCTCATAATTTACATCTTTTAATTTTGTTCATGCCTGTATGTCTTAAATAGTTAAAGCAATTAAAAGACCTTCTTATGCTTTTGATATTTTTAAACCAGATTTAACCACAAGAAATTTTAGCAAAATTGTGCAAAATGCATTCTCTACATATGTTGCCAGGAATCAAGGCACACACACTCCCCCCGCCGCCCTAAGAAGTCACTGATCTTGAACCAACTTTCAATTAGTGAGAACCTTTAGTTCTTATTTCTCAATTCTCAAAAGAAACCACTAGCAATTCCTTTGCTATATGCCTGGGATCTCCAGCATAATTCCAGTGGTGTTTTACAAAATGCAGAAAGTTTCCTAAAAGCATATTTTGTTCAGTCCTACCATAGATTTCAGAGAAAATAATCTTGGTGAGGAAGAATCTAGAAAGGAGAAAATAGAGGGAGACTAAGCAAAATGTAATTTGACTTTTTTTTTTTTTTTTTTTAGATTTTATTTATTTATCTGACAGAGAGAGCAAGGGAGCACAAACAGGAGGAGCAGCAGAGGGAGAGGGAGAAGCAGGATCTCCACTGAGCAGGAAGCCTGATGCAGGGCTCGATCCTGAGCTGAGCTGAAAGTAGACGCTTAACTGACTGAGCCACTCAGGAACCCCTAATTTCACATTTTAATTAATTGTCTTTTCATATTTACACAAACTTAATATTTAAACAAAAATATTTTAAGTTAACATGGAAAGTCTACAATAATCTTATTGTTTCTCTAAAAGGATCTTCTAATCACTGATGTGTGAGAAATATAAAATACTTTCTACTTCTCTCACATGAAAGGTTGTGGGGAAGGACTATAAACCATCAAAGACACACTCTAGACCTCACTAATCTCCCACTCCAGGGCACATGTGCATTTTTAAATGTTTAGAAATGTTCAAAAGTTACAATACCACACAAGGCTTAAAAGACTAATGAACACGACTAGCTTAAGTAATGCTATCCATTTAGTTTTATATAGAAGAATTCGATTTAAAATGTCAAATTGATGTCTTTATTACAGAGTATTGAAAAGATTTTAGTGAAGTTCTTTTTTTCTTTTGTTTCCTAGATGAAACTATTTGGCATCTCACCAATTTGTACATTAATTGAATGATAATTCCATTTCAATTCAAGATTTTACATGCCTTCATAAATTTTGCCATAGATTCCACATGTTCTTTGTAGTTTGAAACATTAGAGGCACACTTTTATACACCTTATTTTACCTCTAAAATAATCCTTAGGTCTGTTTTCATTTCTTCATTCAATCCTCCATTGCCGTAGCACGTCTTACCTCCTGTCATTTGGATTGCTGTGACCTTTACTGATTGAAGTATTCTATAATTCTTAGAGATTTTTTCCTATGGAAAGAAATAACTTCCTAAATGTGTGTTTTACTTAACATTCAATGATCAAAAATATTCATCCAAAAACAAAACTTGGTGTATTTGTCAGGGTTCTCCAGAGAAATAGAATCAATAGGGTATTTTTAGAAATACATATAAGAGGAGGTTTACCATAGGAATTGGTTCATGAAGTTACAAAGGCTATGACATCCCACAACCTGCAGTCAGCCAGCAGAAGACACAGGAAATGTGGTATAATTGTCTGAGTCTGAAGGCTTGAAAACCAGGGAAACCAATGCTTTTTATCCCACTCCTGTGCTGAAGGCCTAAGCACCAGCAGTTCTGACGGCTGAGCACAGGAAAGATGGAAGTCCCAGCTCAAGAAGACAGAATTTGCCCCTCATTTGTGTTTTTGCTCTCTTCAGACCCCCAGTGGATTTGGTGATTCAGGTCCACATTGGTGAGGGAACATCTCTTCATTCAGTCTAAGGAATCAAATGCTCATCAAATGCACACAGAAATAATGTCTTACCAGCTCTCTGCACATCTCTTGGCCCAGTAACGTTCACACACAAAATTAAGCAACACAGTTTGAAAAATTAAAAAAAAAGAAAAAGATTTATTTTGCTTTAAAATATTAAAATAAATTTAAAATATGAAAAATTTAATAAATTCAATTCTAATCAGATTAGTCTGAAATTGTAAATTCATTCAGGTGATTTTTTTGGATGGATCAAACACAAGAAAAAATTGTTAATATCAAGAAAAAGGTGCATCGGGACACCTGGGTGGCTCAGTTGGTTAAGCGACTGCCTTCAGCTCAGGTCATGATCCCAGCATCCTGGGATCGAGTCCCACATCGGGCTCCCTGCTCGGCAGGGAACCCGCTTCTCCCTCTGCCTCTGCCTGCCTCTTTGTCTGCCTATGCTCGCGCTCTCTCTCTCTTTCTGACAAATAAATAAATAAAATCATTAAAAAGAAAAAAGAAAAAAGGCATCATCACAAGAGAACCTACAGATGCTAACATGTTAATAAGGCAATATTATTATATGTATTTCAATAATTTTGACAACCTAGAACAAAGCTTATAGACCAAATGTGCCCACTGCCTATTTTTATTCAGTTTATGAGCTAATTTTAAAGGATTGAAAAATAATCCACAGAAGAATAATATTTTGACTCATGAAAATTACATGAAATTCCCATTATGTTGCCCATACGTGCAGTTTCGTGGAACGTAGCCACACATGTCCATCTAGCATTGTCTATGGCTGCTTTTATGTTATAATGGCAGAGTTGAGTAGATGCTACAAAAAACTTATATGATGCTCCCATTTTATGCTCTTCTACATCACACGAATTGTAGGGAAACCGTTGCCACTTTCTAGTGTTTCAACTCGAACTCCAATTAGGTGAAATGTAATCTTCCGGAAAAGACTTTAATACTTTTTATTAGTCAATTGTGTTAAAAAGGTAGTAGATCTGTATTACAAAATAGTAACATATTATTAATATATTTTGAATTTTTTTCTTGTTATGAGCGTACTTAAGTACCTTGATGTTCAGTCTTGGGGCCTACGTAGCCTAAAATATTGAAGATCTGACCCCTTAGAGAAAAAAAATGTTGACTTATGGCAAAGATGAAATAAATTACTTGAAATATACATATTACCCAAACAAGTGTAACACATAGAAAATTGGAATAGTCTTCTTTTTTTAAAAGTATTTTATTTATTTATTTGACAGACAGAGATTACAAGTAGAAAGGCAGGCAGAGAAAGGAAGGGAAGCAGGCTCCCTGCTGAGCAGAGAGCCCAATGCAGGGCTTGATCCCAGGCCCCTGGTATCATGACCGGAGTCAAAGGCAGAGGCTTTAACCACTGAGCCACCCAGGTGCCCCTGGAATAGTCTTCTATCAAATAAAATTAATTTATAATTTAAGAATTTTCCACAGAGAAAACTTCAGGCACAGATGACTTCACTTATAAAAATTCCATGAAACATTTAAGGAAAAATACATGTATTTAAGAAAAAAAATACATGTTTGTGTAGAATCACCTATGCAAACTCACATAAATTAGAAAAAGGGGGAACATTTCCCAACTCATATTATGAGGTAGTAACTCTCTGGCCAGACAAAAATATCACAAGAAAGGAAAACTACAGAAAATAGCCTTCATAAATCTCAACCAAGAAATCAAAATTGGCGAGCCATATATAAATGGATCAGATATGACGACCAAGTGGGGTTTATTTAAGGAAAGCAAGTTTGGGTGAACTTAAAAAAATTTTGAAGCAATTCACCATACTAAAAAATCAAAATAAATATAAACCTATGCCCATATCAATAAATGACATATCTTGATTAATTTATTACTCATTCATTATAAAATCTCAGTAAACTAGGAATATTAAATCTCAACAACCTAGCTTCCTCAGGCTCGTTAATGATGACCATATATAAAATCTACCATCATGCTGAATGGTGAAAAGATGAATGCTTTCTCCTTAAGATAGAGAATAAATGAGAAAAGCCCACTCACACTTTTATGTGTTCTGATCTGTTGTATACATTTATATGATTGTCTTAATATCAATAAAACACTACCTTGATTGCTGTACCTGTCTACTGTATGCTTTCAAATCAAGTATTATGAATCCTCAAATTTGTTATTTTGTTAAGAGAGGGAGAGAAAGCACATGCAGAGGGTTAGGGTCAGAGGGAGAAATAGACTCCCTGCTGAGTGCAAAGCCCTATGTCAGGCTCCTTGCAGGGCTGTCTGACTGGGGGCTGATTCTAAGAACCCGAGATCATGACCTGAGTTAAAGGCAGATGCTTAACCAACTGAGCCACCCAGGTGTCCTAAGATTCTTTGCCTTTCTATCTACATAAATTCTAGAATAAGATGGTTAACTGCTTTAAAAAGGAAAGAAAAAAAGAAAAGAAAAGAGAAGAGGGAAAAAAAAGCAGAAACCTATTGGAATTTTTACTGGTGTTATGTTAAATCTATAGATGCATTTGGGGAAAACTGGCATCTTAACATTACTGAGTCTTCTGATTCATGAATGTAGCATCTCTTTCCCCATATTTATCTAGGCTTTTAAAACATATAATTCAGAAATATACAGTGTTCAGTATATAAGTCTTGCATATATTTTTTTTAATTTAACCTTAAATATTTCATGTTTGGGTATTGCTGATGGTATATTTGTTTTACGTTTCATTTGCCAAATTTTCCGTTGCTAGTATATAGAAATCATGACCTTTGTGTAATAACTTTGTATTTTGCAGCCCTGCTAAATTCACTTGTTATTTCTAGAGGCATTTTTTTTTAGGTTAGTTAAGATTTTCTAAATGTAAAATTATATGCTCTGTGGGGAAAAAAAACAGATTTTTACCTTGTTCCAATCTAATATTTTCATTTCTTTTGGTGTCTTGTTGCATTGTTTATAATGATCATATGGCGCATAACAATACTACATTCTACCTATAATTCCTTCTTTAATGCTCCATATAATATGCAAAATATTTTCTTATGTTTTTGGACTGCTGATCTCTAATCTGATCCCACCTACTTCCTCATTGTTTACTATTTTTACTTCTTATTTTAATGACAATACATGTAATTAAGGAAGATTTGAACTCTCAAATTTTGTAATAGTACTTACTACAAACTTGCCACGCACTCTCCCCACTCTGAGTCTTCCCCTTCGCTGTTCTTTCTGCTTAGGACAAACTTACCCCAAATAGCCATAGAGCACATTCCCTTGCTTCTTTCAGGTCTCTACTGTGTTTCCTTATCAATGAAATCTACCCTGACTACCTTATATAAACATAACAATCCCTTTCCAGAAGTTCACTTAGAGACCCTTGCCATGCCTTATTTTTCTATATGCCACTTATTAACATTTAGTGTGTTATTATATTATTTTCTCTCCATATTAGAATTTGAGCCTCATAATAGAGACAAAGTGTATTTTGTTCTGTGGCATCCTCATCAAATATAACAGTGTCTGACAAATTATGGGTGCTCAATAAATATTTTGTGGAGGAATGATTGAATAAATAATGAATCACTCCAATGGGAACTCAAAATGCTTTATGTGTATTTTGTTCAATATATTAACAAATACTAGTTATTGTCAATGCAAGGACAAGATAATTTGAGATTAATCAAAGCATTTTAAAAATACATAATATTTTGGTGAACATTAAACATATACAGAAACTATATAAACAGAATGTGGCATAGAACACTTATTTTAAAAGTGGAAGGAATAGCTTGTGTTTCATGAATTAGTAGAGGAAAACATGACCAAATAAATTAGTTGTTTCCTACGTCCTTCATGAAGCTCAAAGCTATTGCTTTCTATGGGCCAGATTTTGACATATAAGAAATCTATTCCATATTTTCCAATATTACATAAAGATTTATCTTACCTTTTCTAGACGGGAAAGAAAAAGATTCAATTCTTTCAGTGATTAGCTGAATATGATACATCCCATTTTTATTTTTTATAATCCAGTTTAATTTAGAGACTGTAAAATGACCAGAGTCTCTAAACCATTGAAGCGATTATTTACATGGTCATCAGCAGTGGTGGAGTAAGGATAGAGGGATACAAATGATTTAAAGGAGCTAGCATTGCTTCGTGGGGAAAATCCACTCAGTGGGAAACAATGCTGTACAGCCCTAGTCAGAGATGCACTTTGCATGTCCCCCAAGGTTTTTACAAGATCATACAGCTGCTGCATGCTGTGTGGTGAATTCCCTCCAAGCCCCAACATGAGAGCTGGCTGTGTCATTGCCCTTTTATCAGTATTTTTGGAAGAACTGACACTAACAATTTATATAATACTTTTTAAATAAAATGTTAATGAGAGTAGGAGCTTATCAGCAAGGACACATATTTTTCACTGGGCTTGGGAAGGAAGAGTGGAAAGAGCAAAGGCAAAGTGCGAAAATCCCTAAATAGATTCTTTGTCTTCTGTTTTGTAGGATCCAAGAAAATCTACTTCCAAATAAAACATGTAAACCTACAAGGAGAAAGACACTGTAAATGACGGACCGACAGGAAGGTCTATGCATATATGTTTGCCCAGGTAAATATTAAAATAAGACATGTTAAATATTTAAAAATAGAAAAAGTTTGCTTTTGTTTATATTTCAGAAAGAATGAACCATATTAAAGGAAAAAAGGAACAGACAGCAGGCTGTGAAATTTCTTACCACTGTTATTATACTGTTTCTGACACCACAATTATTCCCCCACTCTATATATAAATACGTATTATAAATTATACAATTATAAATATTTATATATTGCATATATCTATTAATATAAATCTATATAAATCTATAATTATAATTTTATATTTATTATATATTTACATATCAAGCATGAAAAACATATAAATACATGTGTATACACATGCACGCATATTCACCAATATACAGTGGGTAAGAATATATAACAGAATGTAAATTATTTTTTACAAAAACTGAGGAATTATTTAGCAAGTTGGAAAGTTCATTTATCATTTTCAAATATAATCACAGCTTTTTCTGTGAGTCAGTCCACATGCTATTGTTCAGTGTTGCCTATATTAACATTATTCAGCACGTTTCTGGGTATTAATACTTCCGGGACAAATATGTAAACGAGTACTTTTTTATTGTAGGTTTTCTAGAATTTAGAATTCTCTCAATTAATCATATTTTGTCTCATTTTTTGATACTTTTTTCATTGAGAAGTTCTAGCAATTCCAGGTTGGGACTGAGTAAAAACCAACTAAAATTGAAAATAAAAGTTAAATGTCAGACTGACAAGTGTCTGGCTTTCAAGAAATAAGTATTTTCAGGGAATTCAGGAAACATTTTTCTGAAAAGCACCTGAATGAAATTATCTAGTATTAAAAGACATTAATACAATTTTATGTAAGTGTATTTTATCTTTACAAATAAACCCAAGGCTTTGACATAATTATTATGTTCTTATAACACCAAAAGTATATTTTTATGATTAACAGTATTTGTGAACAATTTTGTGGAAATTAGGAAGACTGGAAAAATAGAGATAAATCTCAATGAAGAAGTTAGTAAACGCAGAAGCAGAAATATAAAGGTCAAAATTAGCATTTCTGGCTAGATATATTAAGATCTTTTATTCTTTTACTCAATTTGTTTAAATATTTTCATGTTAAAAAGTCAGAGTGATTCATATTAAAATTTTATAGTGGAGTTTGAATTCTGCAAGCATGGGCTAACAAATCACCTAAACCGTAGAGAGTAACCAGAGTTGACAATGAAATTAGATTTTGTAAATCGACTATGACATGTTCATCTTTGATATTCTAGACTTAAATTTCAAGGAGCAACCTCAAATGCCCAGTATGGTAGACATACCAATGGCTTCTCAGAGATGTCCACATCCAAATCCCTGAAACCTATAAATGTTACCTTACATGGCAAAGGGAGAATATGGTATCAGATAGAATTAAGTGTGCTAATCAATCGCTTAACACAGGGAAATTGTCCTTGTGGATCCAGTATAATTGTAAGGGTCTTTATTGTGAAAAAGGATGGCAGAAGTTTCAGTGTTTGAAAAATGCTACAGGAGAAAAACTCCACCAGATATTATTGACTTTGGTGCTAAAAAGGGACCAGGAACCAAAGGTATGTGAGCAGCCTCTAAAACATGGAGAATACAAGGAACTGGTTTCTCTCCTAGATTTTCCACAATGAAATGTAGTCCTCCTGACACCTTGAGTTTAGCTCAGTAAAAAAGACCCATTTAAGGTTTCTAACCTACGTAAATGTAAGATAATGAGGATAATAAATTTGTGTTAAGTTTATGATAACTTGTTATAACAGAAGAAACTAGTACATTTACCAAACACAGATGTTAAAGAAAAGAAAAAATGTTTGCTATGAGTTAAATTTATATCCTAATGTTATTTTTGTATAAATTAATATATAGTAAAGTATGAAAAATTAAGTCTATCAGGTTATTCCCAAATGTATTTTTATATCTAATCATGTTTTAAGACTCTGACCTTCTCTATCAGACCATTCTTGAAAAATTTGAGATAAACCTACTGTTTCACATTTTCTAGTTTACATGAAAGTAAAAAGAAAATTTTGAGGTATAATACATAACATCAGCATAAATCGTCACATAAATCTTAAGGGAACATTCAATCAATACTTAAATTTTGAATCATTTAGAGCATAAACTGTTTTTTAAAATCTCAGCTAGATTTAGAATATTATCAGCAGACTCAGAAACCTTTTACATTCTTCTTCCCAGAAGATACTCTTGCCAAATATAAATAATATTCTGAATAATACCTTTGATTTTTTTTAAGATTTTATTTATTTATTTGACAGAGATCACAAGTAGGCAGAGAGGCAAGTAGGCAGAGAGAGAGGAAGGGAAGCAGGCTCCCCGCTGAGCAGAGAGGCTGATGTGGGGCTTGATCCCAGGAGCCTGGGATCATGACTTGAGCTGAAGGCAGAGGCTTTAACCCACTGAGCCACCCAGGCGCCCCTTGATTTGTTTTTTGATAGATTTTGAGCCTTATTTTTTTTAAGATTTTTATTTATTTTTTTTTATTTTAGAGAGAGAGCGAGTATATGTGAGCTGGGGAGGGGCAGAGGGAGGAGAGAAAATCTCAAGTAGACTCCATGCTGAGCACGGAGCACGAAGTGGGGCTTGAACCCACGACCCTGAGATCATGATCTAAGCAGAAACCAAGAGTCCAACATTCACTAACTGAGCCATCCAGGTACCGTAGTTTTGAACCTTATGTATGTAATCAGAAGCATATAGCATGTACCTTTTTTTTTTTTTTAACCTGGGATGTTTTACTCAATATTATATCTGTATTAATCATCCATTCTGTGTTTCCTGTAGTTCATTCTTTTTGGTCATTGTATGTTATTTTGACATTTGTTTATGCCAGGTGCAGATGAAATTAAAGCTGCTGATCAATTAACTTTAACACAGAAAGATTATCCCAAATTATCCAGGTGAGCCCAGGATAATCATGAGAGTCTTTAAGTGTGGAAGAGGAAACACACGCACCCATGGTTTATTGAAATAATTATTAATGAATTAATGAATCAAATCTTTAGAACATTTTGGGGAGAACTGACATCTTCACAATATTGAGTTTTCTACTATGTGCCTTCCAATCTATGAAACTCTCTAACCTCTAATTATTTGGGGTTTTAATTTATCTCAAGTAACTTTTATATGTTTCCTTGTGCCTACTGTTCAAAAGAAGGAAACACAAAGACAAAAATTCATACTTAGAGATGACACTAATGCCTTGGACTTATAGATTATTTTTATTTGGATTGATGTATTCTGTCAAATTCTGTCAAATACTGTACCCTGAGGTAATAAGAAAACTACAAATAAACTGCAGTTGAGCAAATATCTATTTACCTATCTATCTCTCAAGTGGCAAATTAGTCTTTTGTGATATCCTTCTTTAAATGTAAAGGAAAAATAAATTATAGTATAAATTACATTTTCCCTTCTAGACTGTCTCAAACATCTGCAACATAAAGTTCAACTTCTACATAATGCCAACTTATTAAATATATTCTTGTTATATTAAATTATATAATAAAAAGATAAACAGTATAGGTTACTTGCTTTTTGCTTTCTGCTTTTGTTTTTCTAACATATATATGTATATGTGTATATGTACCTTTTATGAAAAATATGTCAAGGATATTAATATTCATTTCTGAACTGATCTTTCCATCCTCAGCAACATATTTTTTTTCTGGGAGGTAATAATTAAATAATCCATTTACTTAATTTTTATCAATTACTATTTTTTCCCTTAATTTGCTGCATCAGCTTTTCAAATACATAGATATATCTTACTTTTTCACAAATGCCTAAATTTATCAGATGATCTCTCAGTTGCAAGGCCCATGGATGTCCTGTTGTGATCTGCAACAGGAAGTAGATTTACAAGTCTGATACTAAATTATGGTTCTGGGACTCCTATCTACTATTTATCTGTGTTGGATGCTTATTTCTTTTTAAATGCAATATCCTAATTTTTTTCTTGGTTTCATGCTTTATTTTCTGAATGACTCGTTCAGCTGATTCACAAAGGAAGACTACACAGGATATAAAATTGTTAGTCTTTTTACATCTTAAAGATATTTTTATCCAGCTCTTGCTATTCATTAATTGTTTAGACTAATATGTCAGTTTCTGAAATATATTTCTATTATATTCCCTACATATTAAATATAATAAATGTCTTTATTTTTTTATTTTTAGGTCTTTTGTGTTTTTCTCTCGTTTATTTTCTATGTGTCTGCTTCCTTGCTCTGTTATCTTTGAACCCTTCTGCTATTTTTACCTCCAAATTGTAGTTATCTCATTTTGAATCTTTAAATTTTGACTCTTTGAATCTTATCCTCAAAACCTCATCATAGTGTTACTTCGTGTCTTATAGCAGCAATATATCTTATCTCTCTGAATATGTTCAGTACATTAAGTTTTGCTCTGCTCCGTGCGCCTGCCTTCTTCCTTCTGAATGTGTGGTTTGTCTATTTATTTTAGTTTGTTCTTCATCCCTAAGGATCTACTTAAATATCTGGTGATCTTCGACGCTCCTTGTTTAAGATGAGGCACCGAGAGGTGAAGGAGCTCTGACCGTGTCTGTGAAAGAGTGTGTGAAGGACACGTTCACTATATTACATGTGATTCATTCAGTCTTCTCATTGGGAGATTCCCTTGTCTCAGAGGTGACAGGCTTTTTCCTTGGGTAGTTCAGTTTTCTGCAAGATTTGGGGATGGGGACCATGAACTACCTGTGTCTACTTTTGTTAAGAACGTAAAATAGAGAAGAGGATGCTGAAAGTTAATAGCAACATTTGTATTGTATCATTAACTATAGCTTCAAATCCTATGTCCCATGCCTGTATGTTTGGTGTCCTGTGATGGATGGAGCCCTTTGGTTCAATTTCCCCTGTGAGAAAGACCTCTGTTTTCTTACAGGACATGGGAATTTAGGTATCTGGTTACTTGGTACATCCTTGGTATGTTAAGTTTTGAATATCTCAGGGATTCTATACAGAAACTGATTTTTATGTTAGTCTCTCCCTTTTCCTGCTTAGACTCTAAATTCTTTGGCTCCCAAAAGTCACTTCACATTCTTTTTCCTGGTTTTTATTTTTCAGAGAATTTTAAATATTTTATTCACTTTTTTCCTCTCGCCAGTTCTATTTGTCTTTGCAGTGTAACACTTTTATTTCTCTAATACCACTTTATAAAACTGGAGAAAGAAGAACATATAAAATGTGTTTTCCTGGAAGCCTTTCTTTTTATTCTTACAGAGAGAGCCCAACCATTATGACAACTTTACAATTGTCAGATATGCCGCTAACTATAAAACAGTCACTTTATTTACAACATCACGATTATCTTGCAGCCTTCAACGTCCGTGGTATACCTGACATTTCATTGAATGGTCTATTGCCACTACAAATGCTACCAACTTTGACACAAATTTATTAATTCTCCAACTTCCCCTCCTGTTCATGTTTCTCCACATTAATGGACATTTGAGTTGTTTTGAGTTTTAAAATGTGATGAGTAGTATTACTGTAACTATTTTTGTACATGTGTTTTGTGAGATATATATGTAATATCTTAGGAACTTACTTAGGTATGAGAACACTGATTTACATGTGTTGTTTGATTATTGCTGCTGTCTTTAGATTGTGTCTAGAATCGTCTGAAGTTGTAACTGAACCAGAAATTGAAAATGACTCAATCCCATAACAGACAGTTAATGCTGTTTGTTCAGTTGGGAGTTACTTCAAATAAATCATTTACTCAGTGCTTTTGCTTCTACATGTTGGTTGGGATTCTCAAAAATGGACAGTGGCATCTATGAGGGAGTGTCAAAGTTTCCAGGAGATCCAACAGGATGTTGTGAGGCTTCTGATGGCCAAGACTGGCCATCTCAAAATACCACATCTGCCTTATTTAATTGTTCCAGCCAGTTGCAAAGAGCAGACTGATTGAAGAAGCAATAAAGATAACGTTAGAATACCAGGGTTGAGAGGCCATCTTTGGAGACCAGCTACCAAATATACTACATTTTGTAAACAACCAAACTGTTTTCCAAAACAGATGCATCAATACACCGGTGCTCCAGGTATTCCATACCTCATTACTACTTCAAACTTTTAGTACTTTTAATCGTAGTCATTTCGATGAGTGTGTCTAGGCATATTACTGTGATTTTAATTTAATTTTAATTTTCCCAGCGAGTATGTTGCTGAGGAATTCCAAGACTGATCACTTGAATGTTCTCTGGTGTAAAGTGTCTATTTAAATTTGTGCCCGTTTTTTTATTATGTCATTTTACTTATTTTTCTTATTTGTAGGAAATTATTTAAATATTTGAAATATTTGAATATTTAAATAGATATTTAAATATTTAATTAAATATTTAAATATTTGAAATACATATTCTATGTCAAATATATTTGTCATTCATACACTCTTATATGTGGTTTGTCTTAGCATCCTGATAATGTCCATTTTTTAGGAAGTCCCGAATTACAATAAAATCCAAAATATTTTTTCTTTTATATCTAGTGTTTTTAAATTCTATCTAAGAAATTTTGTCTACTCCAAGGTCATACAAATATTTTAGAGTTTAATTCTAGAAGCCATTATATTTTATGTTTATTTTATGAGGGTCTATCATCCACTCAAACTATGTTTTCTATTTAATTTGAGGAAGGATTAAAGGTTCATTTCATTCCATGTAAATCTTTAACTGTTCCAAATTTCAAGGGAACTTCTGTCATAAATCTGGTGATTATGTATGTTCTGGTCTATTTCTAAAGTTTCAATTATCTTTTCCTAGTCTATTTGTCTATATGTTTTGCACATGTTTTGTTATATTGTATTTTTTCCTAGTTACCTATGTTGTTGGTATTTTAAACTCTAAGGAAAGTATAGATGATAAGGTCTAAGTAATTTGCACAAAATTAATAGCTCACAAGTGATGAAACAAGGCTTCATGTCCCTGCCTGTTTGCCTAAACAATGTGTGCTATTGATACTTCATTATACAAATGTCTATGATAATAATATTACTTTCACATAGAAGTACGGTGCAAATCAAAAAGAATAACAAAAGTGAATCCTCTTTACTAGCTGGAAAGCACTAAAAAAACCCAAATAAATTATCAAGAGATAGATGTATTTTTTATTGGCTCAGAAAACATCAGTTGTGAGTCTTGTCTGTCTTAGTTATATGTCATTGCATAAGGTACTTATGCTTCCTGTGACATGCCTTCAAACTATCTTAAATCCACGGCATAAAATTAGACCACACATTTTCTAATATTCTTCGTAGTTATTTATGACTATGTGGTTAAATTTTGGCCAATGAAATATGGTCAGTGAGGCTCTTGGGAGGCTCAGTAGGTTGGGCAGCTGCCTTCAGCTCAGGTCATGATCCCAGGGTCCTGAGATCTAACCCCTCATCGGCTTCCTGCTCAGCAGGGAGCCTGTTTCTCCCCCTCCTTCTGGACAGTGCTCACTCTTGCTATCTCTGTTGCTCTGTCTCAAATAAATAAATAAAATCTTAAACAACAACAACAACAATAGCAACAATAACAAAAACATGGACAGCAGTGAGGTACAAGCTCTTCCAGTGCTACCCAGTAAATCTTCCCATGCATTTTCCTTCATCATCTACCTTGCCTAATGTCCTGTTTGGATATTAACACACAGAACAAATTCAGAAACCAAAGCTGAAAGAGGCAGAGGTTTCATCAGCTTGAATTCCAGAATGTCTATGTGAACCAGAAAACTTCCTCTCATATTGAATTCCTGCAAGCTTCTATCAGAAACAGCATAAGTAAAAAATAAATGTCTGTCAAATTAACTCTCTTGGATTTCAGAGTTTACCTATTTCATAGTATATACCGGATAGTTTTCACATTTAATCTGTATGGTATTTCGCATTTGGTTTGGTACCCATACAAAACAATTTTGTAATATTTTTTCAAATGTAAAATTACCCTTTTGTGTAAATTTGTTTTTTTCTTGTACTAGTTACAACATTTATAAACAATATATTATAGCAGTAGCCAAAAAAAAAAAAACCCCAAAACAAAATAAAACCCCATAGCACTGACACTATCTTTGTATCACAAAGAGAAAAACAAGCTCTTTTAATAAACAGGTTGTAGTAAATTTTAGAAAAAATGCATACTGAAAAATACTCTAAGTCTATTGCCTTTTATTATATGCTGTAAATCCTAAAATTAATTAGAACTGCACAAATGGTAAAACTAAAACCCCCAAAGTACAAACATTGGTTTCAGTGCCAATCCAGATATCCAGATACACTAATATGAAATTTTATATTGCACTTTCAAGCTGAGAATAACTTCTCTAGTACACTTATAATAGAGTTTTATATTGGGGCTCTTTTCTGGAATAAAAACATATATTGTTTATAGAAACATTCATGTGTAAAATGTAGTTCAGGAAATATTCTATAAACTTAATCAAGCATACAATTTTCCATTTTAAAATGACTGGCATCATTTTTATTTTTATTTATTTATTTTTTTTTACTTTGTGGAATAAATAGACAAGTATTCCAAAAAGACTAAGGAAAGTAGCATGTTAATTCTTTATTTATTTGCATCATTTTTTTTTTCTTTCTCACTATCAGTATCAATCATAAAAAATAAAAAAGTAGGGACGCCTGGGTGGCTCAGTTGGTTAAGCGGCTGCCTTCGGCTCAGGTCATGATCCCAGCGTCCTGGGATCGAGTCCCACATCGGGCTCCTTGCTCCGCAGGGAGCCTGCTTCTCCCTCTGCCTCTGCCTGTGCTCGCGCTCTCTCTCTCTCTCTCTCTAACTAATAAATGAATAAAATCTTAAAAAATAAAAATAAAAATAAAAATAAAAATAAAAATAAAATAAATAAAAAAGTAGCATATAAGACAGTTCTGTAGCTGTTACATCTCTCTACAGGAGTACAGTTGACAACGGTGCCAACATCCCAGCCTTTGCCTGGGGGTCTGTCAAAGATTCATCTGTTGAAGGATAAACTGTCTTTAATACATTGCTCTCTCATAATCTCTTAGATTTCTGTGATATTACATTATATTACAACTCCTACTCAAAAGATCTCAGAGTATTTCACAGATGTCATGTATTTCAATCTCAAACTCCTTCCAAGGTCAAATCTACAAAAAAAAAAATTTTTCCTCCTTTTTTGTGGTGAGATTTCTCTAAACATGCAGCAACCATAATGAAGTGTTCAGCATAAATAACTCTCAACCGGCAATCGCAATTACGTGGAGGAATATGCAAAAGTAAAAGTAATCATAAGATAACTGAATTTTTAATTGTAACAAATTTTCCAATTTAAATTATATCATTGTGATTAACATAATTGATGAGAAAAATTTACAAAACCTTCATTATTCAGTTATATGCATCCTTTAAAATTAATCTTACAAAAATAATTTCGCTATTCTTTTTTTTCAAAACGAGGCAGTATGTTCTCCTGAAAAATATATTTGATTTGTTTTGAATTGAATCAGCTTTCTATTTTGATTCTGACACTAGCTATTTAACTTCAATATGAGGGTCATCAACCAAATATTGAGAATTTTGTGCACTGTAAACTATTACTGAAATTAATCCAGTCCAATGGATAAAATGTGAGATAGGAGAATATTTGTGTATACATGTACATATTTTTTATTTAAAATTGCAGAAAGTTAAGGACTATAATATATAATAACTAACTTTTTAAATAATAACTAACTTTTGAGGAGCATCTACTATGCATCAAAAAAAAAAAATAAACTTTATTCACCAGCAAAAACAGAAGTAATATTTTGTAGGTCAGGATATTGAGAATCAAAGGGGCTTAGTGACTTTCGAATTCATCTAATAAATGGATTAGCTTAAGTGTGAATCAAAGATCACTAACCTTTGAATTTTCTGATACTCCTAATGATATCTGTTATGCAGTGATTATCTCATATAGTTTAAGGGAGAAAGCCAGAAATACACATAAAATTGCCTTCAAAACTAATGGGCATATATTCTGAAATGCCTACTCTTCTCCACCAGCAATAGTAGTCTTGGTCTTGAACAAATGTTCAAACTCTTGGGACACAGTAGACCAGGTCTATTTAACTTTAATGAAACGCAGATGACAGCCAACAGAGCACACACAATAGAATAGCAGATTCTCCTGACTTTCAGGGCAGCTTCTGATTGTCTTCATTACTTGGTACTGAGACACACGTAATCAAAACAGCCAAGTAGATGAGGAACTCCTCAGTTTAAGGAATTATCTCTGGCATTCTTTTAGGTCTTACTTTGCTGGTCACACAGCCTTCTGGGAATGACATGTGTAGCCCCTGCTCTCTAGCTTAACCACATTGCATCATCTAACAGTTACTAACCAATTCTATATTATAAATTATCAATCTGAGCAGGCAGCTGGCTACATGGCAACCTCAGCAGGATTATCATTTATTTTGTATCTGATACCTTCCAATATATTGCATGAGTAAGGAATACAAGAAAGATTATACATGCAGTCAAATTCTCAGGCATTCTTGATGTTAGAGGAAAAAATACAGGACAGTTGTTTAACCATTCCTTTTCAGATCCTATCAAACTTATGCATGTGACTTAATTGGAAATACATAGAGCCAATTCCTTTTGGCCAAGGGTTCCAATAAGTGCTGCTTCTAATTTTCTATTGAGGTGTTAGATTGTTTTCTCTTCATTCAAGGTCTATTCCCACATATGTCTAATCTCTCTTTTCAGGTTGGAAAATGTTCTGAGGGTAAAGATCTCAGGCAAAAGAAAAAAATAATAAGATTAGAGACAGGGGACCTATATTCTAGTCATACTATTCCTTAATTTTAGGACATCAAGGAAATATGTTGAACTCTCTGATTCTTACTTGGTACAATACGTGGGATTAACTAGATGATATCAAGACCTATTTACAAATCAAATAATTTTTTAAAAGATTTATTTATTTATTTGAGAGAGAGAGCACAAGCAGGAGTGGCAGAGGGAAATGGAGAAAGAGTCCCAAGCAGACTCTGAGCTGAGCATAAAGCCCTAAGTGGGGCATGATTGCATGACCCCGAGATCAGGACCTGAACCAAAAACAAGAGTCAGAGGTTCAACCAGGCACCATACAAATCAAATATTCTATATGTCTCTGAGTCTACCAAAATAATTCACACAGAGTATAACATTAGTTTGGAGGGAGGTTTGGGATGCATACATATGGTGGTGTATATTTTTTGCTGATAGGAGAAAGGGAAAATCTGGAACCAAGAGAGGCAGCTAGCTTATATTTTATTTCCTATTACTTTTATTCTGAGACTGTAATGATTTCACACCACTGCCCATTGTCACTTGCAGCAATCTCCTATGGGAAGAGTTGTCCTTGCCTCTTTTGTTATGCAGCTTGGCCATGTGAATTTTTCTGGAGGAAGAATTTGAGTAGAAGTGACATGACAGTTTTGAGAAGAACCTTTAATAGCCACTACATTTTTCAGTAGCTTACTTGAACTTTTCCATCTGTTGCAAAGCCAGCATGTTTTAGTTGTTGATCCCATTGAAGACACAGAGTACAAAGTCACAGCAAACTTGTAGCTTACATGTAATGAGAGAATATACATCTTTGTTTTGAAAGTCACTGAGACTAGAGTTGTTATCAATTCATGAATTCCAGATGGCTCAATAAGCAATATCAGAAACCAGATTTCTACATAGCAACATCTAAATAATTTATATCTCAAAGGAGATTCATGTGTGTATAGCCTTTTGTGGAAATGTTTAAGCCTATGTAATTTAACCTCTCACAAAATATATGTGTGCATGTATCTGAACATAATAAAATAATCCAGCCTGACAAAAGAACATAAAGTAAAATTATTATTTGATATTTTAATGCATGAGATGAAAGTAAGATGCACAAGCTGACTATAATTAAATTTGTACTACTTATCTGTTTGGGCTTGGTGATCATCAAAATACCACATACTAAAGTGTTAAAATTGGATGGTTGAAATAAACTCATTTGACAATTTCTTTACATCATAAACTCCTTCATATAATCTCCCCAAATTGTCATTACCATTGTGATTGTCAGTGATTCATGATAAGAATTGATTAGTAATAGATTGTAATAAAAGAATAAATGATACACTGAGTAAACAATTTCAGAATTCTTTCTATGACTTTAAACCTTACTCAGATGAGACATAGAAAGTAACATTGAGGAAATATTAACAATGATTTTTGAAATCATTTAAAATTCATTTTTGGATATTTTTTCCAGATTGGTTAGAAAACTATATGACCAAAATACTATTTTCGATGAGCTCTATAGATGTAGAGCTAACCATTGTATTCATTTGCTTTATATAAAGATAATTAGTATAAGAAACATTGAAATATTGCTAACTAGATTAGGCTCTGACTTCAGGTCAGTGGAGGGCGAGGTGGCCAGGACAGCAGCTCCCCACCCTGGGCCATTCAGGCCATCAAGTGTGTAGTGGAGGGAAACAGACATGTAGGTAAAACTTGCCTATTGATCAGTTACACAACCATAAATTTCCTCGAGAATATATCCCCACTGTGTTTGACAACTACTCTGCCAATGTTGTGGTAGATGGGAAACTGGTAAATTTGGGTTTTGGAGATACAGCTGCATAAGAAAATTAACAGATTTTGTAGCCTGCCCCATTCGTAAATAGATGTATTCTTAATTTGCTTTTCTCTTGTGAGTCCTGCATCATTTGAAAACATTGGATCAAAGTGGTACCCTGAAGTAGGACACCACTGCCTCAAAACCCTCATCATCTTAATGGGGACTAAACTTGGTCTCAGGGAGGACAAAGCCATGATTGAAACACTGAAGGAGAAGAATCTGACTCCCATAACCTAGGGTTTGGCCATGGTAAGGGAGTCAGTGCTTTAAAATGCCTTGATCTGGGGTGCCTGAGTGGCTCAGTAGGTTAAGCCTCTGCCTTCGGCTCAGGTCATGATCCCAAGGTCCTGGGATCAAGCCCCACATAGGGCTCTCTTCTCAGAAGAGAGCCTGCTTCCCCCTCTCTTCTCTCTGCCTGCCTCTCTGCCTACTTGTGATCTCTGTCTGTCAAATAAATAAATAAAATCTTAAAAAAAAAATAAAATGCCTGGATCTCTCCCTTCTCACACAGGGAGGGCTCAAGACAGTGATGAAGCTGTTAGAGGAGTTCTCTGCTCCACTCTCATCAAGAGGAGGAAAAGAAAATGTCTACTGTTTAACAGTCTGGGGCCCTCTCCTGCCCTGTGCCCCTTGGAAGCTTTGTATGCTTTGCTCAAAAATTGTGGAGTCTTCGCATTCAATTTCAAGTTTTTGTGACAGATTAATTTTTCCATAAACCACCTTGTGCCAATCAGTAATTTTTAGGTTTTATTTGTTTAAAGTGTAAAACCTCAAACTTATCCAGTATATTAAAATTTAGCTGTTAAATGACAAGATTTCTTAAAGCCATATTTTTCAAAATCTCCTATTCTTGCTCACATTAAGAGTTGCCAAAATACTTTGTGAACTAAGTTGCATTTTGCTGAGAACAGTAAGCCCCAAACCATTTAAGACCTTTGTCTTTAAGAAAAGTCTGCAGTGTCTCTTTAGAAATACAGACTTCTGAAGTATTTCTGAAGAAATACAATACTTCTGAAGAAGTTTCTGATATGGAAAGCAGCACAGCCTCCTTCATGAAACGTTGCTATCTAACACACCCCTAATTTATCAACCCCTGTCTGTTCCCTAACACTGTACTGAATGTCATAACAGAATGAATGTAATGGCTCAACTCTTTGGATCAATCTTTTTAAATTTTGTAGTGAGATTTAAAAAAACAAACAAACAAAAAACAGTGTAATCGCTTTTGCTGAGAGTTTGAACACACCCTCACTCCTATGTCCCTCTGACGAAGTGTCTGTTCTAACTGTGAGCGTATCAGGGTGGGGCGTGTGCAGCACGTGTGGTAATCCGAGGTTGAAGAGACTATTTCGACAAAACATGGAGATTGTTTATACCATATTGTACATGCCATAATTAAAATGAATGAAAGTGTCATGGGTGAAATTTTAAAAGGTTAATCACTAATGCAGTAAATGATGCAGAAAGGTCAGTGTTACCACTAAGTAGTTTTAAACTTTACCTTTATTCTCAGACTTGCCTTCCTTCCTGAAATTGGGCATTTAATTCATCTTTGAACTGGTCATGCCCATAGTTGCTAACTTAGTGCTTTTCTTATAGAACCCCTTCTTAATGAGCAATATGCCTCCTTGTATTATAAAATCTTTCTGATAATGCATTAGACATTTTTTTGTAGGTTAGTAAAAGTGCATTCTTCTTTCTTTGTTACTTTATTCAATGCTAATAAGTGGTTTCTTTAGTGTTCTAGGAAATAGGTGTAAAAATCACATGTGGCTGCTTTATAGTTTTTGAAATATTTTAGATATTCCTAAACTATAAACTTTCTTAACATCACTGTCTTGCCAGATTACCAACCATGTACCTTGACTAATGCTAACCCTCCTCTTGGCCAAACCCGGATGGACACACACTTCCTATTGCTCTGCCTAACCATGTTCCTCTGAATCTGTGAGGTTCTGTAAGGCCCTGCTCAGGCTAACAAAGTTCTGTACAACTTACTCACTAACAAGAAGACGCCTTTCAACCAAAAAATTTTTTAAATTGACAGTTGTAGAATTGAGGGGTATCTTTACATTGATCTTTTGCTAATGCAATTAGTAGTATGTTTTGCATGTATGATTTAATAAATCCTTGAATCATAAAAAATTATTGCTAAATTAAAAAATCATAAGTAAACCTTTATACTTAAAGTCTTCTAAATAGATATTAAATGTCTTAAAATTTTGTCAATGTTTTAAAATTTTATGGGGATAATATAATCTTTCCTTTTTTTTTTTAAGATTTTATTTATTTGACAGAGACACAGTGAGAGAGGAAACACAAGCAGGGGGAGTAGGAGTGGGAGAAGCAGGCTTCCGATGTGGGGTTCCGACCCAGGACCCTGGGATCATGACCTGAGTTGAAGGTTTACCCTTAACGACTGAGCCACCCAGGCACCTGGGACAACATAATCTTTGCCCCATGTGCTGTTTCCATATCAAAGTATATTATTCAGATATATTCCTAGTTCTTTTTTATTCTTGCATGAAATAAATTCATGGAAAAGATAAATACATTATTTATTTCAGTAGTTAAAAATAATACCTTTTCCTTAAAGATGTCTACATCCTGATTCCTAGAATCTGTGAATATGTTAGGTTATATGGCAAAGTTTAATTAAGGCCATAGGTGGAAGTAAAGTTGCTAATCAGCTAATCTTAAAATAGAGGTTATCTTGAATTATCTATGTGGGCTCCATGTAATCCCAAGGGTCCTTAAAAGTAGAAGAAGGAATTAGAAGAAGAGTCAGAAAGATGGCAGCATGAAAACTGGCCCAAAGTAGCTAACTTTGATGATGGAAGGACAGGGCCATGAGCCAAGGAAAATGGAATCATGAGAACAATAATAACAAAGACAAAGAAATGGATACTAGAGCCTCCCTCCAGAAAGTAGTACATTATGACAATGCCTTAGAATTAGCCAGTTAGATCTATATCAGACTTCTGATGTATAGAATTGTAAAATAATAAATTTGTGTTGTTTTAAGATACTAAATTTTTATAACTTATCACAAAGACTATAGAAAGTTAGTTCATCTATCCAATAAATCTCATTATAGTAATTGAGCAGTATGTAATCTTATTATATTCAAATTATGTTAGGAATGAAAATAGGAAAAGAAGAAAATGAGGAAAAAACTGAGAAATGAATTCATTCACTTATTCAACACATATCTGTTTGGTAGTAGAGTTATGTGATAGCATCTATCTATAAACAGTATGTCTATAGCATATCTCTATATCTGCATATATAGAATAAATATATCTATAGCAATAATACAGAGAATCGGTTGTTGTGAGAAACAGCCAAGACAGATATCAAGAGACTGGTTAGGAGGCTGTTTTTCCAAAGAAAGGAAAATACATAAATATCCATGCTTCTTTATTAGTGCATTTTTAAATAGTGATGAGGGTAAATAATGTGCTTAGATATCTGTAACATTGTGCTGTGACATCAAAATACCTGTGATTTCTATTGGTGACAAAGCGGTTAGGTTTTAAAAATACTACTGTAACTTGTAACAATCACAATGCAGTGCTAAAATTTTGTGAGAGGTTAGTGAAAATAAAAATATTATTTTCTCCAACTACGTTCAAGAATCTTTCAAGTTCTGTATATAGATATGTTTGGCTCAGTCCTAGGTCTAATGATCCAGGATTAACTTTCCTTAAATGCCTGCTAGAAGCAAATATAATTTTTTCTGTGGAGGAATATAATATCATTCTTAGGTATCAAATCATGCAGGAAATTTTCCCTATTGAAAGTCTGAACAGAGGCGCCTGAGTGGCTCAGTAGGTTAAACCTCTGCCTTCGGATCAGGTCATGATCCCAGGATCCTGGGATCCAGCGCATCTGGCTTTCTACTCAGCGGGGAGCCTGCTACCCTTCTTTTCTCTCAGCCTGCCTCTTTGCCTACTTGTGATCTCTGTCTGTCAAATAAATAAATAAAATCTTTTTTTAAAAAGTCTGTACAAACAAACAAAAAGAGAGCACTTCAGCCAACGGTTAGTAGAATTCATATTCTTCTCATGGGATACTCACCAAGATAAGCCATATTCTGAGCTATAAAATAAGCCTGAACAAATTTAAAAGAATATAGGTCATATCAAACATTTCTCAAGACATAATTTAATTAAATTATAAACCAGTATCAGAAAGATACATGGAAACTTTCTAAGTAATGGGAAATTAAATGACGCACATCTAAATAGTTCATGCCCTCAAGGCAGAAGATTCAAAGAAAATTAAAATTATTTTAACCAAATATAAAAAAATATAATATCAAGTTTGTGAAATGCAGTGAAAGCAGTGACTGAAGTGAATAAAAATAGTATTAGAAAATAGGACACATCTGAAAAAAAAGAAATAAAGTGAAAAGCAAGTAGAAGGAAGAAAACAATAATAAAATAATAAGAAATCAATGAAAATGAAAACAGAAACAATATAGAAAGTCAATGGAAGCAGAATCTGATTTTTTAAAAATAACTAAATTGATCATTTCTAGCCAAACTAACCAAGACAAACAGATAGAAAATTAAAATACCAAGATAAGAATGAAAGAAGCATATTACTACTAATCTCAAAGACATTTAAAAGATGATAGGAAATAACAGTTAACAAATCTACGCTCATCAATTTGAGCATTTAGCTACAATGAACCAATTCCTTGAAAAGTGCAAACTAAAAACTCACGAAGAAGTGAATAAACTGAGTAGTTCCATATCTATTAAAGAAATTTTATTTTTATCTATAATAATCCAAAAAAGATAACTTCAGTCTCAGATAACTGCACTGAAAATACTGTTAAATATTTTAAAAATAAATAACACAAACTTTATATATTTTTCCAGAAAACAGATTAATATCAAAAGCAGATAAAATCACTAAACTACAAAACAATAACTTTTGTAAATATAGATGCAAAAATCCTGCACAAAGTACTAGCAGAATAACTTATTTTTAATAGATTGATATGAAAGACAAATATATAGATATTTGCATATTTGCATACATGAATATATTTATATATATGTATATGTCTGTATACATAATAGCTTTTTCTCTTGAGAAGGCCTCCAACAAGCAGTGACAACATAATAGTGATGAACTCACTGAACACATCTAGTTTTCAGATCTTGGTTTCTAAATGTTATTTTCCAACAAAAAGAACCAGGATTCCTTGACAAGATGACTGACTTTAGTTAGGAAAAGGAAAAGACAAGATGAACATGGGGCATCTTGTACTGTCATAAGAAAGTGTTTGAAAAGTTACATAAACAAGGATTGGTGACATATCATCAAAAGGACACAGGAGCCAATCTGGAAAGAACTCCTCATGGCCAAAGTTGGAACAACTAGAGCAGCAAAATAAATGAAGTTCATTATAACTCAAAGAATCAAATAAATACACATATATTCACAAGTCCAAAATAATAAGATACACTATTGAAAAATAAAGAAAGTGGAGAAAAAGGGAAACTCTTCATTACAGAAAAATTTCAAATGAATATGGAAGGTCTGTGGTCATAGAAAGAAAATCACTGTTCGTACTTCATAATAATGAGTGCTGCAGGTATGATCCACTGATGAATACTATGTTAGCAAGCCTAAGAAGAGATCTCCATAGCCTCAAATAATCTTAAAATATATATTAATTGATGTAATTTTAACATGTATTTACAAATTCATTAATACTTTTCTTTCTGGAGATAAATTTTAAATATCTTTTCTTTGAATATTGGCTGGATTTGGTGAATTGCTCTAACAAGTAAAATATAAAAAGTGGAAAACTGTAACTTTAAAGAGGAAAAATCTGGAAGACACCATCTTTTTTAATTTTTTACTTCAGTATGGTTGACACAATGTTAGATTGTTTTAGTTGTTCAACTTGGTCATTTGACAAGTTTATACGTTTCACTCTAAGTGTAGCTACATTGGTCCAATTACATTGCCATGACTATATCACTGACTATATTCCTTATGATCCATTTTTTATTTTCATGACTTACTCATTCTATAACTGGATGCTTGTATATGTCTCTCCCTTTCACTCATTTGGCTCAGCCGTCATCCCCCACCCCTCTGGCAACCATCAGTTTGTTCTCTGTATGTACAGTTCTGATTCTGCTTTTTGTTTATCATTTTTTAACAATTCCATTTATGAATGGAATTATATAGTATTTGTCTTTCTCAGTTTGACTTATTTCATTTAGCATAACACCTTCAATATCCATCCATGTTGTCTCAAATGGCATGATCTCATCCTTTTTATGTCTGTGTAATATTGTGTGTGTGTTTATATACACATACACTAAAATATGACATTGCACATAATATATATATAATATATAAGCACATATATTATATATATATAATTTCTTAATTTTGGTAAATGAAGTGTTTATGTAAGATGTTAACATTTGGAGAAGCTGAGTGAGGAGGGTATAGAATCAGTCCTTACTCTCTTTGCAATTCTTCTGCATATCTAAATTATTTCAAAGTGTTCAAAAACAAGAACAATAACAAAAATAACTAGAAATGCAATAAGGCAAAACTATCTGACAAAAGAATATGAAGAACAACAGTCAATAAGAACAGATTTATAAGTAATCCAGATAATGTAATCATCAGGTGCAGGCTTTAGAGTAAGTATGGTTAAGATAACCAAAAAAATAAAGGACACTAGAAAAATTTCACCAAAGGAGGGGCACCTGGGTGGCTCAATTGGTTAAGCGTCTGCTTTCGGCTCAGGTCATGATCCCAGGGTGCTGGGATCGAGCCCTGCATTGGTCTCCCTGCTCAGCCTCCCTGCTTGGCCTCCCTACTGGGCAGGGAGTCTGCTTCTCCCTCTGCCCCTCCCACTCTCTCTCTGTCTGTCAAATAAAAAAAATTTAAAAATCTTAAAAAAAAAAAATTCACCAAAGGACTGGAAAGTATAAAAGAAGAACCAAATGTTTATTTTGGAACTTGAAGCTACAGTAACTGAAATTAAAATCATAAAAGACCACAACATTACTTTATTGAAAAGACACTTCTCCGTTCCTATGTTATTTGAGTTTCCTGAGTATTTGAAATTGTTGACCAACTGTCTCTTTTAGCTCTTGCTGCTTCTTGCTAATTTTCCTCCGAACATTCTTTGTCTGATCAGTCTCTAGAGTCTTGCTTCTTAAAACTCCTTCCATTATGTGACTTCAGCTCTATACACCCAAGATTTCCAGATTCATGTTCTATGTCATCCTATACAATTTCTTATCAATGTCTTTGAAAGTGTATAACGTACGCCTCAATTTGACAAATATTTACTTATCAGCATTTTTCTTTACTTTGTAAAAAATTATTTGTTTTCCCAAAATGAAATTAAGCTCCTTGAATATTTGTTTCTTTGAAACCCTAAAGTATTTAATGCTGTGATTTGCACATAGTAAACACTCAAAATATATTAACAAATGCAACTTTTACGAGGATCCTTATTACAGTTTAGTGTCACATTATTACAGTTCTAGAACAAATGCAAATATTCTTAGTATTTATGGCAGTAGCAGGCTTTCAAAATTAATCTTCAATAGTCTTTTTCATTATGATGACATCATTTAACTTGTTAAAGTTTTAGAAATGACCTACTTGGAAAACTAAAAGGTCAGTTTTAAAAATCCTCTATGCAAAGAAGAATTTCTTTATTTACGGTTCTTAATTTTGAAGCAAAATAGATTATTTTTCTCATTATTACACTTCACCATTTTAATTATTAAATGTGTTCAAAGATGAAAATGACTATGAAATTAAATGCATTTTTTTCCCAACAAACAGTATTTACTGATTATTTTGCTCCAACAGGTACTTCGGGAATGAAACACAGTTGTTCTGTGCTTACAGCCTATTTGTCTTCTGAATTACCAGACATAGTCACTAGGCATCCACTTACGCAGTAGAGGAACTAATATTCCTGATGAGAGCAATATATAAGGCAATCTGTGTTTCTAGTACAGAATGTGTATAAGCAAAAAGCAAAAACTAATCAAGCTAAGTAGACTATGCAGGGATGAAATAGTGAGGTGTATGAGTTCACTTTTTAACGGGGAAAAGAAGACACAAATGTAAAATAATAGAAGCGTAATTATTCTTATAACTTCTGCTTAATGGCTTGTTGAATTTAAAAATATATCCAAAATTCTTACTAGATGTTATACATTGATAATAACTTTTAAAATATTTCACATGAGAAAAATTGAAGAAAACTGGCAGTTGAATTTCCCGGGGGGTGGAGTCAAGATGGTGGAGAAGTAGCAGGCTGAGACGGCATCAGGCAGCAGGAGATCAGCTAGATAGCCTATTAAACCATTCCGAACACCTACGAATCCACCAGGAGATCAAAGAGAAGAAAAACAACAATTCTAGAAACAGAAAATCGACCACTTTCTAAAAGGTAGGACCAGCGGAGAAGTGAATCCAACACGACAGGAGATAGACCCCAGGGGGAGGGGCCAGCTCCCGGCAAGCGGTGGAGCAACGGAGCACAAAATCAGGACTTTTAAAAGTCTGCTCCATGGAGGGACATCGCTCCAGAGGCTAAACTGGGGTGAAGACCTCATGGGGACAGCGTGGACTCAGGTCCCACAGGGTCACAGAAGGATAGGGGGTGTCTGAGTGTCACAGAGCTCACAGATATTAGAGCGGGGAAGCCGGCTGCGGAGACAGA
>ML106382.1:0-43969 GCA_003697995.1 Taxidea taxus jeffersonii
TTACCATCCATTACCATCCCATCCAAGGGCTATGGTTACAGAGAAAAGACTACAAGACTTTCAAAGCTCCTGTCTTCATGAAGTCCCACTAGAGGAAAAGTGTAGAATGGGCCACGTGGCATTCATTATGAGTTTAAAACCTAGAATCAGTATTTATCAGATACTTGGCCTATTTGAGACTTGTTTCCTCATTTGATGAGTAAAATTTTGTGAAGAGGTTGCTAAGAGTAATAAAATAAAAATGAAAAACACCTTGGACATTGGCTAACAGGAAATGGAAAAAGAAAGACATTTTAAAAATTGTAACTACATTCAGTGTCACAATTTTTACCTTTTTAAGAAGCATGATTCTACGAAATTAAACATTCTTATCAAGCAATTTTTCAGAATGTGATTATATGTCTTAACTTAGGCTACCAGTGAGACACTGTGCCCTGGTCACACACGGGCATCTCACCATATGCATGACAGAATTCCAAAGTGCCAGGTGTTTCCTGATTCTGAGAAGGTGCAGGTGAACTGAACATTTTTTTGCAGCCTCATATAATTGGTGGATTTCTACATAATGATAAGGTGCAACTCTGGTGTCAGCTTCCTACAGAAATTTCACTTAGTCCCCTTTTCATCCAAGTCAGGGCTTCCCTAACATTCTATATATTCTTACATCGCAGCACTGTCCTTACCCTGCTGCCTGTCTCTGTATATGGAATATGGGTGGTTTTTCTGCTCTTATTCTTATGTCCTCAAGTTGCAACATAACTTCTAGAACAAGAGCTTGGGCATTGGGCTCCTATACTTGCGCTGTCACCTAATCCTCTCTGTGTCCCCTATAGTTGCTTAACCTTTCTCTAGGTCTTGTTTCCTCACCTACAGAATGAAACTACTAGTAACCAGAGCAGTCCTTATGTAAAAAATAAAGATTATATGAAGAATACCTAACACAAGGCCTTGACCATGTTCAATAAGCTGTTGTGGCTATGGACACCATCATCATCATTATCATCATCTTCAAGGTAAAGAAAGCTAAGGACAGCACTGACTCCACATTGTTCAGAAACATGGTTTTGTGCAGTAACTAATACATAGGCCCTGAAGCCAGATTTCCTGTATTTAAACTCTGGTTTCTTTTGTGACATTCAAAAATAACATCTTTTCTAAGCATAATCCCTCATGTATAATAAGGAAAAAAATCACATGAATAGTATCTATTTTACAGATAGATACATTATGAAAATTAAAATTATGTCCTCAAAAAATTCACTGTTCAGTCAAATATCAAAATATCAGATATTTCAGAAAATTTTTCTTATCAGATATAGACCTAGTTTTTGGTTGAGATTTCATGGAGTATTAATACATTTTCATAGATCACTCTTGACTTTCTAAGACATTTTCCCATTTTAGCAATGAGGACTATAAAGATTCTTGAGAATTATCCTTTGTGGAATTAAAAATTCTCTTCTAGAGATCATTCCTTTTTTCATTCAGCTCTTGATCATAATTAGTTTTCATCATTTTATAATATAAAAAACACAGGGGTCAAATTGATCTTAGAAGTTATGAGAGACTGATGGCCTTACCAAGCACATAATTTTCTCATTTCTGATTGTGCAGACCACAGATTCCCAGACTGCATTTCAAATGACATTTCTTTTCAAAGCTGAGATGATAATAAATAACTCCCTTGGTCAAACCCAGAAACATATTCAAAACTGGTTAAACAATGCAGGAGTCTTTAATGCTAATCCACCGAGACAAATCGGGTGACTTCTCTGCCTTTGCTGCCTGGAAAATTAGTTTTCATCTCACCTGAAGGTTGACTTTGATTCCATCAAGGTCTCTTGATGTCTTTGTCAGCTGATGCAGGATGTTGGTTCGCTCCTTAAAGACTTCTTTCAGCTGCTTTTCTAGCTCTTCATAGTCCTGTCTAACACAGAAAAAAATCGCATGAGAGCCCCCCAAAAAGTTCCACTGGGCTTCACCCTCTTTAAACACTATCACAGGGGCTTGCCTTTCAAGCAATATCCAGATAATTGAAACCTTAATTACTAGGATGTTTTGTTTTTCCTCTTCCACCTAAAAGAAGAAAATTGAAAACAAAACAGTCTTACAACAAAGGTTTTTTCTTGCATTGAGGGTTCTCTAAACCACAGAGAAATTCCTCAACAATACTATCTTTGACAGGTTTAAGATGGTTCATTAGGTACCTCTCGAAAACAGATATTTTCCATGACATCACCACACTTCTTCCTAAGGTCTTTGACATCTTACAACATGAGATATGACTTGAATCAATATATTTCAAATATTTAGACAGGTTCTGACACTAGGGAGACATACTTGTGGGTAGAGTCAGGGCAGAACGTGGGGATCTTGCTTCATCTCTGGTAGGTAGGGAAGGAAGTCCAGAGAAAAGACAGCCCTTCCCAAACATGTCTAAGTATCTCTATTGCTATTAAAGAGGTAATGGAAAAAAATATCTATGAAATCAGTAAATAAATACAGTAATTAGAGTAAAATTTAAACAGACTTATTAACAAGTTTCATGAAGGAAAGACATTCAACTCCATATCATCTATACATATTTTTTTCTTACTTTTCTCATATAGTCTTTGTAAGACCAGTATTGTAATTCTCATTTTGTAAACATAAAATAATTGAGCTCAGAAGGATCAAGTTACTACCCTAAGATCCTATTCAAAGAATAAATGGGCAAGTAGTGTGTGTTTGTGTATATTTATGTATGTTATGGCAAGTGTGTGTGTGTGTACAGGGAAAATGTAGACAAGGAAAATGATGGTTCTACTTGCATTTCTTTCCTTAGGGATCATCTGTGTATGCCTTCTACCTATTCATATTTTGGGTTAGTTTTTGTGACAGCTTGCTGGGGCTGCTTTCACAAAGTGGTGCAGAATGGGTAGCTCAAACAACAGAAATTTTTTGTCTCACATTTCTAGAAGCTAGAAACTCAAAATCAAGCTGTTGGTAGAGTTTTCTTTATGAGGCCTGTGAGGAAAAGTTCTGTCCCAGGCCTTGCTCTTTTGGCTTGCAGATCATATCTTTTCCCTACGTGTCTTTATATGGTCTTTTGTGTGTGACTCTGACTAATCTTCCCTTTTTATAAGGACTCCACTTATATTAGTTTAGGGCCCACTCTAGTGACCTATTTTAACATGGTAACTTCTATCGACACCCATCCCCAGATGATGTTATATCTAAGATACTGAGGGGTGGAGGGGACTTCAACATAGAATTTTGGGAAATACAACGTAACCTGTAACAGTTATTTTATCTATTGATTTAAAGAAGCTCCTGTCCAGTAAGGTTTCTAACTGTCATTATGGCGAAAATATTTTCCAAATCTGTTATAGATTTTTACACTTACTTACTCCCCAATTTCTTTTTAAATATACATGGGGATAAGTCTTTTCCTTTATGGTATCTGTATTGCTCTTGCACAAATAGATCTTCTACATCCCAATACTGTTCTTTAAAAGTGGTTGTGAAGATATATCGGGTAACTGTTGCTAAACTACAAAATTAATTTTGGAATAAATTGTATTTATGTATTTTTATGTATGTATATATGAAAAGATTGCAATATAATTTAGATAAGCATAGCCAATTTTATTAGCACAGTTGTGACAATCCTTTCTCCACTGATTTTGAAATGAGGTTTTCTGATGTACCGAATTCCTTTTTACTGTATGTTTTGGAACCTCTATTAGGAAGTATTGATGAACTGGTTGCAACACTAAATCATGGATTAATTATTAAAGCTGTGTGCTACAATTTGTTACTTCCTATATTTTCCCCTTATTGTTTTTATTCATAGTTCTACTGATAAATTTTCTGTATCTGTGTATTCTCAGTGAATTTTAGAATCAGTTTGTCCATTTCATAAAAACTTCTATGGGGAATTTAATTGAAACTGAATTCATATTATAGTTATATTTAAGGAAATACAAATATATTTAAGTAACAAAAGGGTAGCTTTTAATCCCAAAGACAGATGGTTTCATATATTATTTTAGGACTTTTATATGATTCAGCAATGCTTTAAAGTTACTTCAAAGTAACTTTTGTTCATTTTATGTTAGACTTATTGCTGTTACTGTGGTGGATTTTTCCACTCCACTGCCTTAGTGACTGTTGCTAGCTTCTTTTAAAGCTATTGACTAAGTTTAACTTGATTCCAGATATCTTTTTTAAAGAAAAGTAGTATTAGGGGCGCCTGGGTGGCTCAGTGGGCTAAAGCCTCTGCCTTCGGCTCTGGTCATGATCTCAGGGTCCTGGGATCAAGCCCCACATCGGGCTCTCTGCTCAGGAGGGAGCCTGCTTCCTCCTCTCTCTCTCTCTGCCTGCCTCTCTGCCTACTTGTGATCTCTGTCTGTCAAAGAAATAAATAAAATCTTAAAAAAAAAAAAGAAAAGTAGTATTAAAGTAACTATAACAAGTAGTTACTCAGTTGATTTCTTTGGCTTTTTCAAGTGCATGGCAATATTTTCTTTCAATAATACCATCTCATATTCTCAAAACTCTTATTTTTTTCCTCTTTGCTAATTATACTGGCTAAGACCTTCAAAACAATGCCAGGTGGAGAAAATGATAGTAGACCATCTAATTTGCTTGTGGCTTTACGATAGCTATATTAATTATGTTTTATCAGTGAGTAAATGTATGGAATACTTGCTGTAATTTTCAGCTGATACTACTGTTTTCAGGTCATTCTTTTTAAATAAGAATTCTGCTGAGTTGTAGCACTTATGCAGAAAAGAACTACACAATCCCCAGGACACATTTCATGAACTCTCACAAAGTGAACATAGAAGAAATTTTTAAAATGAACCATACACCCTAGATGATAATTCTTTGACTTCACTCATTTATTACACTCACTCTCTTCCCCAAATATAACCAATATTTTTATTTCTACTACTTCATAATCACTTGCCTATGTTTGAAATTTATGCAAATGTTGAATGCCTGTTATTTGAGTTGTTTTATACAACAAGGAGTTTGTGGAACTCTTCCATATTATGTGGAGAAATAGTTTGTTAGTTTTTATCCCTGCATAGTATAGTAATGAGTAATTATATTGCAATGCATCTATTTTAATGCCAACAGACACCTTTTTTCCCAGGTTTTGACTGTTATGAATATGAATATTTCATAGGCCTTGTATTTAACATACAAATACATGTATGCCAAGTGCATAACTAAGAAAGGAATTGCTTCATTATAGAGCATACATTTTCAGCTTCAGTAAATACTGCCAGAGAATTTTCCAAATCAGCTATATCATAGAAGAGGTGAAGAATTTCAATTGCCTCAAAGTCTTATAAACTGTGGTATTGTCAGTATTTTTAAATTTTCAGTCACTCTACTGGTTGTACAATAGTATTGCATTTTTAGCTGTAATTTATATTTTACTGGTGATCCAAAGTGAGTACTTTACAAAAAATGATATTTAAATATGATTTTTTAAAAGACTTTATTTATTTGAAAAAGAATGAGTGAGAGAGCCCACAAGCAGAGAGAGGAGTCAAGGGAAAGAGAGAAGCAGACTCCCCACTGAGCAGGGAACCCAACCTGGAACTCAAACCCAGGACCCTGGGATCATGTCTTGAGCCAAAGGCAGATGCTTAGCTGACTCAGCCACCCAGGCACCTTAAGTATTATTTTTTATAAAATGCCTTCTCATGCCTTTTGCTTTTTGTGCATTGGTTTGCCCATTGCTTATTATTTATTTGTAGGTGATATTTATATAATCCATACATGAGCCCTTTGATAGTTAAGTGTATCGAAAACATAATTACCTCTCTTGCTGTTGGAATTTTCAATCTCTTAATGGTGTCTTCTGATGAATACACATTGATAATACAAATGTAGACCAAATTATTCATCTTTTGTATTCAGAGTTGTTCACTGGAGTTGTACCACTTAAATTTATAAATGTATGAAAAATATTTTTATCTGATTATAAATATTATATCTTACAAACATTTAAAATCACATATTGCTAGCATAGTAAAACATGGATTTTTGTATGATTTTGCATTCAGCAAATTATCAACTATAAAAATTATTTGTGGAGTATTTTGTATTTTCTTACAAGTATAATCATATTGTCTGCAAAAGTATTTTTTATTTTTTCAATCCGTAAGTCTTTTATTTAAATTCCTTGTCTTACTTTGCTATCAAGGACCAGGACTATTCTACAATGTTCAGTAAAATGTGTGATAAACACATCGTTTGTTTATTCCAGATTGCAGGAATAGAGACATCTTTTTCTATTTCAGACTGCAGGGGGAAAAACTTTCAAGACCACAAATATGGTATTTCTGATAGGCTTTTTTGGGTTAACTTTTCAATTTTTTAAGATCAGATATAAAAAATGCTTTCTTTTATTTCTGGTTTCTAAATCTGTTTAGTTTTAATCATGAGTGGGATCTGAATGCTATCCAATATTTTAGGTTTGTTGTTTTTTTTTTTATTGTGGTGTATGTTATTTGCTTACAGCTCTTCTGTTCCTCCCATCCTTGGCCATATTGCACATGTAGGCAGGAGAGAACCCCCCAAACTATTCATTTGGTCATGTGACACTTCAACAGAATGTTAATGGACAGGACACGTTGAAGACTGTAAATGTTGTCTAATTTTGCTTAGTTTCTCATTCTCCTGCTACTGGTCCCATGAAGAAATTCCCCCAGATAACTCCTGCAATTTCGGGCTTCTTCAGAAAGAAAACATATAGAGCAAACTTGAATTTGATTCATACTCTGAAGCAGACACACCCTAGTGATGCTTCAACATGAATTTGAAAACTAAATGTGATTGTAAGTCATCAATCAGACTTTCAGAGTAATTTGTAATGTAGCAGTGTCACAGGAAAAACTGGTCTCATAAATTCATCCACTGAGATGATCACATACATTTTTACTTTTACACTATTGATGTGCTGGATTACACGGATTCATTTCACATATGATTAATGACTACATTAAATCAAACTCGCATTACTGAAATCAATCATTTTGTTTGTTATATATAATTCTGTTCAATTCAGTTGGCTACTATTTTGTTTAGAATTTTACATTTATTGTCATGGGAGAAATTTAGTTATAATGTCCTTTGTCCTCATATCCATATAAAGCTTCGTATCTAGGTTATGTTTAGCTCATAAAAAATTGGGACATGTGCCTTCTTTTCCTATTATCTGAAAGAATTTGTGTGAGGTGGGCAATATTTCTCACCTGAATAAGTAGAATTGACATGTAAACCATCTGGTTTGCAGTTTCCTTTGCGAGAAGGTCTTTATTTACAGATTTAATGCTTTAAGTGATATGCGACTGTTCAGCTATCCTAACTGTTCCTATGTCAATATTAGTAATACTCATTATTTTTAGAAATCTGTCCATTTCATTGTCATTCATTTATTTCATGATTCTTATGTCAGAAATTTGGCCTGAGCTCATCTGGGCATGGCTCCTTCAGGCTGGGCTTACTCTTGCTTCTGTGATCATTTCCTGGTCAAATGGCTCTGTTTCTGTCATTGACTCACTATCAGTTGTGGGTGAAGACAGTATCTCATATGTCCCTCTTCACCAAGAGAGTTAGCCTGTGCTTATTCATATTCCAGTTGGTTAGGGTGCTAAGAAAATCAGCAAAAATAAAGGAGTATCTTCAGATTTAGGCTTGATAGTAGTATGACAGCCCATCTGCCATACTGCATCTGTCACAAAACAGGTCATAAGTCCAGGACACATTCAAGAGGCAGAGAAATACACTTCATTTTTTCATGGGAAAATGTTCAAAATCATATTGTAAATGAGTATGTGTACAAGAATGATCTTGCTCGTATTTCTAACCAATCTATTGCATAGCCTCTGTTGTTAACTTCTTAGTACTTCATTTCTCAGAGATTAGTCCTTTGAGTACTTGCCACCTTGCGCACTAGTGATCCTCCAGTGCCTTCAAAGGGATCTGACATTTTGTTCAGTTGGTGTCAATGCTGACAATAAACATGTTCAATTTCACTCAAGATGGGAGTTTGGGGGCCATTATTTAGCTAATTATATTATTTAGTTCTCAAAGACAATCAGCTGTTTGATTCAATCCCATCTCTTCTGTAACTCTGAATATTTGAACACTTTTACTTGCAACTACTGTCCTAGCTCAAGTCCTCATTATCTATTTATAGCACTATATATTAGTTGATTTCTTTTCTTAATCCATTTAATGCGCTGCTCTCAAATCAGGTTTTCTGACTTTACAGTTCTATTTGCATCAACTTATCACTTAAAATATTGGTGCTCTTTGGTTATGTCAAGGTCAAGGCCATCTTCCCTCTTGCTTGAAATGACCTTTATTCTCCTTCCATTTTCTTTGCTCAGTTTCCGTATCTTTCCTCTTATGTGTGCCATATTTAATTATCAACCAAAGAATATTCCTTGAAAATCTTTAAAAGTATTTTTGTCTATTTTCATTTGCATGAATTAACTGAAATTAAAATTGAAATGAATTTAAAGATTCTCACATCAACCTGGAGTGCCTTCACCTACTCTTTTCAATCCAGATAGAAAAATCACCTCATCTCACTTTCTCCATGAAGTCACCTCTTAGAGCTATATAGTTCCTTTCTTTTTTGAATTTGGATGTTATATATTTTATCCACTCCTTCATTTTAAAATTAATTATCAGATAGGATTTTTTAATGAATAATTATACACTAGTCTGTATAAAATGATGAATGCTTAGAACTATATATCTCTTCTTTTTTCTACTAATATTTATTTAATTTGATGATGATCCTAGATTGGGCCACTGGGAGCTCCTACAAACTAGTTCCTGTGTCCTGAGACTTGTCCTCACCATTCTTGGAATCCTTCCTTACACTTTTTGCTCCTTTGCTGTCCTGTCCTTTCTCACTTTATTTTAATGCAAAAATGATAGAAATCATGCATATCTTGGAGTAATGTTTCAATGTTTCCAATTTACTTTGGTTTTTTAAGCTTTTGTTTTAAATGAAAAAATCTTCCAGAGTGTGTCCAATGTCTTCAGATTTAAGCCTCATAAGATTCAAAGATCTGGAGTAGTGTCATAAGATCTTAAGGTTGGCTTTTCCCATTAAACATAACAAAAATAATAATTGCAGAAATGCAAACTTCTGTTCAACAGGTTTGCAGCATTTCTACCTACATTTAAAGGTCATTTATTATGGCAGCCATAACCTTGGTTTCCTGTCATTTATTCCTTCTTTTTTTTTAAGATTTTATTTATTTATTTATTTGACAGAGAGAGAGAGAGACAGACAGTGAGAGCAGGAACAGACGCAGGGGGAGTGGGAGAGGGAGAGGGAAAAGCAGACTTCCCACTGAGCAAGGAGCCTGATGTGGGGCTCCTTGGTCCTGGGATCATGACCTGAGCTGAATGCAGATACTTAACTGACTGAGCCACCGAGGCACCCCCTGTCATTTATTCTTAAAAAACACTATCCAGTATTTATTATATACAAGTATATGTCAGACATGGGCAGATGTTTTACACATATGATTAATTCTCATAATTTCCCAGAAATGTAAGTGACATTATATTCATTTCACAAGCAAGAAAGCACAGATTCAGAATAATTTCTCCAAGGTCACAGTAAATGACTAGTTTTCAACCCTGGATACCTTTGATTACAAAATATCACATTATAAGGTCTCTATAATAAAGTATGGGCCTTGTAAATATTTTCTTGGTTCCTCCTACATGTAGGAATCTTTGAGAAAAACAAAAAAATTAGCAATACATTATCTCTAATCCAGTAGCATGTAATATATAGGAAAAAAGAACACACATCATAATGAGGATAGCATATGACAAAATGTGACAGGAGTAAGGCATTAGGAGAGATCTATTTCAGCTTAAACAATTATGGAAAATTTCATAGAAAAAACATATTTGTGTTGGGCCTTGAATGACATATAGGGTTATTAAATGCAATAGAGGGAAAGGTAACCTAAGCAGAGAGAATGATATAGGTAATGACAATGTATAAGGGAAGTGGTGAGTGTACATACATTATAAACCAGCAAACAACATAGTCTAAAGTGCATATAGGGTACTCATTGAGCTACCAGGTAAAACCTGAAGAAATTGGTAAAATTCAAATATCAAAACTCTTAAACCCCATGCTCAGGAGTTTTAAATACTTCCTACAGGAGATTTATTTCTCTGTGAAGTGCCAATAAATATATGTTTAGGAATTTATATAATCAGATTAATAACTCAAAATTGTATCAAAAGGAAGAAAGATTTAAATTATCCTCCCCACAGTTGTCAAAGCTGTTCCAAAGTGTATATTGTTATATTTCATAGGCAAGCAGATTGAATAAAAATGACTTTTACTTGGCTTGGCCAGGATATTAAGTTGGTGGCCATGGGGGGTTGCATCCTGGGAAACACTTGCAATGTTTGCCCTCAGGAAATTTGGAGGAACTATGAAACTCCTCTGAATCTTGGCAGAAAGGTCACGGACTGTTTTGTTAAAAGAACTTTGTATTATCTAAAGGCACTCTTTCCCTTTTCTTTTTATCAGACTCAACTGTCCACGTGACCACCAGGATGTCTGCAAGGTAATTTTCTTTCAAGGTCTACCAGTGCGAACAAAGAGAAGCCAAAGCTGACTATAGATGTGTGGCAGAATTCATTCTGTGTCCCTGTGTAAAAGACAGCTAGAAAAGCATCCTTTGGGAGAAAGAAGGTCTCACATATTAATACAGTCAAAACCTGAAGTATCACAAGCCTTTTGGCTAGAGTATTTTAAACTAAAACAAACAAACAAACAAAAACAAAAAACAAAACAAAAAACCCACCAAAAAACAAAACACAACTCTTCTCCCAACAATCCTACACTTGAGAATGTATTCATAGAAATAAAAGTCCCAAGCCTTGCAAACATAAACTTAAAGGCGCGTTAATCATAAATATCTGGAAACAAAATAAGAGTTCTGGATAAATCATGTTATATACACTGACAAGGACTCTCCCTGATCAAACTTTAGTCAAGTTCCTCAGCATCTGACAGGACCACAGCACCAAGTTGTAGCAGGAATCTTGCTAATCAGTTTAGCCAGAACCCCCACCTCCAGTACCTGGGCATCTTGAATACCAGATCCAAGTCCTCACCCTCCATCATTCTCCAGGTAATATCTGATACTTTCAGTCTGCTTTCAGTAAGAATCCTGGCTTGGCCAGAGCCCTCCCATAATACCCCTAATGTTTCTTCTTCATCATTTTCCATCCATTGACACCCGCTCCCCACTCCTTAGCTGGAAATCCCTATTTGTCCATGCTGTATGTAAAGTTGAGCACAGCTCTATACAGAGATCTCTTTTTACCCAACTACAATAGTCCCTGAGTAAAAATCTGTGTTTTTTTATTGCTTTAACTACTGTCTGGCTCTGATTTTCTTTGACAACATGATATACTATATTATTTTAAGGTTAAGTTACATGTCAATTAGAGCCATGAGGTACTTTTAAGTAATAAGAGGAAAAATTAAAAGTATGATGCATGTATATAACACTAGTAACAATTAATCATGCTCCATGAATGTACAAATACGTGTTTGTGTCTGAATGTGCCTACATAGATAGGATAGTGTTAGTAAGGATACAAATTTGAAATCAAAAAGGTTAAGAGTAAGCAGAGGAGGGTTGCAGGGAGAGGAAATTAATGAACGGAAAGTACAAGCAAACAAAGAAAAGAAAAAAAGATAGACTTTGTTGTTTTTATATAAAATTATACATGTATGTGTATGTGCATAAAGACCTCAAATTAAAAGTGTTACATAAGAAATAAAAAAATCCCTAAATTTTCCCACATAAGCACATTCAAGTACACATATACTGACTTAGACATCACCATTCACCATCACCCCTCATAGCAATGCAGGTACTACATGAATCCTGTGATGGCTGCCTTAGAAAAGAAAACCCTTATTAGAGTAATACTTTCTGGATTGAAAACACGGAAGAATAAAAAAAAAAGACAAATAGTAGAGAAATATCAGAGTCATGGTGCATGTTGTAGCCATTCATTAGATAAGATACAAAATATGAAAATCAAAATTTGATTTCCAGATATTGCCACCAACCTGCTAGTGAGACATTAGGAAATCATTATAACTCTCTGGCCTCAGCATCCATATCTGTGAAATAGATTATATTTCACAAGCTGATAAAAATTTATGAAGTCAATAATAAGAGGCTTAATTTTCCCTGTTGAAAATAAGGGGAAAAGAAGTCTCTCCCTCTTTCTCAGGGCATTTACTTTAGAAAACTTTGAAGCTCTTTCTTTCTTTGAAATACATGTAATTCATACATATAATAAAAAAGCCACTTGCTAGCTTTGAGGCCTAAGAATATTTTTCTCATTTGACCTGGGAACCATCTCTTTGAAATGTCATCATCAAGAAAGATAGCATCCTTCTGCACAGTGAAAGAAATAATCAACAACACTAAAAGGCAACCTGCTGAATGGGTAATTATATTTGCAAATGATACATCCAATAAAGGGTTAGTATCCAAAATACATAAATAACTTACAAAACTCAATATTCCCAAAATGAAAAATCAATTAAAAAATAGAAAACATGAATACACATTTTTCCAACGAAGACATACAGCTGGTCAACATGTGAAAAGATGCTCAACATCACAATCAAGGAAATGCAAATCAAAACTACAATGAGGTATCACCTCACACTTGTTAGAATGAGTAAAATGAACACAAGAAACAACAGGTGTTGGTGAGGATATGGACAAAGGGAAACACTTATGCATTATTTGTGAGAATGCAGTGACCCCAGAATGTAAACATCATGCCATACTGGAAATAACTTATTGAAAGAAACAACCTTCTCCTTTCCCAGGGATAATACAGTCCTAAATACAAGCCAATTGGTTCCTCTGATGTTCCAACAAAGAAAAAGCAATTGTTTCCAATCCTGAGAAAAGGGGAAACAAAATATTTCTATTGGACTGAGACATGCCATTCATATAGAATATTCAGGAACATTTAGGGTTAATTTTGTATTACATTCTGACATTAGAGTTTGAATGCCTATCAGCACTGTAATGGCTCATAAACAATGGCTTTTTTTTTTTAAAGATTTTATTTATTTATTTGACAGAGAAAGATCACAAGTAGACAGAGAGTTAGGCAGAGAGAGAGAGAGGGAGGAGGAAGCAGGATCCCTGCTGAGCAGAGAGCCAGATGTGGGGCTTGTCCCAGGACCCTGGGATCATAACCTGAGCCTAAGGCAGAGGCTTTAACCCAGTGAGCCACCCAGGTGCCCCATAAGCAATGGCTCTTATAAATTTTTGTGGATTATCAGCCTCACTGATAGTCTTAACGAAAATATGAACACTCCCTGTAGAATAATTTCCACACACTTACTGATTAACAAATCTACATAGTATTTCTAAGGGCATAAGAACTCTTTGTAGGAAGTGGACACTAATGTCAGTGCAGACATTAGTCATAGTCTGCATAGAGAACCTCTGCTCTAGAAGGAAGGGCAATTTGGGATATTTACTCTTTTTTATTTTTTTTCAAAATTGCCTTCAAATTTAAAGTGGTTCTTAACATCAGCGAGGACTTAGGGCAAAAATGTTTACAAATATTTTGTCAATGGTAGGTTCAGAAAGGTGTTCATCTCTGCAGGGTCTAGAAATGCATGCTATGCAGGGAGAATGTATCCAAGGAGAAGAGATAGTTTGTTCTAGATTTTTTTGAAGGTTTTATTTATTTATTTAGAGAAGAGAAAGAGTGTACGAGCAAGAGGAGGAGAGGGAGAATTTCAAGCCAACTCTGCACTGAGCAAGCATATAGCCCACACTGCGGTTTGATCTCATGATCGTGAGATCATGTCCTGAGCTGAGATCAAGAGTTAGATGCTTAACAGACTGAGCCACCCATTTGCCCCTGTCCTAGATTGTTTAAATGGGCACAAAGTGAAATATAATAAATGCTCTTCGCTTTTCAGTGCCTATGGTGAAAGACGTTAACAACTATCTATCTAGTCAGGGAGAAAAAAATAAATAAATGACTAGACGTTTAAGTACAGTTGAAATTGTAGCTTGCCTTTGAAGAGTATGAAGTTATTTTATACTCTTTTGATACCTGACCCTCAAAAATAATAGCATTACTTCTTTATTCAAGCTGATTAAGCACAGTGTGTATGTGTCTCTGTGTGTGTGCATGCGTGTGTTTAGCCAGTTTGTGAGCAAGGTCTGAAAATCAGAAATGGTTAAAACATAGTTCCTGCTTTCATAGTGTTCTTAGTTAAAAAAAAAAATATATATATATATATATATACACATATATGTGTGTGTGTGTATATACATATATATATACGTATACGTAACATTTATTTAAAACAACATTTATTAAGTTCAGCAATGAAGACAGGGTGGGATACATTCTTTTTTTTTTTTTTAATTTTTTAAGATTATTTATTTATTTATTTGTCAGAGAGAGAGGGAGAGAGAGCGAGCGAGCACAGGTAGAGGCAGAGGGAGAAGCAGGCTCCCTGCCGAGCAAGGAGCCCGATATGGGACTCGATCCCAGGATGCTGGGATCATGACCTGAGCCGAAGGCAGCCGCTTAACCAACTGAGCCAGGGTGGGATACATTCTTAATGAATTACTGAGGTAGTAAAAATCCTTTGTGATTAAGGAAATCCATATCAGAGAAAGGATGACTAGTCTACCTTCAAAAAGCAGTAAACAATTTCAGAAAGGTTTGCTATAGTATTGGCATGGGATGTGAGACCATTAATCACGGAGAAAAACAGTCCTGCCAATACACAATCAAAGTGTTAAGTTTTTATTAACTTCATGTATCTGTATAGAAATACATTTCACCAGGAGTAGAGGAATCCACAGCTTTGCATTCTGCTTGATGCATGAAATGAATCTTGTCCCTGGCATCTCTGACTGATAGGAGTTATATTGATTTTGCCAGCTTCTTATGCTGAGTGGTTTCAGATCCTTCCATTCTGCAAATTGTATGTAGTCAGATTCTAAAGCAAGGGGGAAGAGAGTTATAAGGCCTGAATGGTATCTGTGATTCTACGGAGGGAAAAGTCCAAAGGCATCTTTAGAATAATAAAATCACCACCTTCCGTTTATATTAATCTCTTCTTTTCAGGACTTCGCAGAGTTTCGGAAACCTTACCCCACTGATTTTCACTTTCACTCTAGAAGACACTGGCAGAGATCTATTAAAATGTTAAATGGTTCTGGTCACAGCAAATGATAATAACAGGGGGCAAAAGGAAACACTCACCAGAGGTGTGACTTCCTATTACTTTCCAAGGGGGAAACATCTAACAAAAGAAATGGATCCTGGCTCATGTTTACTCAATTTCTCATGTTCTGAGGATCTGATAAAAATTGGCACCTGAGACAGGCAGACACTATGGCCGCTATTCACTCCACAAGCTCCTCTCCTTAGACTCACGACTCGTGAAAAGAACGAGGTTCTCCCTGCATTTCCAAGCTCCCCCCTTCTCTCCTCACAGATATAAATACCACCACATTTGCAGGAAGAATGAAGGTGCAGTGGAAGCTGTGCACATTTCTATCAGTAATCAGCTCTGCCAAATATTTATGATTCAGTGGGTGGGACACATCAGCAAAGGAGGCTGATACCCAGAAAGCATTTTCCTAGTCATTACTGAACATTTTGAAAGAGAATCCCGCAATTGTACCTTGAGATAAAACATACTTTTGTACTAAATATGAATAGGAGCATGATAACTACAAAATGTAGATACAATTGAAAAAAAAAAGAAGCAGACTTACCTCTCTGCAGTTTCATCTCCCTTCTATGTACTCTATATTCTAGTTAAAATACATTTTGTTCCATTTCCTGGATACTCTGTACTCTTTCATAACTCTGCATATTATTCTCTTCTCCAAGAATGACATTTAGACTCATTCTAAGCAAATAAATTCTCCTTTTTACCCTTCCAGAATGTGCTTAATATGGTTGGTTGCCTAGCCACTAATCCTTTCCTTCTATCTCTCTTATTGGCATAATCTGCCCACATTAGAGGTTGCAAATGCCACATCTATAATTTCTCAGTTTCCAGCCACGTCATATGATAGATTTAGACAATAAGAGATAAGAAGTCTCCTAGGTCTTCAGGAATTGTTTTTCCTAGTACAAATACAGGTTTTAAAAAAGGAAAAATATTTAAAAAGGGAAATATTTGGCTGCCTTGGCAATCTTGAGCTTCTCCTTGCCCACTCCTACTTCCCAGTTCCCTAAATGATTGGGAACATGAGACATTATTTAGGGAACATGAGACATTTAGGAAATCATTTAGGGAACATGAGACATTATTCCCAAAGACAGAAGAGGAGCCAGCTTGCTGAAGATTGGTAACCTGAGGCATAAAAATAAATGTTGGCACTTAATGACATAATTAGGCTGTAAGGCCATCTCCAAAGGCTCCAATGTGCAGATTTTTTGTTACATGCTGCTCTTAAATGCTTTTATTTCTAAGTATCCATCAGGCTTTCAAGTAGGTATATCTGAATCTACCCAAATTATTCGTCATGTGTTGTGAGTTCCAGACTATCAGCATTGTCTAAGAACTCGGTGGAAGTGCAAATTATCAAATCCCATTCAGAGTTTCTGAAGCAGAATCTCTTGCAGCGAGGTAGAAACCAGAAATCCGTTTTAATAAGCTTTCCAGGTGATTTTCACAGGCCTTGAGGAGGAGCATTCCAGACTGTCAAAAATTAATATAGCTTCTCAACAATTGCTTTAAGTGAATCTCGTGCACCCTTTTGTTAATTGCCTAGGATTTCCCGACAGATGGGATTGGTAACCAGCTTTGTATTAGGCCGCTAATGTTTTAAAAAATGGTATGCATGAAGGGATAATATAAGGTAGATGTGGTTTTTTGGTTTTGTTTTTGTTTGTATTTTTTTTTTTTAATAAAGGTGGTGAGCGCTTGAATACTTGTCCTGTTCTCTCCCCTCCTTCTATCCTTGTCATTTTGTACCTGCTCAACTTCTCCCCCTTCTTTCATCCTCCCAGTATGGCTAGCTTCCTAGGGCACTCATCTGGTCACACTGCTTCTTAAAGAAATGCTCTTCTGCTATAGAGGCCCCTGAAAAATCTGACTCCTTTTTAATAACACTCTGCTAACACAAATACTAACAGACGATATTGTTTGGTGACAGGTGGTAGCTGCCCTTGCGGTGAGTCTAGCATAATATAGACAGTTGTCCAATCTCTCTGTGATACACCTGATGCTAATGTAACATTGTGTGTCAACTACAATTTACAACAAATACTAACATGCTATAGGATTTATTTTATTACTATGCAAACACACACTTTTAGCTCTCAGTTTCTTTGATTTTTTTTATTCCTATTCTCAAGTGTTCTCGCCTTCTTCAAGTCTGTACAAATGTCAACTTCTTGTAAAACATCCTGGATGACCTCCCAACTCACGTAAAACTAACTTATTGTTATTATTCCCTATTTACACACATCATCATCATCATCATATGTATCTTCACTATATTACTGATCACATTACAGCATAATGATCTCTATAGAGTTGGTTTCTGATTGTGAATACAATGCATGATTATTTTAGAGAATTTATAATCTACATAAAATGTGAAAATGTATCAATAAATATATTTGATTTTATAATTCATATATAAGCCCAGTTTATCAACTATTTAATCATATTCCTATAATAAATCGATAAAGGTGGTAGATTCTCATACCTTACATATAAAACAGAAAAAATTCAAAATTATAATACTGTTTTTTTTTTTAAACCTGGCAGGTAACAATCAGAATACTCACTAAAATCACAGATTTCTGGGTCCCACTACAGACCAATTGTATGAGAATTTCTGAGGGAAAGGTGTTAACAGCTAAGTTTCTGATCACTTCATAAGAGACAGTCTAAAAGCAGAATTATTTTGTCAAATAGTATAAACTTAAAAGTAAATGACTCAGATTGTAATTGCCAAAGACTTCCCATACAATTTCACTAATTTGTGTACTTACCAACTTGGCATGAAAATGTCTACTATAGGTTGTGAGACTTTTACCAAACACCTAGAATTGTTATTCTTCTTATAGATACGGGCAGGGGATTAGTTTTCTAGGACTGTCATAAGAAATTACCACAAAACGAGTGGTTAAAAAATTTATTCTAGGACAGATGTGGAGGCTGGAACTCTGAAATCAAGGAGTAGGCAGAAGGCTCAAGAGAACAATCCTTCCATTACTTTTCCAGATTCTGGTGACTTCCCTGCTCCTTACATGGGACCTGTATGATTCTAACCGGTGCCTTCATCCTTACATGAACTTCTTTGCTGTGTGTCTGAGTTGCAAATCTCCCTGGGCCTTTTTCTTTTAAGGACACCTGTCATCGGATTTAGGACCAACCCTATATCAACTATTTAGATATGATCTTTAACTTAAATCTGTAAAAAGCCTTTTGCTTTCCAAATACATTCATGTTCACAGGTTCTGAAGGTTAAGACATGACGTTTATCCTTCCAGTGCCACCATTCAAACTATTACAGATGGGGAGATAAATGAAAGATTTAAAAATTACAAGTGATTCACAAAAAATAGCATCTCTTCTTTTAACCTGGACTTCTGGTCACTTATGTAATTGAGACCTCTCCTATGGCACTGACTGTGTGTGTGTGTGTGTGTGTGCACATTTCCCAAATAAATCAACCATTCATGAGCTTTGACTATTTTTAACTATCTGGACCAACTTTGACTATTGGTAATTCAGTGTTTTATCATTAGTTGTCATTAGAAGAAAATCACTTTTATTTATCTGATGCCTTAACTACACATTAAATTATATCTTTAACTCTTCCCTCCTGTTTTCTCTTATTGAAGTATGTACAATGTTTCTGCACATTCCAGTTAAAAATGGGCTAGAAGCTGGATGTGGAAATTTAAATAAACCATTTGTAAGTAGAGATACTCTATTACTGTCTCATGTGGTGTATTTAAAACATCCATATGACAAATGATCTGTGGAAGACCGGGACAGGCTCTGTATTTGGGTGGGTCTGTAGGAGTGTGTTTTGCCTCACACCAGCTATGGGCTGGTATCATCCCCAGCCCATAAACACTTCACCAACAGAGTCTACCAACAGAAGGCGGTTTGAGCCCAAACCAAGCTGCCTGCTTTTCAAGGCCAAGTCTGCAATAGTGGTAGTCAAAGGACATCTGTGGGCCATGAGGAACAAAAAAAGATGGGAAATGGGATACGTAAGGGATTTTAATCAATCTGAAAAACAGATATGAATCATAATACTCAGAAAAACTTTCAATTGCTCATCTAACAACACCTGACAACCAATAAGCTCTTCTGTGTTTTCTATCTGATATTTTTAGGGATGGTGGTCCTGTATGGTGCATTTGATACAGGGTCTTGTCCAAAATATTACATAAACCTACACACAGATGGCATGCACACGTGTGCACACATACACAGTGCCATGGCTTTACAGACTGTTCTTTTTTTTTTTTTTTAAAGAATTTATTTGAGAGAGAGAGAGCAAGCAAGTTTAAGTTTGCGGGGGGGTGGGCGGCTAGTGGCAGAGGGAGAGGGAGAAACAGGTCTCCTGCTGAGCAGAGAGTCAGATGGGGTTTGACTGCAGGACCCTGAGATCATGACTTGAGCCGAAGGCAGATGCTTAACCGACTGAGCCACCCAAATGCCCCTACAGACTGGTTTTAATGAAATCTCTGCCACATAGTAGCTCTGTGAATTGGGCCACTTCATTAATACCTTACAGTCTTATTTTCATATTTGAAAATTGGATATATTATAACCTTTCTTGAAGGACCATTGAGAAAATGTTTGTAAAAAACAGCAGAAGAGGGAAGAGAATGAACAAGTGACTTCAATTTTTTTCCCTTCCTTCTTTCTTTCTCTTTTTCCTTTTTTAGCAAAATACTTTTCACTATTTAGATCTGTAAAGATGGGCCCCAGAAGACAGTGTTAAACAGACAAGTGTTTTTTTTTTTTTTTTTTTTTTTTTGTGGAGGGGGAAGGGTTACAAAGAGAATTTGCAAATATGGAATCTATGAATAATGAGGTTCAATTATAGATACAAATGACTTCCCATGAGGAACCAAGGGCTCACCAAGGATGAATGTTTTGTCTACAGTCAAGAGCTAGTGGGTGATAGATTTGAAATATTCAAGCCAAGTTTAACATCAGAGTCTGGTTATTAAACTAGGTGTACCAATTATTCCTATCAGTCAAAGATCAGCATAGCAGTAGTCTTATACATTCTTGGGAATGGTCCGTGTGCACTTGAGAAGAATTTTTATTCTGCTGTTTTAGGATGGAATGCACTGAATGTATCTTTTAAGTCCATCTGGTCCAGTGTGTCATTCAAAGCATTGTTCCCTTGTTTATTTTGTTTAAATGATCTGTACATTGATGTAAGTAGGATGTTAAAGTCCCTACTTTTATTGTATTATTATCAATTAGTTCCTTTAGGTTTGCTATTAATTGTTTTATACATTTGGGTGCTCCCATGTTGGGTGCATAAATATTTACAATTGTTATACCTTTTTGTTTGACTGCCCCCTTTATGATTATATGATGCCCTTCTTTGTCTCTTGTTACAGTATCTAAATAAGTCTAGTTTTTCCAATATTAAGTATTGCTACTCCAGCTTTCTTTTGGCATCCATTTGTGTGATAAATGTTTCCCCATCCCCTTACTTTCAATCTGCAGCTGTCTTTAGTTCTATAATGAGTCAGCATGTAAAAAAAAGTTGGATTAAAAAAAAAAATCCAAAAAGGGAAAGGAGAGGTAGCCTGAAGGAGTTAGGATGGCGGAGAGGGGAAGTGAAGAGGGGATAATAAGTAGAAAGGTATAAGGAGAGAAATTACTCAGAAAATGGTGGGAACCAGGAACTAAGGAAAAGAAACTTGGTACACAGAAAATATTTCACAACAGGTTGAGATAGAGACTTTCAAAAATAAGGCTGGCTTATAAAGTATTAAATGTTGCCTTGGTTTTTGAGTTGTGCCTGGTACTCACTCTGTCATCACCCACAATTTTCAGGATCCATCTCATGTTAGTTGTATTTTGGGAAGTACTAAAACTAAGTAGGGCTGCCCCCTAGTCTGCCCTCTTCTCGTGACTACGCACAAGGGATTCAAGAACCGAGAGAAAGCAACACAAAATGAGAGAGAGGAGAAGGGGGGCAAGCAGTGTTTAGTGGAAGCAAGGAATCTTTGCAAACATTCCAGAACAGATGGGGGACCTCGGAGCCCCAGTGTTACTAAAGGGAGAGGCACTGCATTTTCCTCTTCCCACAGATGGAAAGGAGACTCAAAACTTCTTTTTAATAAATAGAGCAGAGGAGATCGTGAGTCTTGGCAACTCCCACAGAGCCTCCCTTTCTGTAATAACAAAGTAAGTAATATGCTCTCAATATTCAGTAAATGTTAGGTTAGCAATTTTCCTACTTCTTGCGCCCACCCCAATATGGCGAGCATCATAGAAAAAGTAGCCATTATCATCTTCATAAGATTATAAAACAGGACATTGGCTTCCAGGCAATTTTCTGTGCCTTAGAATAGGAGGACTATTCTTCCCTGCATCTGGGGAAAGTGTCAAATGCCAATCATCACACAGCTCACAGTGAAACTTTTTCTGTTGTCCCAGGAGGTAGTCTCACCCTGGGGGTAACAAAGCCCCGTTTAAGCTTTCCTTCAGCACTTTCTAAAAAGGCAATCAGCAGCTTTAGCTCGACTTTTTCAACCCAGCATTATGAGCACATATTTCACAGTTTAAATTGCTGGAATTCTGAGTAGCTGGTTTGTTTTATTTCCATAGTTTGCAGATGCCATTTTCATTTGAAATTATGGGCATGCCCATTACAGATTATGAATCAATGTTCACACATATTAAATTAATAACCCAGTTTGAAAATGTAAAATGTCGCTTTTCAATGGTCCGAACTGTAGGAGATGCTTGTTAATCAAGGTGAGCAGCGTCAGTGGCATCCTTCCAACTATGGGAGGTCAGCTGCAACTTTGTAATTGCAACTGTTGAACTTCTTCCCCCAACTTGCTATTCTCAAGCTTGGGTAATTCACATGTCATCTTGTTGTCACCAAGCTGCTACTCTAGTTTTCAACTGGCACAGCTATTTACCAATAAATATACATAGGAAAGCCTAATTTCAATGGATACTGAAACCAAATCCTTAAATCCCCCAGTCTTAGATCTTAGAATGCATTACTAGTTCTGTAATTTCATAACTTGTCTGTTAGCTTCACATCTATATTGGTTTTATTTTCCACCAAATGATAAACAAGGCTGGGGAAAAAATTAAGAGGAAATGTGACTTTGAAATACCCTGCTACACACCTTCTTTTGTATTTCCTTCTCCTCTCTTTCCATATCCCTTCCTCCTTCATTTTTCTTTTTTTTTTCTTTTTTAAGGGGCAAGAAAAAACTACTCTAAACACAAAAATCTAGAACAAAACAAAGTTGTAGGAAGGTTAAGTTTTTAAAATCTTTACTTTTCTTGGTATTAGGGATCACTGGCTGATTTTATATTTTATTTTTAAGAAGTGAAAGAAGAAAACAGAAATGCCCTGGATATACAGTGAGAACTTTCAAGGCTTATAAATCAAGTATACATAAAAATACAGGTATGTCTAGGTGAGTTCAATGTGAATGGGTAGACAGACACAGCCAGACAGACATGACTGCTCATTCTAAAAACATGTAAGCTAAAGGTTCATAATTTGATAATCAAATCATGTGGGGGCTAAATCTTCTGCCTAAAGGTTTCCTTTCAATGTTAAAATACCCATAGAGATTCTGTGACTAGAGATAATTCATGTCTGCATTTCATGTATTCCTTCACTGTCACTTTCAATATGATTTTTTCTTAGGAAGTTTAGAGAATTAGATGATCCTCTGTTCATTCAATAGAAAACCAAATGAACTAAAATTTTGCATAAAAAATATTCCCTTTACAAATGTAGTTGTTCGAAATACTAGCATATGTGTAAATTTGAATATTAGTATGCAACGATATTTATAATAACACAGAACACTTATTTTAAACCCTCCCATATATACTCATTCAAGTTGCTGACATTCATGACTCTAATGAAGGCAACAGAAATTCAAACTAATTAATGCCCTGACAAAACGAACAAACTTAAAACACTGTAGTCATTCATAAACTTGAATCTTATTCAGTGATATTTATAATCTTATTGTTTTACATAGTGTGTATAAGAACATTTCAAAATAATATATGAAAGTAAGAATTCAGATTGTTTTTAACACATGACAGAAAAACCTAGAATCTAGAAGAGAATACTATTAATTTGTAGAAAAGATAAAGCTGATCAATATTATGTTGACCTTGCTCAGTTTTCACTGAAAGTAGGGGACAGTAAGAGGTATTTAAAGTCCATTTGTGACCAGCCTCAAAGCATTCTAAGATGTAAGGGTTTTCTCTCCATTCATGGAAAGCAGATCACTGGAAGGAGGCAGAGGAGACCTATTTTGAGTAAACCACACAAACAGTTATCTTCAGTTGAAATCACACTGGAAACTGCTCGGTGAATGAAATGAGGAGCTAGGCAAGAACTCTACCCACCCTGAGGGACAGAAAAACTGTTCCACTCACTTTAAATAATTTACTTTACAAACAGCCCAGCCAGAGCCACGGAACGTGTGGTGGTCTGGCAGCTCTGGGTGCTTATGGGAGCTCTCTGAGGGGCTCTGAGAGGCAAACTGCCACAGGACCATTTTGACGCTGGACAGGCAAATTTCTCTTATGGTCATGAGACAATTGGTGGAAAAGAAAAGTCATTGGATCAGCATGGATCTTCTTAAGGATAACAGTAAAACATTTTGTAACATTTCATAACATTTCATAAATAAACAACATTAATTATTACGCTTTTTCTTAGCAAAGCATAGTTAAATATACATTCAACTCTTTGCAGCTTTTCCTAAGAAGGCCTTATCTTGTTTGCTTCATATAGTTTTCTTTTCCTCTCTTAAGTGACTAAAGCGTAGGGATTTTCTTTAGTGCCTATGTGCCTCTGTGTCAGCATACAGGTGAAAGTATGTGAGTGTGAGTGTGTGTGTGTTGTGGTTGGGTTAGACAGATATTTAAGACCAATACTTATTTCTATTCCAATTAAATTTTATATTTATATTGGTTCTAAAATATCAACTAGCTTAGAAAATCAACTCATTCTCCCTTTTTCTCCATAACTCAAGTTACTAAAGAATACCTTACATATCTATATCTCAATAACTGAGCCCAAGGAAATTAGCTTCACAGAGATATAAAAATATTTGGTGAACGACTCTTCATTCAAGCCTAAAAACACCACTACTTTGTCTATTTTAGTAGCATTTTTAATCATTGTACTAAATAAAGCCTTCTGAAATCAGAATATTCAGACTTGAATTTTGTGCCCCACACCGCCCAAAAAAAACCCATGTCATTTTCTTTCTGACTTCTGTATGCAACTGCTACATCTCTTATTCTCTTATTATAACCTTCAGGAATAAGAGTCTACCAAACAATCCAGAATATGTGTATAGTTTTTTAAGATGTACTTAGTAACCATTGGTGGCCCTGCCTGGTTACTCCCAAGCACATGGGTTTAAAAGAAGCCTATGAACTGGTAATATATAACAGCTAGTTTCATGAAGTCTCCATGTCCTTAGTTCCCCCCCTCTTTTTTTTTTAAGATTTTATTTATTTATTTGACAGAGAGAGACACAAAGAGAGAGGGAACACCAGTTGGGGGAGCAGGAAAGGGGGAAGCAGGCAACCCCCTGAGCAGGAAGCCTGATGTGGGCCTTGATCCCAGGACCTTGGGATCATAACCAGAGCCAAAGGCAGCTGCTTAACGACTGAGGTACCCAGGCGCCTCAATTATGATAACTTCTATTAAATTCTGGAATTGTTTCTATGTAATTTCACAAATTATTAGACATCACCAATATACCAAACATTGTTTTAAGTTCTGGAGTTAACAGCAGTTTTTAAAATAAACCAAACAAATTATCTGCTTTCTTGGGTCATACATTTTAACGAGGGGAGACATTTTATATACAACTGAATAAACTGCAAAATATGTTAGATGTTGCTAGAAAGAGAAAAAAAGCAGAAAAGCATAGGTGATAATTGAGGAAGCACTGAAAAGGTAAAGAAAATGGCCATATGGGATGCCTGGGTGACTCCATTGGTTAAGTGTCTGCCTTTGGCTCCAGTCATGATCCCAGGGCCCTGAAATCAACCTGCATCTGCCTCCCTGCTCATCAGAGAGCCTGCTTCTCCCTCTCCATCTCCCTCTGTTGCTCCCCTTGCTGGTGCTCTCTCTCTGTCAAATAAATAAATAAAATCTTAAAAAAAAAAGAAAAAAGAAAATGTACCACAGCTTCCTGGAGCAAGTGATGAATTATTGAACACTACATCTGAAATTAATGATATACAATATGTTGGTTGAATTGAACAGCTTCCTGGGGAAGAGCGTTTTAGGGAGTGGGAATGGCGAGCACAAGCTCAAGAGGTACAATAGTGAATGACACATTCTTTCTCCCTCACTGACAGTTCCTACCATCTTTGTGTCATTTGTTTCCATTCCAACAAAACTCTATATTGTAGTTTCTCAGTGGCCCAAATTCTGACACTCTCTTTTCACCTATATTCTCTTTTTTAGTGACATCATCCATGCCATAGTTTTAGGTATCATCTGTCTTTTGATAACTCCCAAATATATATCTCTAGAAAGCTACTCTTCTGAGCTCTTTATCTATATACCCATCTGCCCCTGCATTTCCATCTGTTTCTTAGACATATCCTAGATAGAACTCTTATTTTCCCCATGTTTCCCTCAGCACAGTTAATCATAAAACACTTCTAATTCTCAACCAGAACATAGTTACTTATATTCTATGTCTCTATATTCTACATTTAGTAGTCAATCCATCAGTAATCTCTGTAGGTTTTAATTAAAAAATGCATTTTAAATATTCATGCATTTCTTATCTTGCTTGTCCATACTCTAATTTATCTAAGAAATGGCCATAACCTGACAATTCTTCTGCTTACATAGATGACTCCCCTTCAATAAATTTTTCACGAGTAGCCAAAATAAATTTTTTTCAAAATACAAGTGATAATTTTGTCCCGATTGATGTTCTTAATTGACATCATAATCCACTTAGAAGTCTAAAGTCCTTTTCGTGATCTAAACAAACTTTAATCATCTCATATTTCATTCACACACTTCTCCTAGCTCACAAAACTCTTGCCACACTAATTCTAAAAATCAAGGTTACTCAGCTCTTTCTGCATCACAAGGCCTTTGTAGTGCGGTTTATATGTTTAGAGGTTGTTTTCTTCACCTAGGCATGACTAGTTTTCTCATATACTTTAGATAACAGTTTATAAGTTGTCTTACAGTTACTTTCATATCTTTTCATCACAAGAGTCTATTAATGTTTATAGAAATTCTTACTATCTGGGAAGATGGTAGAGTACAAGGACCCTAAACCCACCTTATCCTCAAACTATATAACACACATCAGTGTAAGTAATCCTAAAAATGACCGGACAGCTGGCAGAACAAACTTCACAACTAAATGTAGAGAAGAGGCCACACTGAAGAGGGTAGGAAGGGCAGAGACTGGATGAGGACTTAAATAAACCCAATGGGTCTGGCTGCTGGAGGGAAAGAGCCCCAGGTGTGTGGAAGGGTGAGAAACATGATCACGCCAGGGAGCGTGCACAGGGAAGAAGAATCTGCATAGCACTTGCCTTTGAAAACTGGAAGAGCTGAATTTCCTAATTACTTACAACCAGATGAACCTTAGGTCTGGAACTTTAAAATTAGTGGGCTCTGCCCTGGGAAATCCAGGAAGGGGCAATAAGAAACTGAATCCCTACCCTTAAAGAGATAGTAAAACAGACAGCCCATGGAGACACAGGTTAGAAGCAGCAGTTTGAAAAGACATCTGGGACATATGAGGGGAAAAGTTAGCAACTCATCTCAGAGTTTGCTGAGAGATTTCTCCAGGAACAAAGGAGCAGGCAGATGCCATTTCCCTCCACCATCCCCATCCCCAGTGTAATCACAAGCCCTCCCCTGCCCCCACCTGGAACAAGTGAGGTGCTGGCATTCATACCTAATTTGCTTTACCTAATTCATACCTAATTGTGCTTAACCTGCCTCCAGCCTGTCTTGCCTCAGTCCCAGCTCTGTGGGACCGTACCCCAAGAAGACCAGAGCAAACCTTGCCAACTACATCTCTCAACCTACCAGGGATGATACACACACCTTGTTAAAGCTGCACCCCCATCTGCCCATGTGTGTTATTGAGCAGCAAGTTGGCCCCAGTCTCCACAGCAGCTGTGTCCTCTGTGGAAGAAGACCAGCACCTCTTGTTAAAAGTGTGTGCCCCACCCACTACTTCTGAGAGCAAGAGACCTGGCTGACTTCCTAACACAGAGAAAAAGACACGGAGAGTTAGGCAAAATGAGGAAACAGAGGAATATGTCCCAAGTGATAGAACAGGACAAAATCACAGTAAGAGATCTAAGTTAAATGGAGATAAGCAAAATACCTGATAGAGAATTTAAAGAACATAACGATACTCACTGGACTTGAGAAGAGAGTGGAAGACTTCAGTGAGATTCTTAACACAGAGATAAAAAAAGAACCAATCAGACATGAAGAACACAATAATTGAAATTTCAAATATACTTAATGGAATAAATAGTAGGCCAGAGGAAGCAGAGAAATGAATTAATGACCTGGAACACAGAGTAATGGAAAGTAATCAAGCTGAGTAAATGAGAGGGAAAAAATGTATGCAAATTAAGAACAGTCTTAGGGAACTCAGTGACTCCATCAAGTATAATAACATTTGTATTGTAGGGATCCCAGGAGAGAGAGAGAGAAAGGACAGAAAATTTATTTGGAGAAAAAAAAATAGCTGAAAATTTCCTAAAGCTGGGGAAGAAAACAGATACTCAGATTCAGAAGGAACAGAGATACTCCCCAAAAAATCAAGCCAAGGAGGTCCAAACCAAGACACACAGTAATTAAAATAGCAAAAAGTAGTGATAAAGAAAAAAAGAAATTCTTAAAAGACTATACCAAGAGACAAAGAAGGATACTATATAATAATAAAGGAGACAATCCAATAAAAGGATATGACTTCTGGTATCTTTCTATGTGAGAATGTATAACTCTTCCACATTAATTTAAATCTTGCACAATATTTCCTGGGGTGCCTGGGTGGCTCTGTCAGTTAAGCACCTGCCTTCAGCTCAGGTCATGATCTCAGGGTTCTGGGATCAAGCCCTGCCTTGGGCTCAGTTCAGAGTCTGCTTCTCCTTCTCCCTCTGCCCCTCCCCCCATTTGTGCTCCCCCTCTCTCAAATAAATAAATAAAATCATTTAAAAAAATCTTGTATAATGTTTCTTGGAGATCCATGGAGCTGGAATAGTGAGGAATGGACAGCTAGGAGGAGAAAAGATCAGAGTCCAATGAATGCAGGGCTCTTAGGGTATTATAAAACCATGGCCATTTACTGGAGGTGAAACCTGCAAACATTGCAGGAAAATTGAAGAAAAATAAAAATAAGTAAAATTTCTCTATCATATGGTATGACAACTTTAGGCTGTGACAAGTTGACCTCTCTAAAATTTGCATCATTATACATGTCTACCCGTAATGTCTCTTCTACCTCATCCTAAATATATTCAGGGTATTAATAATCTTCTTATCTTTTTTTCCTAACCTAATGCTTTATATTGCATTTTCCTCATAACTAGGGAGGGTGGACATGATATTACATTTATTGGCCATTGTAATATCTTCTCAACCTGAATCACTTATTTTATATTGATAATATTTAGCTCTTTAAATATATTATATACAATGCCCCCATATATAATAGAGTACAGTGATTTTTGTCCTTTGTCCTTTTCTTGGATAAATTCTCAGTCCTATTAAAGTCTAATTAGCTTATATACAATGCCGCAGAAAGTCTTTGTTCAAAGGAATAATAAATATGTAGTTCCTTTGTATGAAAAGCAAAGACATTTGCTTTCCATTGTAAAAATGCTTTATTATGCAAATCTCCTTTGTATGAAAATAAGATGCCGTGTTTGTTTACTTCTTATAAACTTATACTTTAATTTCTTTTGATGCTCAGTAGTAATCATCTATTTTATTTAAGGCAAAATACACATGGAAGAGTAACTCAAGCCCATGTATGGTATATCAGCTCTCTTTAAGTTTCCATAGTTAAAATATTCTATCTTATCAAATTTGAAGATTTATTGCTTAAATAGTCCTAGGTGGGGGGAGTCAACTGCCTTTATGATCCATTATATTAAAATTCACAAAAAATATTGTCATTTTGGTGATGTAATGGTGCAATAAATCAGCAAATGCTGTAAAAAATGTATTTTTTTTCTTTTTAACAGAAGATATTGATCATACAGGGTGCAGGATTTCAGAAGAATGAATGAAACTAGAGAGTAAAATAAAACTATAAAAATCAAACAATGTATGAGACTGTTAATTCCTTTTTTTAGGACTATTAATACTTAATCAGTTCTTCCTGTGGCACCTAGCTTACCTATAAAAATAGAATTTTGTTCATTTTTAGTGAGGAACATATAATCTAGCCTCATTTTCTAAAAACCTGGAGAATCATAAAAAATAACTGTCACTCAAAAGTGAGTTAATGTAAAAAAAAAAATGGAAGAGCAGCTCTGAAAATCTCAAAGTCGCCCATATGTAGCTATTTGCAGGAAAAATACAAAGTGATTTTAAACTTAAGTATATTTTCCTTGGTTTATGGTTTAGAAAGTAATGGTTTAATATTCTCCTAAATGGTTGGGTATACTTAGCATAATTTCAGTCAACTTCACCTATATGATAATGTAGTAGTGTAAGAAAAAAATCACACTGTTAAAAATATTTCTCTTTGGTAAAATGCAATCAAATGACACAATGCATGCTTGGTAAAAATTGATTTTTTTCAGCTAGGTACCTTTACAGTGATGAAATTGAGCTAAATGTGAAATTATGACATTAAATGTATTTTAGAGACTCAAGATAACAAGTTGTCTTCAACTGTTTTTGTGTATATACATAGTATATAATAATATATAAGTACATGATACATATGTAAATATAAATATATTTAAAATTTTAATTTATATACTTTTATATTTTAATTTATTTTTAAATATTTTAATTATATATGTATATACAGCATTAAATATAACACTTTGGTTATATAAGACATAATATCTTATATATCTTATATTTATATAGATACAGAAAACTTGGAATTGAAAAAGTTAATTTTATGCTAAAAAAACCCTCTTATTTCTAGTATGACCTTTCCTACTTTTCTTGTTTGTGGTTTTATTGTCTGCTTGTGATTTTTTCCTTTGCCAGCCCTTAGTATCTTGGTACAGCTGGGACAGAAGAATCTTTTGGGGCCATCTTTCAGCACTTCATGCTTCTGCTTCATCTCAAGTCACAAGAAATTTTGATTTTAAAAGTTCCATTTGGTTAACTGCCACTGGTGCAGTTAACATTGAACAATATTCTAGGCCAGACATAATAACCCAGCTGGATAATTTTATAAAGGTAGGTAAATTCCCAAATAACAACTTATTAAAGTCCCCTTCCACCAGTCCCATCTTTCTAATACAACGATCATCTTTGCTTTTTTTCTTATTGTTTTTAAAATATTCTACTCATAGGGTGCCTAGGTGGCTCAGTGGGCTGGGCCACTGCCTTCGGCTCAGGTCATGATCTCTGGGTCTTGGGATCGAGCCCCGCATTGGGCTCTCTGCTCAGCAGGGAGCCTGTTTCCCCCTCTCTCTCTGCCTGCCTCTCTGCCTACTTGTGATCTTTCTCTGTCAAATAAATAAATAAAATCTTTAAAGAAATATTCTTCTGCGGTGCCTGGGTGGCTCAGTGGGTTGAGCCTCTGCCTTCAGCTCTTGTCATGATCTCAGGGTCCTGGGATTGAGCCCGCTTCTCTTTCTCTCTCTCTGCTTGCCTCTTTGCCTCCTTGTGATCTCTCTCTCTCTTTCTCTCTCTGTCAAATAAATAAATAAAATCTTTAAAAAAATAAAAATAAAATAAAATAAATATTCTTCTCGTAACAACACCTCTCATTCCATGTCAATCCTGAAGCCTCCCCAGTTCTAGATCTCAAATGCCAGAAGAAGAGACCTACTTTACTTTCCTAACCATAGCCTTCAGGAGTAAATACATATTTGTGGGGTGTCTGGGTGGCTCAGCTGGTTAAGTGCTCAACTCCTGATTTCAGCTCAGGTCGTGATCTCAGGGTCCTGAGATGGAAACCTACATCTCTCTCCCTGCTCAGCAGGGAGTCTTCTTGGGATTCTCTCTTTATCTCTCTCTCCCTCCCTCCACTCATACATGCAAGCTTCCTTTCTCTTTCTCTCTCTCAAACAAATAAATAAATAAATCTTCAAAAAATGCAAATTTGTGAGTCCTGATACAGGATTTCCATAAAAAAAAGGGAAAATCTGAACATTAATTTGAACAAGAAAAGAAACTAATAAAAGCCACACATCTTTAAATTTTAAAAAAAGCAGATAATATTTTGTTAATATATTATCTGACATGCTTTTCCTACAATTAATATTATCTAATAGATGATTATGCATAGATTTTCATTAAGACAACACTTGTTTCTTTAGGTTATTTCTCTGCATTGTCGGTAATTTCCTGGCCATTTTTTCCGGGAGCACATTTTAGAATAAGATGCTATACAACACACTCTAAAACATCAGACTGAGCAGACTATGTGGCAGCACACACTGATGTGTTTATTTCACTGTTACAGAAATTCTGATAAGTTCTATTTCCTAAGAGCCCCATCAAAAAGATTATCATAAATATGATATACATGATAATGTTTATAAATTTTGAGTGCTGCATCTTTTTTTTCTTGTTTGGACAGAAGAGAATCTCTGTGTTGAGTAGGTATCAATAAGAACTGAATCCCCTTTTTACAATTTTCACTTTCAGAAAACTGAAGTTTCCATTTACCATTATCTGGTTCTTTGTATTTCAAACTTTGTTTTTCTTTTACTATTGAGATATTTCAGCTGCTGAGGATTTAGAACATGTGCACTTCTTGACTAGATCACTGACCTTCTAACTGCATATCAGGGCACTCGGGGGTGGGCACAGTTAGTGATAGAAGAATCACCATTCCACACTTCAGATCATATATAATAACATAATTGACTTCAAACAACGTACATTTATCTCATTATATCCATACTGAACATAGTCTCAACTTCCCCTTTTAGATGAATCACCAAAATTCTACTACAATAATAATACTATATACAGAACAAAGCAACCTTGAAGAATATCAGAGTGGAAAGAAATCACAGTCTTCACCAAATAGCGTTAAATGTTTTTACTTTTGCAAATGTTGCATACCCAAGATCATGTGAACATATTATTGGGAACCTTCCCAAGACCATGAAAGTAGTTTGTGCAATAGAAAACCCAGAGCTTAAGTTTCATTGGATCCATGAGAAATCAGCCTGAAAGAGCTTTGTTTAAAGAGAGCCTTAAAAAAGTCTCAAAATCTAGAAACAAAACTTAAAAAAAAAAAAAAAGAATACCACTATGCAAAATCTAGTCATCCAATGCCTTCTTACCTTGAAGACCTAGAAAAAGGTCCTGCAGAATGGCAGTGATTTTGATAAATAAATAAATAAATAAATAAATAAAATAAAAAATCTGGCTTTTGAAAAAAGAAAGAAAAAAACTGGCATTCAAATTAATATTAATAAGTAATGTGATTATTTATTTCAATATGGCCATGTCCAAAATTAAACATAGGTACTATAGTAACAAAAATCCCTGATCCCAGATTTAAGAAAAGTGCTGTCTCTTCCCATCTGTTTCTTGCTTCAGGCCAATGTCTTAGCATTCTTGGAAAGAACAGGGAAACAGATGCATAATTAGCACTTTTTCTAGAGCTTCTCAGATGTTTTCTAAGGATCCTCGCTACATTTATTTTTTAAAGTTTCTATAATTCTGAGAAGTAAATTATTAAAGGAGTTGAAAAGTAAGAATGTGGCTAAACCAGGTACAGAGAGAGAAAGAGACAAAAAAAGATAAGAATGGAACCATTATAAAGAAAATGAATACCAAAAAAAAAGAAGAAAGAAAGAAAAGAAAAGAACAATTTTGAGTCAGGAGTATAACCTGGTTCTGAGGAGTTGAAGAGAAAAACATATCTATAAGATGTAACAAAAATACATATCTATAGATATATCTAAATTATCTATATATGGGGAAAATGATGTCAGGAGTCCTGTTTACTATAGTGAGAAAAGGCAAGAAACAAGGGCTGGAATCTCTACATCTTTCAGCTGGAATACAGAATAAATCTAGAAATGACACAGCAGAGCTGACTTCAGGTTATGATGGCCAATAAGCAGAGCATGGTACCCAGGAGGTATGATGACACAGAAGAGAAGAAAACCATGTAATACAACTGGCAATGACTCTCTTGTATTGCTACAGATTTCTTAATAAATAAGCACAGCAGGAAATCAGATGCCAGGTATATGTAGTGACCTACAATGGTACTGGAAGTCAAGAGGGGAAAGTTGGACATTAAGTGGTAGGGGAGTTAGGAACAGGATTTTAAAAGATTCATCCAAAGCAAATAAAGGGACAAAGGAGGGTTTCTGTCATCACCTGGGAATTGAGCAGTACCTGATTTTAAGACCATAAATGATAGGTATCCAGTTATCAAAACCAGGTATGATATGAAGACAAAAATCTTGACTGCCAAGTTCGTATCTTTAGATCTGTGGAAGAAGCACAGACTAACAGAATGTCAGCCCTGATCTTCTCATAGGAGCACCTGATGTTTCCAAAACACACTTCCTGAGAGAAAATCTGCACTCTCATTGGGTGGATGGCAATAAGCAAGTAGGAAGCTTAATTTCTCTGTATTTGTCTTCCTTATTAGTAAAATGAGGATTATTATGTTATCTAATTTGTTGTAAGGATTGAATGGCATTATGTTTATAAAGCATTACGATAGTATGTGACCCTTTATAAACAATCACTGTTTGCTTTCATTGTTTTCCTTTTTATCATTATATACTTAATTTGAGCAAAAAGGTACCATCTGTACCTAAAGGGTGGAGATAGCCCCTGAGACAAATGACATTGATTGATAAAGAAAAAGATTTAGATTTCAGATGGAACCAGGCTCTAGGCAGAAACCAGTTTCCAGGCAAGCAAACTAAATGGATACCATGTCCTGAGTGAGACCCAGCTAAGAGTGAACACATTCACGAGAATGTTTAAAAAGACCAAGCCCTTGGGAGGGAGAACAGCAACTAGAATGTTTATTTACTGTTGGTGGGGGTGTAAATTTGTCCACCCATACTGGAAAATGGTCTGTCAATGTTACTGAAGCTAAATATAGAACTATCCAATGTCTCACTAATTCTTGTCACAAGAGAATATCCAGAAGAAAGTAATGCATACATCCATAAGCAGACATATACAACTCCTATAACAGCTTTATTTATAATAGACAAAACCTGGAAACAACCAAAATGGGCATCAACAGGAGAATGGATACATAAATTGTAGCATATTCATACAGTGGAAAACTATTCAGCAATAAAAAGAAAATAAACTAAGCAATATGGATGATTCTCACCAATTAAATCGGGCAAAAGAAAAGAACTCAGATGCAAAAGAGCCTTCCTGTAAGATTCGCCTCACAGGCAAAACTAACCTGTGGTGAAAGAATCAGAATGATGGTCAGTAGGTGGGTATTTGACCTTGGGGAGCTGTCCGCGGTGCTAGAAATGCTCTATAGCTTCATCTCCATTGTGGTTCCTTGAGTGTAAAAACTAATCTGTATTAAATACATGCATCCTTCATGGTGTTGAAGTTAATCTCAATTTTTAAAAAAATTTCAAGAAAAAAGATGAGACCTGGGTAAGGCCTCCCTTTGAGAAGGATAATGATGCCTGTTGGTTATTTTGTGATTTCTCTGTTGGTGCTGACCTAACTGATTCAAGTACATTAACCTTTCATACCAGCAGTAAGGGGAATACATTCAGATTTCACTGAGTCTGGGAAAGGATTTATAACTCCCACGTGAATGAATAATTATGCCTGAGCATGAGTAGGAGACAGCCTATGTTGCCAGGACATACAGTGAGGCAACTCAAAACCTTCATCTGGCATGTAGGGGTGCCACATAGGGGTGCAAAGCATGCAAATAAGTTCTTCTGTCTTTGGTGGCAGTTTGAGGCAATAATTAAAGATATTGGACCCCCAGTCAAACTCTACTAGGCCAAAGCTGCTTCTTAGCAGCTCTGTGAACTAGGCAAACTATACAACCTCTCTGAGCCTCAATCTGTTCATCTAAAATGCGCTAATAAAGATACCTACCTCACAGGTTTATTGCGAGGATGAAATGGGTTCATATATAGAGAAAGTATTTAGGAGATGACCTGACATATATTAAAGTCTATGTAATGTTAAATTGTACATTGTTTCTCAAGAGTGACTACTGCCTATGACAATAATTTCTCTACTTCAAAAATTCAGAGACTGATAAAATTTCGCTAACACATGTTTTGGTGACTGACTCAGGTTCTCTAGACATTGATTTCACCCAAGAAAGACATTAAAAAGTGAACTACAATACTATATCCGTGTCACAGAAGGACATATTAGAAACCCCAAACCCACAATAAGGACAGAAATTATCTCTACATAAACATCATCCATTAAATGAACGAAATTTAGTGCCTGGATAACTCCACAGTGCAATGCTTTTATTTTCCTTTCCTAATTTTATCTCAGAAACAGGAAAACTTCATCATTGTCCAGTTTATTAAGCACAAACCATCTGGTCCCTTTGGCATTATCGGTGGTAGTTAAATCCATGCTGGAACATATGAAACCTCAATTTCCATGTCACCTTCACAGGCAACTCCGGGGAGGGCAAGGGAAGGAACATATTATGTTGAAAGGCTCCAGTTATGAGATGAGGAGGTAGAGACTCATTTAACCAGAATTATAAAGCATTCACCTAAAAGCTGAGTGTTGGAAGTTGTTATGCTTGTAAGCCCTGCACAATGCCTACTGCCAACAGAGCTATACATATGTGGGAAACCAAACTCCTAGAAAGAAGCTGATATCCTGTTTCAAAGGACAAATGTGAGGCTATTTATGTGGACTGCATAGAACAGATTCAATGGTCTGGCAGATGCAGATGTATTTTGGACGGTCATATCTAGACGTTTAGAACAGGATGCAGTGGGGAAGTTCATTTTGGAAAAACATATTTGCTGGGATGTTTAACTCTGTCACTAGGGGGAAGGTTCTTCAGAGGACATCTGGGAGATGCCCATGTCCTGTACGTTATAACTGGGACAAAAGTATCCCAAAGAAGCCTTTGAATTATTTCTGTTGGAGCACTGTCTAGTGAGCAATTGCTCCAGACACTAAACATTACCACAGTTAAACCTTTGAGAAAATGATCTAGAGAAGAGGAAATTAAAAGTTGCAACAGGAACCTTCAAATGATAAAGTAAGGAATTAACCAAAACTTTGTTTTGCAGAGTTCACTTCTTTCCTTCCCAAATTCTTCTTAGAGCATGACTACAAATGTTTTATAGGGTATCCTATTATAGTACTTTCTGGCATACTGAAAGTAGAAGCTAAAGATAGAGTTTTCCAATTTCAGTAATTACTAACATATTTGATTTGCCTAGTCCTTCAACAGTGAAGAAGAAAATAATTTCTTAAATTTGACAACAGTACATACAAAATAGGAATGTGACAATCAAACATGATACTCTTCAATTCTACTTCAACTAAATTTGGAGTAGTCGAATATTTGCTTTAATTTCTCCTTCAAAAATATTTTAGAGTAGCTCAAGGAAGCATGTTAGGTAGCCCATACTCCCAATTTATTTATTTATTCAATAATTTTTTCATTCGTTATCTACCATACATGCCAGGAACCACCATGTGGTAGAGCTGTCAGCACATCGGCAAACAAACCACAATCCCAACCCTGAAAATCTCTTAGTCTATCATACTTCACAGGGACAACTGGGGCCTGACCAGAATGCTGTAGGAGTAGAGTAGGGAGATACCTCAAACAGACAATGTTGGGTGGGTACTTACAGAACATTCTAGAAGGAAGATGATGTTTGATATCAACAACTGTGTGGGAGAGGAGAAAATGGATACCTTGTCATAGCTAGAGGGCATTTAGCACATAAGAAGAGGGAAGAATATGTGGTACCTGCTGGGACAGGCTAACATTGCAATGTGTAGGTAAGGAGGGGACATGTCAAGGAGAGGTAGGAGTTGAGAAGAGAGGATAGGTAAGCAGGTACTAGAACATGATGAGCTGAGGACTTTGACTCTAGCACCTGTAATGATAGGTACCCATATGTCATGACCCTATGATTCATCTGAGTATTAGTGTCCTCAGTGTAAACACTTTTCAAAAGAAAATAAGAGAATTTTCTCAATGATAACCTAGGTAAGAAAGCTGGGTTAGGATAAAGTTATGTAAGGTTCAAATAAGGATAGGTTGTCGGAAATGTGTCAAGAAGGCTGAATTCTAAGAAAAAAGCAGCCAAAAAGCATTCCCTTGTATCTAATTTACTTTAGGGAACCATAGGGAAAGAAATACCTAATAATATACATTGTGTGCAGTGTCACGGTGCTATATATCACCTTCTAATAACTCAAAAATCCTCCATAAAATCTCCAAGACATATAATCCTTTGTTGAGAGTGGTATTTTAGGGGAGTGAAGTGAATAAAGAAAAATAAATAGCTATAATGTGTGAATGGAAAGTCAGGAATAAAGGAAATTCTGAACAAGGCATTATAACAAAAACATAAGCATTCGAGACCCCTAGAAATATTAATGAGGATAGGCTAGAGCTGAGTTCTCCACATTGGTGAAATGGAGATTTGAGTCAAGTTTAAAAATCTCCTAGATAAGATTAAGTCCAAGTACTGGAGGACTCAGGGTAGTGGGTATCTGACATTTGAGCTCCACCACAATAAACTGCGTAACCAGAGGGAGCTTCACTGTGTCCCTGAGACACAGAATCAGAGAGAGATTAATACTCTAGGAGCCTGTGCACAATTTTGTTTGGGGAGAGGTAATCATGATCATGAATCATCATCATCATCATCATCATCTTCATCATCAAGAAGATATTAAGTAAGAGTAGTATCCAAAAGGCTGGTTGACAGGCACCTTAAGGAGTCAATAAAAAAAAAATTAAAATTAAAATCTAGCTTCCATCTCAAATGGAAATTAGTTTTCTAAAACTGAATAGGTAATTTCTTCCTTTCATTGAAAGGAAAAGGAAGAAAATAAGCAGAGGTACATTTCTCTACAATGGGAGGGGAAGGAAATATGGAGGCAACACTCAAAATGTACTTGCATAGAGACATTACCACTGTTTGACAAGGATGTCTCTATTCCCGCTGTATCCTTACAGTCTTCCCAGAGGGGAGAAAAATGTGAACTAACATTTTCATTTTGGATTTACTGAAGTAATGTATTTACTTTAAGCAATGATCCAGACAATCAAATAGCTTTCTCACGTAGAAAACATTTTGATAAGTAGGGCAAACACACACGCAGAAAAAAAAAAAGTAGAATTCACTAAATATATCACATAGTATGACACAGGAATGTGGGAAATAGGAAGTTAAAGGTAGTTCATCTCTTTTTTATCATGAAATTTTGTCAGGAAGAAGAAAAACATATTTGTAAAATGAAGGAAGGGATGACTCTAACAGAGTAGAGAATGATAGAAAGCACTCTCAGTTGCACAATTGGGGAAGGCTGCATTGGGGTGACTTTTAAGAATGACTATTTTGTAGGTTACCTCTGAAACTAGGATATGTGTGCAAGTAGTTATTTGAGTGATCCCATGAAAGCCTGGTTAAGGAGTTAGAAAGTTAGATGGGAATGGAAAGACACTAATAAGAGTTGACTTAAAAGACAGTCTGACACTGTAAGCAACTGGGAATGAATACAGCTGGAAATGTATACCTGTGTTTTACCAATACAGGTGAAAACACATATCAACTTGTTTTCTGACTAGGGGAAGAAAACCAGTTAGGATGACTAATTTTCTGTGTCAACTTGACTGGGCAGCTGGGTAACAGATATTTGGTTGAACATTATTCTGGACCAAGCTCCTTGACATTGGTCTTGGCAATAGACTTCTGGATATAACACTGAAAGCATAAGCAGTAAAAGCAGATGCAGACAGTGTGAGTGATTACATCAAAATAAAAACCTTTTGCACAGCAAAGAATCCACAAACAACAAAATGAGAATATGATCTATGGAATGGGAGGAAATATTTGCAAACTGTGTATCTGAGACAGGGTTAATATCTGAAATATATGTGGAACTCCTACAACTCCATAGCAAAGAAAAAAAAACTAGAAAAGGACAAGATGCCTAAATAGGCATTTATCTAAAAAGGATTTTTTTTTTTTTGCATTTATTACAACTTGGATGACCCTAGAGGACATTATGCTCAACAAAATAACCAGACACAGAATGACAAAGACAGTATCATTTCACTCATATGCTGGAATCTAAAAAATTTGAACTCAAAGAGCCAGGAAATAGAATGTTGGTTACCAGGTTCTGGAGGATGAGGAAAATGGAAGATGCTGGTCAAAGGGTATAACCTATCAGTTACAGATGAGTTCTGGGGGTTTAATGTACAGCATGGTAATTATAGTTGATAATACTGTCTTGCGTAATTGAAATTTGTTTGGAGAGTGATCTTAAGTGTTATCACCATACACACACAACAGTAGCTATATGAGGTGATGGGTGTATTAACAAACTTAACTGTGGTAATTATTTCACAAGGTTTGCATATATTCAATCATCATGTTGTACAACTTATTTATACACAATTTTGTCAATCATACCTCGTTAAAGCTGGTAATGAGTTTAAAAATAAAATATGACAACGAAACATTATTCTAGGTGTGTTTGTGAGGATGCTTTTCATGAGATTAACATCTGAACCCTAGACCGAGTAAAGCAAATTGCCATCCCCAAACTGGATGGCATCATCCAGTTCACTGAAGGCCTGAACAGAACAAAAAGGCAAGGTAAGAGAATTCCCTCTCTACCTGTCTTTGAGCTCGGGCACTGGACTTCTGCTCTCAGAATTACACCATTGGCTCTCCTAGTTCTCGGACTTTTGGTCTTGGACTGGAACTGTACTGTTGGCTCCCCTCGGTCTCCAGCTTGCTGACTATAGATCTAGGGACTTCTCAGACTTCATAATCATGTGAACCAATTCCTTATAATAACTCATATATATAATAAATCATATATATTAATCATATATTCATATATGATAAATCATATATATAATAAATCGTATATATCCTATTGTTTCTGTTTCTCTGGATAGCCCAGACTAGTCTAATCTACCAGGATACCTTTTCTTCTAACTCCTATCTGAGTTGCTGAGGGCTGTTCCTATGGTCTCAATTCCCTAACAATTTGATGTACACTGGAATCACGAGTGTCCTGGCCACAGGTACAACTTTGCAACAACCATGAACATTGGACAAGGCCTTAAAAAACTGGAAGGAGAATTTTGCAGGACAGAGGAAACAGTATAAGCAAACACACATAGATGGGAAAGTTCAGGGGAAAATCAGGAACAATATGCAAAGCAGTTCGGAAGTTTAAAGGGAGTGAAGAGAAGTCTGATGAAATAGGATTGGAAGAGGATAACCTTACGGATCTAGATTAACAAGTTTATTTTTCTCCCTGCAGAAAAAATACAAGCAAAAATATTTTGAGCAGTAAAGTGATGTAAATGTGACTAACCTTCAGAAAGATCAGTTGGGCAATCGGGTGGAGAATGTAATAAAAGGAAAAAGAGTATTTTGATTGAGAAAGAAGCCAGTTAGAAGGCTCTTGAAAACATCCTGGAGTGAGGTTCTGAGAATTTGATATGGGAAAGATGAAGTAGAAATTGAGAGGAGAAGAAGAAAGCAGAGCTGTTACAGAGGCAGACTCCCTAAGGTTTGGCTAGTATTTCAATGTGGACCATAAGGAAAAAGAAAAAAACAAAAACAAAACACAAGTTTGCTTCCCCCTACCCCCCACACTGGCCAAGATCAAGAACTTGGGACAGAATCCTCCATGCTAAATAGTGGTCATGATAAAGGGATAATGAGTCCCCTTTTGGATCTTCTGTGTGCGTGACATGAACCAGGGTTGACCATGTTAGACCCACTAAAAGAAGGGAGCTGAGTTAGGTCAAGGACAGTGAAGAGCACAAGAGGCACTGCTAGAGGGTAGGCTGTGTGAGGCTCCATTGAGGAGAAAGAAGGAAGGTGTTTATGAGAACAGAGAAAACAAATGTCACCAGTTAAAGGCAAGGGGCCATATTAGGCAGTGCTGAAAGATGAGGCAGTATTTCTTGGAAATACACTGCCCATCTACAAGGAGATGCTAACAGGAGTCCGACAAGGGAGGTGAACATTTCCATTTTTCGTATACTTGGGCACCACTGGGACTTAAAAACAGTAGATGATCAATTCATACTATTTGACTGGTAATGGGGGATCAGGGAAAAAAAAAAAAAGAGGAAAGGCAAGAAAAGACAAAAGAGAGAGAAAATAAAATACAAGGAGAAGAATAGTATCCCAGTAAATTCTCCTCTCCAGGCACACAAAAGGAAGGCACAGAGCTGCTAATACCCTTCTTGCAAGAGAGGAGCAGGCTCATTATTTTTACACTTCCTAAAGTTGCTTCCTGCTCCGTGCTACTTCTGTAGGAGCACCAGACTTGCTTAGAAGGCAAACACGTCAGAAGGCTTTTAAATCTTTTTAAAAGATTGCCCCAGGGCTTCTCCTTCACAGAGCAGAATTTAACAGTGCCCGAAAGTGCTTCCTCAGTAGGATGCAGATCTGCTCTAACCTAGACTTCTCGGTGTCTGGTCCTTCTTTAACTACTTCATCTCCTACAAGGGGAAAAGTCATAGTGGACCAAAAGAAGATCCCAGGTCAGACAGGGAGTGAGTTGGTAGAGGAAAGGTCCTCATCTCATTCTCTATTTTCTATCTAGCTTTGCTGGACTCAATTTCTTAATTGTGCTTTGAGATTATTAACTGGAAATCTTTTGTTCTACAAACAATGCTCATAGACCTCAACACAATTATAGTGAGTGGCCAAGAACTTTATATATTCATTCTCGAATAATATTCACAAGACCCATGTAAAAGACATTACTGTCTTTATGTTTCAGGTAAGAGAAGGTTCAGAATCTAAGTGCAGTTGAGACTCTTAATTCTAGGAACCACACTACAGGCTGCAGGTGGGGAGGTGGATGGGCAATGGGGTAACTGGGGGATGGGCATTAAGGAGGGCACTTGATGGAATGAGCACTGGGTGTTATATGCAACTGATGAATCACCGAACTCTACTTCTGAGACTAATAATACATTATGTGTTAAGTAAACTGAATTTAAACAAAAATTTTAAAAAACAGTAATAAATAAATTTAGTTGTCTTTTCCAAGGTCACAAAACTAATAATAGCATAACGTGGGTATGAACCCAGGTTGCCTGACTCCAAAATCCACCTTCTTTCCAACACCCGGAAATGCTTCTCAAACTTTGGACTACCGTAACACCAACTGTCAAGCAGAAATAAGGAAGTTAGACTTAATGAACACTCTGAATAAGTCTGTGGTTTCCTTAATTGTTCCTAAAGACCATTTTTCTTAGATTTTGTGGTCTTGGGAGACTTCTCACACATATATTCGTAGACAGGTTCTAAGGTTTTTACTTGCTTGGAAACCAGAAAGACTTAATAGGTTAACAAGTATGTGAATTAGGAACTAAGAAGAGGCATTTCTTGGGATCTTCCTGACTCTTAAAAGGATTTTACTCTGTTACAGCACCTATAACTTCAGTTTATAATGTCCCTCCATTTATTACTTCATCTATGGGAAACTATCATAGGAACACAATAGATATTAGATTCTCAATACATCTTATTGGTGAATTATTTAGCCTGTCTGGTCTAAATGTAGTCTTAAATGTATATTGGACTTAATCATGTCTTTCATCATCAGATAGAGGTGATTTACATAGAAGAATTAGCCTCATTTTTTTTTAAGATTTTATTTATTTATTTGACAGACAGAGATCACAAGTAGGCAGAGAGGCAGGCAGAGAAAGAGAGGAGAAAGCAGGCCCCATGCAGAGCAAAGAGACCGATGTGGGGCTCAATCCCAGGACCTGGGATCATGACCTGAGCCAAAGGCAGAGGCTTTAACCCACTGAGCCACCCAGGTGCCCCAGAATTTTAACACATCTTGAATTAATAGACTAGATATGTGTAATGTTTATATCAATATAATATAAAAATATTCATAGACTGTTTAAAGTTATTTAAACTGCACACTATTTGCATTAGTTTACCAAGTACTACAAAGTTAATTTGATGTGATTTGATGCTGTTTTCCACGACTAAATTGCATTCTTGAAATAAAAAGACATTACCCTAAGTTAATGGTTACCTCAGTTAAAATGCAAACTATCTAAATGCATGTTGAAACATTTGTAATTTTCTCTGGCCAGAAAGAAAAATTGTGTACCACCGCAAATTAATTCCATTAATTTCCTTTATCTACATCACAATTTAAAAAGTTGATCTTAGGGGCGCCTTCGTGGCTCAGTGGGTTAAGCCTCTGCCTTCAGCTCAGGTCATGAT
>ML106382.1:44369-56053 GCA_003697995.1 Taxidea taxus jeffersonii
TTAGGGTTCTGGGATTGAGCCTCGCATCAGGCTCCCTACTCACAGGGAATCTGCTTCCCCCCTCCCCCACTGCCTGCCTCTCTGCCTACTTGTGATCTCTGTCTGTCAAATAAATAAATAAAATCTGGGGGGGAAAAAAGCCCATCTTAGAGTAAGCAAAGACAGTCTTGAGTTAATGACAAGAGGTCAAATTTCTAAAATATTCCACATTTACCAGATTTTACTGCAAATGTAGTAAAGACTACATGAATAATGCATTATATGCTAAAAAGGAGGAAAAATGCAAATTTAATAAGGTTCAATCTATGTTTATATCTTTGTATCCAAATTAAGGGAGGTATGTCATGACTATGAAAGACAGCAATTATGGAAAAGCCAAGCATATGCTCTCACTTAACATCATCCCAGCTCTTAGCTATTCAAGAGAATATGAAAGAAGATTCATAAAGCTTTTCAAGTTTTCTTCTTTTGCTTCTGTAACCAGTATTTACACAATTTACATTTCAGAAGGCAGGTCGGAATGCCAGACAAAGAGAAGTCTTGAAACCTGTGCTGCTCCATTTCACTACATTTTTCAGGGGTGGGGGGTATCAGATTTCTAAACTTCCAGAGCAAAGAACTACATTAAAGACTGGGAGTACTTAAAGGATTATTTCGGGGGTGAATTAACCACATTATCCCTGTCACACATCAGTAGGTATTACAGGCGATCAGCTTTACTGATTTAGGGGGCTTGTTTATTTGAGAATCTTGATTGCCTAAAAATCCTTGATAATCTGACAATTTACTGAAAACATGTCAGACTAATTGCACTGTACTTTCCAACATTCATCTCAACTCATTTTTAGTGCAAGTAATTTTAAAATGTTATTAGTGCAGATCCTTGAATTTGCATAATTTGCAAGTTATTTTTCTTTTCCTTTTTACACCAGTGTTTCAAAATTAGATGGTAACTTCCAGCATGTGTAATCACACATACTTCACATACCATGAAGAATCATGGAAAACACTCATCAATTCATTAGTCCAATGGGTGCATATTATGTGTAAATAATAGTAGATAAGGCAGTCACAATTTCTATAGCTAGGAGTTTATAGTCTACTCAAGGAGGCTATTAAACTAGTGATCATAATCTTAGTAGATAAGAGTTATAATAAAAAATCACAGGTCACGACATGGACACATTGCAGAACCACATATGAGTTCCCTCCGTATGCTATAACTGTCCAAAAAAGTCAAGGGCAATTCCAAAGGTTGCACCATTAAAAAAAAAAAAAAAAAAAAGACTGGGAAAATGTGACATGAATCCTACCATACCTTTTAAAAATGAAACGTCATTTAAACTAGGCAGTTTAAAATCTTTTTAAAAAATTTCTAAAATGGAAACAATTAAAAAAAGAAGTGTATCTCCATGACAGAAAACACCACTGGGGCTTCATTCAACAATTCATACCTAGCTTACTGCCTGTTACGTAGGAAGGGTGAGTCTTATTTTTGAAATAATGAATGGATAAAATAACTAGTGGTTCATACTGAAATTTCCCTACTCCCATGCCTCAGTGCTATGATGTTTCATGGAATGTAACTTGTCTGTATTATTATTGCTGCTTCAAGTCACCATGTTTTGAATATATAATGTGATACTTAATTTTTAGCACCTTTAGGAGAAAGTTATATATATGAGTAAACAGGCTACAGAGGTTAAAAAAAAAAAAACTTGCTAAAGGTCACATATGCACTAAAGGTCAAATCTGAGATACAGCCTCTCATCTGTCTGACTCATCTCATTTGACATGACCCATTCTCTTCCCATGACATAAGTTCTATCAACTCAGGCAATAACTGAATTCTTTCTACCCATATGTTATTTTATGACCCAAGGAAAATAAACCTGCTTAGCAACAGCTGTCTCCATATAAGCTTACTGAAAATGTTACTATGATCAGAAGTTAGAAATGAAAAATACCTCTCACAACTCATTTCCTAGCTAGAGGACATAACACTTAGTCTAAATGCCAAGGATTGTTCCCTTGCAGAGCAGGCTGGATGCCTGGATGCAGCACTATATCTTATTTTTCAGAAAATAACCTTTCAAGGAAGAATAAATGCTTCTCAATGATGATATGAACTCTCCTACAAATAAATTCACCCCTCATTTGTCAAGCTTAAATTAACATTGGGAGATATACGGTGCTTTCCAGAGGGACTGAAAGTCCTGCCTTTGAGACAACCTTGTTCTCTTCTGATACATTTTAAAGTTAATAAGCATATATTAAAATAAGAATCTACCTAAGGATCTGCATTATGTCAGATACTTCAGATGATTTTCCTTAAAAGGAAATAATGCCTAAGACTTGGAACTTACTATTGAGTAACAGGAGTAATGGTTCAAGATATATAACGTAAGACACAATCAGAGTGTTTAATAAAATATTTTATTTTAGGATATTTACAAGATACGCACTGGGACTCCAGTAAAAGGAGAAAGTAAAGCAAAGCTATAAATCAGAGGTGGATATTCTTCTGTGATTTGGGATCCACCCTTGCATAGCAGAAAAAGTAGACTGAAATTCTTAAGACTTGGTTCACAGTCATCCAGCTATATGAACTTATATATTCACCTTTTTATTCATTACTTCACGGATGGTATAAGAATTTATGAATACTTACTATGGACCATGCATTATCCTAGGCACTGGATGTATTTTAGTGAAAAACAAAAACAAAAACAAAAACAAAAACAAAAACATGTATGCTCCTTGCCTTTAGGGACTTAGCAGTGGTCCAATAAATAAATGAAAAACAATAATCTAACTATCCATCTACTAATCCCTCCAATCCCTTCCAGCCTCCTTCACTCCCTTTTTAGATAGATAGATAGATGGATAAACACACAGAGGTATATACATATGTATACATTTATAAAATGTACCTGTTTAAATTCATATTTTAAATCTGTGGCAAATAAATAGAAACAACAGAAAATAAGTAAGAAACAACAAGAAAAAGAATATAAATAAATCTACCTAGACAGAATGGTCAGGAAAGATGTCGCTGAAAAGTAACATGAGGAGTCTTGAAGAATGTGAAAATTCCTGGTGTGTTGCAGAATTCCAGAGAGAAGGAAGAGCATGTGTGAAGGCGCTGAGATGAAAGCAATCTTGGGTTGTTCAAGGACATTAAAGGGTCTACTGTTGCTGGAAAAAGGGAGAAGGTAGCTCGAGGTGAGTTAAATCCAAGGTCAGACAAAGAATCAAAATGGATTTATGAGACCTAGAAAAGTATTGGTGCATTATTCTAAGTGCAAAAGTGATTTTAGAGAGTAATTTATGATTTCAAAGATTCTGATGGTTTGTAAGTGAAGAATAGAGTGGAGGGAGTTCATCATGGAAGTAAGAAGGAGAATCTTGCTGTAATGCCAGGCAGCTGAAATGGAGACTTAAAATAGGTGACAGTGAAAACAGGCAAAAATGAATACAGTTAAATATACTTAGAGGAAGAAAAGTAGAACAGTCTATCCAATCGGTCTGTTGCTTGTATTCTCTACGAAAACTTTCAAGTCTGCTATTTGTGATATTCTCTTAGAGTTATAACTTAAAAAAAAAAAACTCTAAGAGAATTTATTAAAGAAAATAAGAAAATCAGATTTCACCAGGAATGGGTTAGTGTTACTCTTCTGCATCAAATAAAAACAGTCGGATCCTAGCTAGATTAGCCAGTTTTATTCAATTTCCTCACCTGTTGATGAGAGTTGACAAATATAATTTTTGAATTTGCTATGTTCCAATCCCTGCACTGCTACATTTTTTTTTAATATTTTTATTTCTTTGAGAGAGAGAGATCAGAAGTAGGTAGAGAGGCAGGCAGAGGCGGTGGGGGGGGGGAGCAGCCTCCCTGCTGAGCAGAGAGCCCGATGCGGGGCTCAATCCCAGGACCCTGAGATCATGACCTGAGCAGAAGGCAGACACTTAACCCACTGAGCCACCCAGGTGCCCCTGCACTGCTACATTTTAATGATAGTGTAAATAGCTTTTATTAAAAGTACCTGGGTTATATTTTAATGCTTTGAAATTTGAGGAAAATTTTTGCAAAAAAAAAAAAAAAACCTTAATGAGAATATTCTCAGTAGACCGCCTGTATATTATTTATGTGATTTTTCCAGAAACTGCATCATAAAATTATTTGGGCTTCAGAGGAAAAAAATGAGCCTATAAAAAGTACCTCTCTCTCCAAAAACTCTTACATGATCCAATACTTTACTGATTTCTAATCTTATAATCGTGCCAAATAAAAGTAAAATCTGTCATTAGCATTTTTTAATTTAATTATGATATGAGAAATATAAAAAATTGGGAATTTATAGGAGATATTAATAAGATAATTTTAAAAGGCCAGTTATTCCTTGCAGTTATTCCAAGTATTTTTTCTTAAATTATGGTTGACATACAAATGTTATATTAATTTCAGGTTTATACCATAGTGCTTCAACAACATTACACAATTCCTACCATGATAAGTGAAGTTATCATCTGTCACCAAAGCTATTATAATATTATTGACTATATTCCCTATGTTGTACTTTTCATCCCCACATCTTATTTATTTTATAACTGGAAGTTTGTACCTCTAACTCTCACCTATTTCACTGATCTTCCAACTCCCTATCCTCTGGCAACCGCTAGTTTGCTGTATTTATAACTGTTTTTTTTTTTTTTTGTCTTGTTTGTTTTTTTTTAGAGTTTACATATAAATTACATTATACATTAATTATCTTTCTCTGACTTATTTCTCTTAGCATAATATGTTCTAGGTCCATCCATATTTTGGCCAATGGCAATATTTCATTCTTTTTTATGGCTGAGTAACAGTTCATTGTATTATACCACCATCTTCTTTCTCCATTCATCTACCAAGGAATACCTGCATTGCTTCCATATCTTGGAATGTTGCAGTGAACAAAAAGGTACATACATTTCTATGAATTAGTGTTTTTGTCTTCTTCAGGTAAATTCCCAGCAATAGAACTAATGGATTATATGGTACTTCTCCTTTTACTTTATTGAGGAACCCCCATACTATTTTCTATAGTGGCTGCACAATTTACATTCCCACCAACAGTGCATAAGGGTTCTCATTTCTCTTCATCTTCACCAGCGTTTGTTATGTCTTACCTCTTTAGATATTAGCTGCTCTGACTGGTGTAAGATGATATCTCACTGTGGTTTTGATGTGAATTTTCCTTATGATTAGTAATATTGGGTGACTTTTCACATGTTTATTGGCCATCTGTATGTCTTCTTTGGAAAAATGTCTATTGAGGTCCCCTGCCCAAATTAAAAGCTTTTTTCTTATTGTAGCCATGAATAGTTACCACATCTTAACAATAATTAAGAAATAATACAGCAGTTTTTGTTTGTTTGCTTTGAGAGAGAGTAAGAGAGAGCACAAGAGGGGAAAGGGTCAGAGGGAGAATCAGACTCCCCACTGAACAGGGAGCTGGTGCAGGACTCAATCCCATGACTTCGAGGATCATGACCTAGCCAAAGGCAATCCAGTTGCTTAACCACCTGAGCCACCCAAGTGCCCTAATACAGCAGTTTTTATTCAAAAGCTCATGTATTAGATGTTGGGTAAGGGATGATATTCCATTTTCAATCATGGTGGTTCTATTTTGAAAATCCTCTATGGTGAACCAATTTTTTGTTGAACAATTCAGCATCTGTAACACTCTATGTATAATGTTAAAATTCTATAACAAATGGACAAAAATTGGACCCTAATGGAAACTACTTCATAATTTATACTAATAATCCCAAATAATCTATAGTCCCTAGAACTGCCATATAAATTCTCAGGAAAATTAAGATATTTTCTTTTCTTTCTTTTTTAAGATTTTTTATTTTTCATTTTTTTGGAGAGAGAGAGCACATGAGCAGGGGAAAGGGGAAGGGAGATGGGGAGGCAGAGAATCCCAAACATCCCAATTCCACAGTCAGCACAGAGCCATATGTGGGGCTTGATCTCATGACCTTGAGATCATGACCTGTGCCAAAAGCATGAGTCACATGCTTAACTGACTGAGCAACACAGGCTCCCCAAAGTAAGATATTTTCTATTCTCTTAATGGCAAGTATAGTTTGAAAGCCTCACAGTACATAGTTCAGAAATGCCAAACATGTTTCCTTTATAAGTCTGTAAGAAAAAAGCAGGATCTATATTTTACATAGGCACTGGCCCAGTATAAAATTATTGTTCAGATAACCCAATCCCACTTTAAAGGGTTTATTGATTTACCTTGTACCTGAACAACAACCTAATTTTCTTAAAGTGATTACAGGATTTAGAAAAAAAAAATCAAGGTCATGTCTACAGTGAAGATGGGACTGTACCACAGTTTCTAACCTTAAGGAGGAGGGAGGTTTCAAAAGCTTGGCTCACTTCCTAGAAACCAGCTAAAAACTCCACTCAGGCCATAATATATATGATATATGAACAATGTTTCTAGGTAAAAACTGAGTTTAGATTTTTAAGCTAACATCACAACATGCTGTTTTCCTTGCTACATGAGAAAGAGGAAGGACTCTAAAATATCTTAAATCCCTCTTAATTGATTCCATCTTTGTGGCGGTGGCAGAAAGGTAAACCCCACTGAATCTTGCATATGAAAATTTTAATGGTACAAGGAAAGGCAGGAAAGAAAGAAAATCAGAAGAGGGAGAAATAGAGATGGGCATAGGAAATCTAACTCTGAACAATAATACTTTTTTTCCCATATATGTCTAAGGGCAGCACATATACAAGTGAACTCATTTAAATATGCACTTAAATAAAACAATAGAAGGGATGTAAATGTCACTTTGCTCATGTTAAATTAGTAAAAGAAAAATAATAATTATTATTTTTCATTTACTTAGCATTTTACCATTGAAATCAGGACCAGGAACACAAAAATAATGCACATTTATATAAATACCATCTGCAAGAAAGAAGGCCATTGGATTGTGTGTGTGTGTGTGTGTGTGTGTGTATGTGTATAAGGGAGATTTTCAAGGAAACAAAATCACTTGAGAAACACTTTGTGAGACCACATGGCAGCTGCCACCTGCAATCCATTCTTCAACCACAGCCAGAGGGGGGAAAAATAGACATTTATTTATTGTATCTGAGGAAATTACAAATTGCAAAGCACATCCCACAATGTGGGAATTTTTTCTAAATCTCAAAACTGGGTTTTTTTTCATCGTCGTTATTTCATTTTGTTTTTGTTTTGTTGTTGCTGTTATCCTCCTGATGATACCCAGTGAAACTGACAAAATGAGAAGGGCTGGGACACCTGTTTATGGGAACAACAAAAAAGAAGCAGATGAGGTCGTTGTACTTCATTCTGCAACCAAAGCACAGGGAGAGAAGTATTTAAAGGAGGAAGAAACTCTTGCTAGCTGATAAAAGGAAATTTAAAAAAAAAAAAAAAAGTCAGAACACATGGCAAGTCCTTGGGACTGAGAGAAAGCCAAGTAGGTTCCAAGAGGACCATAATCAACAGTACCAAATGTGCCTAATAATTCCCACTCTACTGTTACTGTGAGGCTAAAAAAATATGTAGAATGAACATCCAGAACATAATACATATTAAGTTAATAATAAATGCTAATCCTCATTCCTTAAAAGATTATTTTTAAAATTGTGCCTATATATAAAGTAGTTTTTACTGAGTGGAAGGTGATCAATGTCAGATATTTCAGGGTTCAAAAGAAAGATGGAAGCATGCAATAATCAGAAATATAATGGCTATGTGAATGAGGGACTTTAGTACCAATGGAGTCTTCGAAGCCAAACTGAAGTCCATTAAGGAGTTGGTATGAATACTAGAATTGTAAATGAATTCTGAAATTGTAAAACACCAAAAAGAAAAAATAAGGGGAAAAGTATCTTGGAACAGAGGCCTTGGCAAGAATTTCTTGGATAAGACACTAGCAGCTCAGGCTACAAAAGCAAAGAATAGACAAATAGGACTACATCATGCATATCATGGAAACGCAAACTGAAACCACACTATACCTGTTAGGACGACTAGTATCGAAAAAAAAAAAAAAGGTAACAGACATTGGTGAGGAAGAAAGGGAACCCTTTGGTGGGAATGTAAACTGGTACAGCCATTATGGAAAACAGCATAGAGCCCCTCTAAAAATTATGCATAAACCACCATATGATCCAGCAATCCCACTTCATGTGTATATCCAGAATTGAAATCAGGATCTTGAGATATTTGCACTCTCATGTTCACTGCAGCATTATTTATAACAGCAAAGACATGGATAATCTAATTGTCCAAAGACAGATGAATGGATAAAGAAAATGTGGCATGCGCATAAAACAGAATATTACTAAGCTTAAAAAATCATGACATTTGCACCACATGCAGGAACTTGGGGGGCATTATACTAAGTGAAATATGCCAGAAATAGAGCAAATACTATAGAATCACACTTACTGTATAAGGAATCTAAAATAAACTCATATAAGCAAAGAATAGAAGGTGGTTGCCAGAAGCTAGGAGAAGGGGAAATCGGGAGGTGTTGGTCAAAGGGTACAAAACTGCAGTTATTATGCAAGACAAAGACATCCTAGAAATCTACTGCTAAGGCAGTGATGCTCAACTAGAGGCAATATTACCCTCCATGGAACATTATGTCGAAGAGATATTTTAGTTGATGTAACTGAAGGTCTATGTGTCACATCTGCTTAACATCCTAAAATGCACTGGGCAGGATCTCATGACAGAGGATTATCTGGCAAAAATGTCAAAATTACTGAGTTTGGAAACCCTAGGCCAAAAGGTTCAAAAGAATGTTTACTAATTTTAGGATCACAAAAAATGAGGTGTTCACTTAAATAAAATATATAGGAGACACACAGTCTAGCTGAAGAAACAAGATCTCTAAGAAGATGGAATCTGTAAATTTAAAAAAGAAAAAGAAAGAAAGATAAAAAAGAAGAAAGAAAAAAAGAAGAAAGAAAAAAAAAAAAGAAAGAAAAAAAGAAAAAGAAGTCTCTTCCCACCAGTCCTGTCCTTTGCCCCTGCTAGAGACACTTAGGTTTGGTCCCTCTAGAATCAAGTGGAAAGACTAATGCTGGGGTAGAGACTGAACACAGGATAGTTTCATTGCCCCACTGGTCTCTGTAGAGACAAAAACAGAATATAGACATAGAGAGCAAAGGTGTAGATTTTTTAACAATCACTTTCCCTCAGGAAGAAAGATTCAGACAGATAGTCTTCATAAAAGGCTACTGCTCAAAGGATTAATGAAAGAGGTATTTGATAGGTTTTAAAATTGAAAGGGACTGTTTATATTGGATATGCCATCTATAAAACAAGCCTCCAGTATATTGTTTGGTAAGGATTTTTTCCCATTATTAAGTGATAACTGATGAAGTGGTAAATCAGAAATTTTGGAGAGAGAGAAGCCTGAGACTTAATCATATCCCCTTTAATTACTTCCTATATAATGTTGGAAAACTCATTTAATCTTAAGGGACCTTATCCCAAACAGCTCTTTTAAAGCTATTGACTTAATTAAATTTAATATAACAAATTAAATATAATGGGATATGCTAACATATAAAGTAACTATATAACAACTATAATTTTTCTTGTCATAAGATAAAAATTAATGAATTCATTGCGGCTTCCCCAAAATAATAAATCGGACAAACAAAAATGATAATTTTAACTCTATTTTCATTTAATATTTTACTGTGCCCAGGGAGACTAATTTTGCCACACTGGTAAATGTGCAACTAATTCTAAAGGGACTAAAGGCTTAAGTAGAATGTTTGCCTCTCTAAGCAAGAAAAAGTTGGGCTCACTGTACAGTTCAGAATATACAATAATGCAATTCTTTGTCAGCGCTGTGTAAGTGGGTTCAATATTGGTATAGAACTATTTTGGGCAATATTTAATACCACACACTATGAGAGACAATTCTCAATAAAAATGCAACTGTTCCAGAATATATTTTGCTGAAATCCCATTCCCTCACAACATTAGTTGTCAGTCTATTAATAAGTTCCATGCGCCAAATAAAGTGTCCTCCTTTTCCCACTAAGAGCAAGTAAAAAGGAAAAGAAAAATAAATGTCTTTCACTATTGCTTTGAAAGCTAAATAAACTACTTCCTCCTCACTTACTAAGCCTATTGACTATATCAGTTAGCTTTGTGACTTACAATCATTAGTTAAGTGCTAGTGTTCTGGAAAATTTAGTACACATATATCAACTACTTTAGGGTGATATTCAGAAAATGAGACTCTTAGATTCCCTGCATAAAAATACTAACTGTTCAGTGTGTCCATTGTCAGTATCCTACATTGAAAATGACATCCAAGAAAAAACATTAGGGTCTTGTGCACTGAATATCTTAAATTTATTTTGAAAGTGTGTGTGTTTGTGTGTGTGTGTGTGTGTGTGTGTGTGATGATTAGATGAAAGACTACTTTGGTCAAGAAAGAAAAGTCCTTAGGAATTTAGCATCTAGTGTTTTGTTATATGTGAATAACCATGATTTCAAAATCAAAATTTCATATGCAGATATGTTCATAGCAGTGTTATTTATAAGAACAGATATGAGAAGTGACCTAATTCATCAACAAAACTACAACAATGAGAATTAACAGTGTTGTTCAAAGAGAATATCCATAGTCCAAGGAGAAAAATCCTAGATACAATGTATAAAGGAAATATACCAAAACCACTAGTAATATGTTAAATAATAAACAGACAAGATCTTGGGGAAGAAAATATTTAAAATCTACAGAGATAAAAAAAGGGACTTGAATAGACTCAGACATATATTGTTTTCATGGAATAGAAAATTTACAGCAGTAAATATGTCAGTTATTTCAACTACTCTAAATTAATACTCACTGAATACACATTAATTACCATATAGGTAGGGTTTTATAAAATGTTTTTTAATTACTCAAGAATTCTTTAAGATAAAAATATAAAAAACAGCCTTCGACTTCTTTGAGAAGAATAATGAGGGAGAACTAGCTTTAGTGGAAAATAGAAATTCATTATGAAAATACATTAATTCAGATTGGCACTGGCTTAATTACAAAAGAGACAGTGGCTACACAGAAGCCAGTGTATTCAAAACCAGTACAGGAAGCAGGAAGCTGGATTATTCAATCACAGATTCAGGTGCTGAATACTTAGCCCTTTTGAGAAAAATATAAATACTAATTTCACATAAACCAAAATGAATATCTGATTGGTTAATTTTCTTAAATGAAATGAGATGAAAATCTAAACACGCTGGTAACATTTAAGTAATTTTTTAAGTGAAGGGGGTTTTCTATAAATTAACGTAAAACCCCATATATCAAAACAGGTTTACAAATCTGTCAATACATATATAAAATATCTAGCCTGAAATAAATATATGTATGCATGTGTGTGGGTGTGCTTTCAGATAACAATAAAACTAGGAAGAATTCTAAGGCAACAACCTGATAGGTGGTCTACTGGAAGGGTAGGCTCTGATAGGATAAGTGAGACAGATTCAGGGCTTACAACATTGGAGTCTACTGGGCCTGGGTTCCTATGCTGATATGACTGATCTTAAATAGATAATTATTTGAAGCTTCAGCTCAAACATAAAATAGGGAAGATAACATCACAG
>ML106383.1:0-38734 GCA_003697995.1 Taxidea taxus jeffersonii
AAATAAAATTTAAGCACTATTTTACTAACTACCATCATTAATTAAATGGTAAGAAACACACATACACATACCTCACAATACCTGGTAATGTACACAGGTGAGGAAACTGAAGCTCAAAGAAATAACTTGATAAAGATCATAGACTTAGTATGAGGCAATACTAGGATCAAATAATTTATTAGCTATCCTCCACTATATCTTAGTCACTAGGCTATAGAGCTTTGCAAAAATAACATACGTAATTCAATGATAAAATAAAACTAGAACAAAACTTTCTCAAAATAAAAGACTTAATGAACTGAATTTTATCTGAAATTCAAGAGTACTTGCCTTTTAGAAATAAAATCAGGAAAAATACAAATATAATATAAAAACTGAACATATATACTTGTCTTTTTTTAATATACTTGTTATTTTATAAAGTTAAAACTCACTATCTTTTAGTGGAAGAACATATCATATGTATGCCCTTAGTATAATACTCACTTGTTAAAGTTATATTTGTATGCCCTTAGTATAGTACTTGCTTTTTAAAGTTACATTTTCAAAACTGGACAGTACTTAAAAATTATTTAAAAACAAACTTTTTTGATGGGAATCAGTCTACTCTCTGAAAAAACAGAGTATGAAATACAGAATAAAGGAAATAAGGAAAAAGCCTATGATAAGGGGTTTGAATTGGTGATAGCTATATTTTCTTTTAACATATATTTTCCTAGTTTTATCTACTGAATATTCTAGAAGCAATGACACTCTAGTAACAAACACCAGTATACCCAGCATCCAGATCCTGCAACATGGATGAATTTCAGAAACTACGAATAGAAGAGCCAGGACACAGAAAAATTCCACTTACACAAATGTGTATAAATAAACAGACAAAGTTAATCTATGCTTATATAATCAGAAAAGTGATTTGGGATTCAGCAGAGGATTTGGCGGGGGATTAACCATGACTGGAAAGGACCATGAAGGAAGTTCTTAGAGGAATGGGCTGTATCTTTTTGAGGGCAGGCTTATACAATTTCAAAACTCAAAATAAACACCTAAGACCTCTGCATTTTACCGCATGCTGTTTATACCTGAATTAAAGAAAAAAATCTTTGAAACTTTCCTATTGGTTTAAATTTTTAAGTAGAAAAAGACTACCAATATGTTGATAGAATATGGAGCAAGTAAAATTGTGGATGGTGATAGTGTTAATTGGTTTAGTAATTTGGAAAAAATGTTTAGCAGTATCTACAAAAAATAAGTGTGTATCTATCTGTCTGTCTGTGTGTGTGTGTATGTCCTCTTACCCATGTCACAGGAAAATAAATGCATATAACCATCAAAAAATATGTATGATAATGTTCGCAAACAGTACCACAGATTCAAACTGGAAAGAACCCATGCATCTATAAACCGCAGCATGGAAAAATACATTGTGTTTTATTCCTAGAATTAAATACTACCCCAAAATGGATAATGAACAACTGCTACACACCAACAACATGGGTAAACCTCACAGAAATGATAAATAAAAGTCAGATATAAAAGAGTACACATACCTCTGATTAGGTGAAATTAAAAAACAAATGAGAGAGCTCTGAAAGATAATGAGACCACCAAATTGACTTTTGAGACCAGTGTACAAGCTAGGAGGACGGCACAAGGGAGCTTCCTGGGATGCTGAAAATGTTTTATATCTTAATCTAGGGGGGCAATTACACAATTATATGCACTGAGAAAAGTTGTATATAATCCTATGATTTCTAGTATACAGTGTATAACTTGTGCCTCAATTAATTTTTTTTAATTTTTATTTATTTGAGAGAGAGACACACACAGTGAAAAAGGGAACACAAGCAGGGGGAGTGGGAGAGGGAGAGACAGGCTTCCAGCCGAGCAGGGAGCCTGATGCAGGGCTGATTCCAAGACTGTGGGATCATGACTCAAGCCAAAGGCAGACCCTTAACGGCTGAGCCACCCAGGCACCCCAATTATGCCTCAATTTAAAAGAAAAACTTTGGGAAAAAAAACAAAGTTCTTTATACACAACTATGAATAATCTAATATATGCTATTTTTTTTAAAAGGGCATAACAATATGTGTAGTGTAATATGTAGTATCTGGGGAAAAATACACAAAAAAGAAATAACACTATCACCAAGAAAGGTTTAACTAGTTGATTATTGGTAAAAGATGGGAAGGAAACTGTTCACTACATACCCTTTGAATCTTAAATCACAGGAAATTTATTCCCTATTGAAAAAGTTCAGAAAGAAAATAAAGAGAACAAGTGAATGTTGTGATTTAGACCTTACAAACATCACATAAAAATTATGTTTTATACAAAATTAAGGAAAAGATCTACACAAGAGTTTTATTAAAACCAAACCATGATTACCTTGAAGTCCTAAACAATGAGTTAGTGTGCAGTTAGTATTTCCGGATATCTGATGGCTTTTCTACTACTAATTTTGGTCCTTTTCTTAAATGGACCAAATATCATTATGAATAATTACCAATGTTAGAATACATAGATAATATATTCCTAGTCCCTGGTCCTATGCCTGGGACCAAGACAAAAGATCTGCATGTGCAAAAACTTAAAAGACAGCAACACACATTCTGAGGAACCAGAGTCAGCCAATTTAGAAAATAGTTTCAGATGAGAGTAGCAAGAGGAGTTCAAGGACATTACAAATACATTAATTATTTCTCTTAAGTCCTTATACTTTGTGATAGTTTAAGTATTACTTGCCCTATTTTAACAATGAGAAAACAAGCATGAAGAGGTTAATGTTAATAACTTTTTTTTTTAAGATTTTATTTATTTATTTGAGAGAGAGAGAGACAGAGTGAGAGAGCATGAGAGGGGAAGTCAGAGGGAGAAGCAGACTCCCCATGGAGCTGGGAGCCCGACGTGGGACTTGATCCCAGGACTCCAGGATCATGACCTGAGCAGAAGGCAGTCGCTTAACCAACTGAGCCACCCAAGCGCCCCTAAGGTTAATAACTTGAACAATTATACAACTGATTAGCTAAAGATCAAGGATTAACTGAATTTTAAAAAAAAGAAAGGACATTACAAATAGCTCTCTGTTCACTGCAATCAAGAATTCAGTGAACTGGATATACCATATGATCCAGGAATTCCACTTCTGGGTATATACCCAAAGAAAATAAAAACAGGATTCTGAAGAGATACCTGCACACCCTGTTTATTGCAGCATTATTCACAGTACCTAAGATGTGGAAACAAACTAAGAAACAAACTAAATACCCACCAACAGATGAAGAGATAAAAAAAATGTAGCATGCATATATATATATATATGCACATATATATATATCAAATACGTATGTATCAAATATATATCAGAATATTATTCAGCCATGAGATAGGACATTCTGCCATTTGCAACATGGATGGACCTTACGGACATTATCCTAAATGAGGTAAGTCAGAGAAAGACAAGTACTGTATGATATCACTTATATGTGGAATCTAAAAAAGTGAAACTCACTTAAAAAAAGAGTGAAATGGTGGTTATCAGGAAACAGCAGGTGGAGGAATAAGACTGGTGTTGTTTAAGAGTGCTAAGGGGCAACAAGTAGTAAATAATCCAAAGAGATTTCATGCACAGTATAATGACTACAGACAATACTGTACTACAATTATGTGATAAATATCACTATAATACCAATCCTGTTACTACATATATATATGTATATCAAGTAAAAAAAAGTATAGTAAGCTGAAAATGAATGGGAGGAAACAGATTCAGTAAGACTGGCTATGTAGAAAACCTCAACTAGGACAGATAGGGGTGTGAACTAAGGTATATTTTGCTTTTCATAGTTCTTCAGGAAAGAAAGCCTGAGCATATCAAAATATATAAAACAAAATGTTGATGTTGATGTATTGAAATGAAGATCCAAAAAAAGGAGCAAACAATAGAAGGGCATCCTTGAAGACTAATAATAATAGAAAATTCTTATTTAGGGCTCTTTGTGCCAGACACTGTCATTAAACATTTCATCCTCAACACAACCCTATAAAGTATGTATTATTACCATTTCCACTTTACAGAAGTCTCAGGACATTGCCCAAGATCACAAAACTGCAAGGATATATATGCTGGTTCTCAAGTCTGTACTCTAAATCAGTATGTTTATATTGCAAATCCCAGTGAAATTCTACATTCTTAACAGAAAACAGACAACTCTCCCACTGTAACCAATGGTAGGTGCATAATGAATGTTAAGTGAATGCAGACCTATGCTGTTCTAAATCACTGTGCTTATATGTCAATTCATAACAGTAAAGCAAAAGTCCTTTTAACTACTCCTTCCCTACTGCTGTAAGTTATAAGGAAACAGACTGATAATCAATAATCTAAAAATTATGTGGGAGGACTTAATGGGGACACCAACAGACCAAAAAAACCATACAACAATGAAATTATAACCAGATTCCTACAGCATTACAGAGAGTGGGGGAAATCAGTAACAAATTCACTGAAAATAACAATATATATATTTACATATATAAATTTATAAATTTGTATATATTTATATCTATATAAAATGACAGATACATCTTTGCCTTAGCACAAATGATGGCAGTAGTTAATAAACTCATTCTACTATGAATATAATCATAATATTTTTCTGAAGACTAGGCTTTGCAGGAAAAAAACAAGTTTTCTTCAAATTATCATGTATAGAAACTATTTAGATGGCATCTATAAACAAATGTAATAATGGTAGTACTTGAAATAATTTCTTTCATAAAACAAAGACTCAGTAATTACATATCAACAAATAACAAATCATTAGTTTTTATTGTTTTTGAAATCTTAAATTTTCCCGTAGCTAGTTTTTAAAGCCCAGAGCACACATGTTCAAAAAAATTTGCTAAAGAAGTCTGTTAAGAAAATAAAAAGATGAGCCAAAGATTGGGAAAAAATATTTGTAAAACACAAAGGATTTGTATCCAGAAGAACTCTTACTCCATTAAAAGTAGGCAAAATAAGGATGCCTGGGTGGCTCAGTTGGTTGAGCAGATGTCTGCCTTCAATTCATGTCATGATCCCAGGGTTCTAGAACCCAGTCCCACATCAGGCTCCCTGCTCAATGGGAAGCCTACTTCTCCCTCTGCCTGCCTCTCCCCTGCCTGTGTTCTCACTCTCTCTGTTTAAAAAAACAAAAACAAAAACAAAACTTAAAAATAAAAAGGCAGGGACGCCTGGGTGGCTGCCTTCGGCTTGGGTCGTGGTCCCAGCATCCTGGGATCGAGTCCCACGTCGGGCTCCTTGCTTGGCGGGGGGCCTGCTTCTCCCTCTGCCTCTGCCTGCCACTCTGTCTGCCTGTGCTCACTCTCTCTTTCTCTGACAAATAAATAAATAAATAAAATCTTAAAAAAAAAAAAAAGCCAAAACGCCAAAAATAAATAAATAAAATTAAAAAATAAAAAGGCAAAATATCTGAACAGGCATTTCAACAAAAAAGGTACACTGATGGCAAATAAATACTGATGAGGCTACAGAACAAATGGAACTTTCATACAAAATGGTCAAACCTACTTTAGACATACTTCTTACAGTTAATACACTTACAATACATACCAGCAATCACAATCCTCAATATTTATCCAACAGAAATGACAACACATATCCACACAAAGACCTTTCTGCTTTACTCATGAAAAAACTGGGAACAATCTAAGTGTCTACCAACAAGTGAATGGATAAACTATGGTACATCCACACTATGGAATACTAATCAACAATAAAAACAAACTACTGATAATGTACAACACAAATCTCAAAAGCACTATGCTGAGTGAAAGAAATCAGAAATAAAGGGCTACAAACTACATACAGACATGTAACTTATTTATATATTCTGGAAAAGGCAAAACTAAAGGGACAAAAATCCAATCAATGGTTCCAGGGCTTGTGTATAGGAAAAGGGACTGGCAACACAGGGGCACAAGAACGCAAGTCTGGCAAAACTACAGCAAAAGGGCAAATTTGTTTACATGTATATAGGGAACAGAAAACCAAAAATGTTCATAGCACTTTTAGATCAGGACAGATAAAAAATTTAACGAAAGCATTAAGAATACAAGTGGAATAATTATAATTGTATATTATTTATATTATTAATTATGTATTAATAATATAATTATAGGGACGCCTGGGTGGCTCAGTTGGTTAAGCAGCTGCCTTCGGCTCAGGTCATGATCCCAGCGTCCTGGGATCGAGTCCCACATGGGGCTCCTTGCTCGGCGGGGAGCCTGCTTCTCCCTCTGCCTCTGCCTGCCTCTGTCTGCCTGTGCTCGCTCTCTCTCTCTAACTAAAAAATAAATAAAATCTTAAAAAAAAAATTAAAAAAATAATATAATTATATATTATTATATATGATAAATTATATATTAGTATTATAATTATTATTATAATTTAAAACGGTTTTAAATTATAGCACAGGAAGAATCCTCAAAATTTTAATAAATAGAAATACATTTTATTTTGCAGCAACCTGAGAAGACTAAAGGACCAAGCACAATCAAGAAGGTCCAAGTTTGGGGCGCCTGGGTGGCTCAGTGGGTTAAAGTCTCTGCCTTCAGCCCAGGTCATGGTCCCAGGGTCCTGGGATTGAGCCCCACATCGGGCTCTCTGCTCGGCAGGGAGCCTGCTTCCCCCTCTCTCTCTGCCTGCCTCTCTGCCTACTTGTGATCTCTGTCTGTCAAATAAATAAATAAATAAATCTTTAAAAAGAAAAAAAAAAGAAGGTCCAAGCTTGAAGGATCTGGTTAGAAATAAGTGGAAACATCATTAGTAAACCCCATTTGAGGAGTTTCCAAGATTAGGCATTTATCTGGGTTTTATAAAATGAAAACAGGCCATGAGATGCAGTCTAAGCCTTAGGCAACTAAAGATTATTTTTGTGTTTTTTTCCTTAAGGTGTTTAATATTACTTTTTAGAGCACTTTTAGGTTCACATATTACTTTTAGAGCACTTTTAGGGAAGTACAGACTGTTTTTTAACTGTTTTGTAAATGAATAATTACCTCTAAAATGAGATTAAGGTTTGTAGTGAGAGCCTGAACACGGTGGAAACCAGCAATCAGGGAAATAGGCAAGAAACCTTGTTCGTCCATCTTTCTCCTAAGAAAGAAGTCCCGTTCTAAATTTTCTATACTGAAGTAATATTCGCTGAAAAAAGAAACATAAACAAAAAGAAATAAAGATTACCTTTAATTCATGTATTCAACAGAAAATAAAAATATCCATGGCTTACTTATAAACAGCTTTAAAATTATTTTATTAATAACATATAGATTTAATACAACTTAGATTTAGGGTAAATACAAGAAAGAGCAAAACCCTACTGAGTTTATAATTTCTTATCCATGAGTAGAAAGACATTTAGAATAATGATTCTGTCCCAAAAACCTAACATTAACATCTACTTAGATCAGCTTTATGTAAGCATAAAGAATTAACCAGCTTTTTACTTTAAAATAGTTCAATAACTGATTTTTTTAAACGAGTCAATTAAGTGAAAATTTTCATTAAAAACTATTTTAACTTGCTTCATTTAGCTGACTAAATACAGGTCAACTTTTTCCCCATCACTGAGAAGAACATTATTTTTGGAAGTATTCTTTGCCAAGTTTACAGAGTAGATTACAGGTTTGGTTTTGTTTTCTAAATTGACAAGGTACTGGCATTGTTTAGTATTTCTAAATACTAAATCAGCACAATGCTGAGTAAACATTTAGTGAATATATGAGCACAGGTGTACACACACACACACACACACACATAATTATATATTTGCAAGATCTCCCTCTTTCTTTGATGGAGAGGACTATAAAAGACATTAAGAGTGAACAGAATATATAGCTAAACAAGAAATATCTAGGATACTATGAGATACATGGGGGTAAAAATACAAAAAAAGCTTAAATACCTTATCTTCTCTAGGAAAGTATATCGAGAAATGTAAGTGGACAAACTGTATAATCAAAAGGTAGAAGTTCCAAGATACAAAGATAATATAGATATATTTAATAATGGCATTTGAGAAACACATTTAAAATTACAGCCTCCTTACAGAAAAGTAAGAAAAGAATTTTATAGAGCAACCACGAGGACAATGGAGGGAAATACACAAAAGAAATACATGACATCAATGATAACATGGCCTACAGGTTAATAATCCTATAATGTTTCCAAATCAGAGACAGTTTTCAAAGATCAGTGGCAAATTATGAGAAAGGACACTAAATCATATACTTTGATGTAACACTGGGTGACTAAAGATACCCCTAAAATATTTAGGTCAAATTCTAACTTTGAAGAAATAATCACCCATAAATGAGGAATGGCTTTGAGCTACTTTTCACTGGGAGAAAAAAAAATCTTTAGAAATGTAAATACTCAAGTTGTTTCTTTATACTCAGAGATTTATCCAACTATTGAAGTGCAAAACTCCCTTAGAGGTCAGTGAAATACTACTGACATCTCAGTAACACCAGTAAATCATTTACTCATCTTAAACACTGAAGAAAAAAATCTTAGTCTTAAAGAAATAAACATTCAGATTTTGTTAAACCTCAAAAAGCCCTTTTCACAGTGCCTGGCATGTGGTGGGCACATAACACATGTGTTCTGATTTTTGTTACATTATCAAAAGTCCTTTTCACAGTGCCAGACGTGGTAGGCACAAAATACACATGCTTAAATTCTAAATTTTCACAAATGAGGACATCTGATTTAGTCACAAGTTAAAACTGTTCTTAGACAAAAACTTCTCTGAATCATTAATAAGATGTCTTTTTATTCTAGTACTTTGTGAAAACCTTAGTATCTGAATAAATTCATAAATCACCCTATTACCTATAGTATATACTTTTTTAAACTTCTAATGGGCTACAAACTACTCATCTCTAAATCTGAATGCCAGATTCAGAAGCTAGAAATAATCAAGATCTTAAATTTTTAATATTCTGACACAAAAATGACAAATTATAAATATATTTTTCAGTTAAAATTATTTTAAAAATTCGATCATCCATAATATAGTTAAGCTTCTTACTTCAAAATACATTTAGCACACTTTTCCACAAATGCAAGAAAGTTTTTCAGTAACTTCTCAAAGAGAAAATGTAAACCCTGAGCCTACCTATGAGAAACCTCAAGGAAAACGAAGTCAAAAGCATGACTCCTCAAAGCAGGACTCCACTAATCAAAGAACAATTAACAGTAAAGAGCCATTCTAAACCTAGTGCTCTACCATCTGCCAAAATCCTACTGCTAAAACAATAACAACAAAAAAGAGGAGTCATGCCCAATGCTGTGTCTGACATTTGTTCAGTGTCCTAGGGGACATTATCATGTCCTACCTTAGAAGCTCTGGATTCTACACTGCATGATCAGAAATTTTGTCAACACTGATGTAGCTCTGCTCCTCCCTCACTTGTATGAGCACATTGGAGGCCGATTATCCTGACATGGAGTTGCATATCCACTGTCAGGTCTCAGAAGGGACCTGGCAGCAAGAGTTACAAAAAAGACAGGAATAGTGGTTTGAAGTTGATAGCCACATGCCAGGCACTTTCTGCCCATAAAAAGGCCCTTTTCTTCAGTGTTTGCGTCAACTGTAACAGAAGAAGCAAGAACAAAATAAACAAGTTGCCTCATATTGTATGTAAGCCAATCAAATCCACCATGAAGGCATCCCAGGAAGATGCCTGGATGATGCTGATGAGGAAATTATTTTCTAGTAACAGTAAATTTTCTTTCTTAAAGGAAGATGTTTTTAAGATGCTTATACCCTTCCAAAAATAGCCTTCTCCTGCACATTGTAAGAACAAAAAATAATCAAATTTCAGCAAACTGGTTATGCAAATCACTTGGGGACATTTTTCTCACCGATAAGTACATTATATAAATATGCAAAAAATCCTATAATACTAATATGTACAAGGGTTTTTCTTTCTTAAAGACAATAAAATATTCTAACTTCAGCTTCAGTATTCAGAAGGCAATTGTGAGAACTAGAGTAAAAAGTCTGAACTAAAAAAGATGAGGTAGTTCCCCTTCAATATGTGTCATAAAGAACGAGAACTTAAAAGTTAAAAAAAAATAAACTTAGAATTCTGAAATCATTTGCTAAGAAAGTAAAAAAAAACTATCACCATGCTTTGCCATTTATGTTCATTTGCAAATTTCAATATAAAAAATACAAAAAATATATATTTGCAAATAATCAGCCAGGCTTTGTTCAACTTCATATATATACACAGCAGTTTTATATTTAATCACACATTAAACCCTGACAATACTCTTTCAACTAATACCCTTAAAACAGAGAAATACCTGAACAGTAGACAAAGCAGGAGTCTTAAGTAACACAACATAAGACAAATATAAGTTTAAAAAAAAAAAACTTCATGTTTTACTAACATTTTCTAGAAAAAAAAAACTACTACTAAAATCTTCCAATTCTACTAGTAAACAGCTTAGAAAACATGTTATAATGTATTCACTATCAATGATGTTAAGGTTTGATGTTACTATCTCATCTATGTCCGACTTACATTTGGCGTTTAATATACTCTTTAAGCAATGCTTCTTCCACAGGATACACCTGTACACCTGTACCATCATCATAGTAATACATCATACTGGTATTAAGTTCTGTTTGAAATGGCTGATCAGTCCTTTCACCATGTTCTCCATAACCATATGAATAATCGAAGTTCACTTGATGTGAGTAAAGAAAAAGAAAAGTGATTACAAATTTTTCTTAAAGAGAAATAGTCACCATAAGGAACAATCCAAAGTGAAGTATTCCAAGGGATAACAAATATAAGACCATCTTTATTATCAGACCAAAAAAATTTTTTTAAAACACTGTACAGGATAGTGGGGAAAAGAGAGCTTGAATACTTTTTTTAAACTCCATCAAATTTTAAAAAATAAAAATTCATGTCCTACATCGAGGATTTCCTCTGCCTCGTCCTCTTCCCCGTCCGCGGCCTCTTCCTCGACCTCTAAAGGAACCTCGGATATTACCACCCTCACTTCTCACACTGGAAACTTCATCTTGATCGTCTCTCTTTTCTCTATCACGCCTCCAACCTTTTAAAAACAAAAATATTTTTATACATTCCAATTTGCAACAGTGAATAATGTGATTATTTTTATGAATGCATGGTAACTACCCCTCCCCCACCTTCTTCTTCAGATAGTTAGAAATTTAGGAGATCTCAAAGGAATTTGTCAAAATGTCCCTGGCATAAAAGAGGGCCTACAGAAGTACTGACATATAAAGATGTTCTAATAAGCAAAGTAACATACTAAAAAGATAAACAGGTCTCCTTTGTTAAGATGGTACTATTGAGGGGCGCCTTGGTGGTTCAGTGGATTAGAGTCTCTGCCTTCAGCTCGGGTCATGGTCTCGGGGTCCTCGGGTCAGGTCCCGCATCGGGGTCTCTGCTTGGTGGGGAGCCTGTTTCCTCCTCTCTCTGTCTTTCTGCCTGCCTCTCTGCCTACTTGTGATCTTTGTATGTCAAATAAATAAATAAAAATCTTTAAAAAAAAAAAAAAAGATGGTACTATTGAAGATTCTGGAAGTTCCAAGATGACTGAGTTTGTATTATATAGAACTTAAATACAACTTTTCACAAAATGTTTAAGGAAAGGTTGTCTCAACTTAACTAAAGACATTCCTTTAAAAAAAAAAAAAAGGAAATGAAAACACAAAACAAACTAGAAGAGAGGCACCTGGGTGGCTCAGTGGATTAAGCATGTGCCTTCAGCTCAGGTCATGATCTCAGGGTCCTGAAATCGAGCACCACCATCTCCCACCCCCCAATCCCCTGTGCTGGACTCCCTGCTCAGTGGAGAGTTGGTCTCTCCTCCTTTTCCCATTCGTGATTTCTATTTCCCTCTCAAATAAATAAATAAAATCTTAAAAAAAAAAAAAAAAAGAAACTGGAAGTTATCTGCAGTACAATATAGGAATTATACTCAGAATATAGAATGCATTAGTGCATACACACTGTACACACACAGTGTACAGTGTGTATGCACTAATGCATTGAGTAATGTGTACTCAATGGGAAAAATGGCTAAAAGACAGGTAGGCAAACAGGGGCAAAGGGACCATAAATATAGAAAGTGGCATTCAGCCTCACCAGTCATGAGAAATGCAAATTAAGACAGAGTATTTGATCTAGCGGTGGCTGACAAAATTTTAAGGCCTTAAAATTTCTCTATCAATTTTAAGGCCTTAAAATATCTTTTTTTTTTTAAGATTTTATTTATTTATTTGACAGAGTGAAAGATCACAAGTAGGCAGACGGGGGGGTGGGGGGGAAGCAGGCTCCCTGCTGAGCAGAGAGCCTGATGCGGGGCTCGATCCTAGGACCCTGAGATCATGACCTGGGCCGAAGGCAGAGGCTTTTAACCCACTGAGCCACCCAGGTGCCCCAGGCCTTAAAATTTCAAACACTGACCAAGACAGAAAAAAGAACACTATATACCATTAGTGAGAGCAAAGCCAGGCATATCCACTTTGAAAAACAATTCAGAATAATCAAATAAATTCAAAGATAGATAGATAGATATAGATACGGATATAGATATAGCTATAGATATCCTAGAGATCAAGGTTTTTTAACCTTGGCACTACTGACAGTTTGAGCCAGACAGTTCTCTAGTATAGGGGGCTGGAGGATGTTTAGTATCATCCATGATCTCTACTCACTAGATGCCAGTAGCAGACACTAAACCCCCTCTCCCCAGTTGTGAAAACCAGTATTATCTCCAGACAAAGCCAAATGCCCCTTTAGGGGTAGGGGAAAATCACTTTCATTGAGAATCACTGCCCTAAGTGCTGCAATTCCTCCTTAAGGCTTATCTTAATATATTCTTTTTCAAACACAAGTGTCTCAATCCACAGTAAGCCTTACTATATGTTACACCCTAGAATACACAATTTTTTTTTTGTAATTGAAACACAATTGCTGGCACACATGGTGGCTCAGTCGGTTGGGTGTCTGCCTTCAGTTCAGGTCATGATCTCTGGGTCCTGGGATGAAGCCCCACATCTGGCTTTCTGATCAGCAGGGTGTCTGCTTCTCTCTCTCCCCCTCTGCCCCTGCCCACCACTCATTCTCTCAAATAAATACATAAAATCCTAAAACACACACACACACACACACACACACACACAATTGTCATGAAAAATATATTTTGAGTGAAGCACTCTAGAGTCTATCCATTTTTTGAAAAACCTGATCATGACCCAGTACACCAATTTCATAACACACTCATGGGCTACAGTCTGAATAAAATTACCCCAAGAACCTCTTGTACATGTTTACAGGAAAACATGCATTAAAATGTACATAGTAGCACTTTAATATCAAAAAAACTGAAACAATTCAAAGGTCTACCAACAGATTTTATCAAATAGTGAAATACCCTTTGACAAGGAAAAGGACTCACAGCAATATAACCTATGAAAATCAACTAAAGCAAAAAAAAAAAATTGGTTCCAAAAAATATGTTAATGGAGCCATACTGAATGTCAATATCATGTAAAAAATACTGAAAAAACAAACATTCAGGCCTTCTTTTCTGAGAAGAGAAGCAATGGAATGAAACTGCTGGGGCACACAAGGAAGTTCAAAGGTAAGGGAAATATGCATTTTTAAACTTGGTGCTGACTTCCCAGTGTTGATTATATTGTTGTTCTTTAAAACCCTCATGTCTTCTTATGGGCCCAATATTTAGTGAGAAAAAAACATTAATATTGAATATATATTACTTTTTTAACATTAAAGTGATATATTTGAGAATAAACAATACAAAGGCAAAAATGTCTTTTTGTAGACAAGTTTCATAATTTTAAAGTCATATTTTGAGGACAGCTGAGTAAATATAACTAGATTTCAGATGATATTAGGGAATTACTGTTGATTCCTAGATGTTGCATTTTTTTAAGGACATCAGTGCTGAAGTATCATGATTACCTACAAGTTACTTTCAAATAATTCAATAGAAAGGTGCGTTAAATATAGGAAAATTACTAAATCTAGGCCGTGGTTAGACAGGTATTCACCGTACAATTCTTTCAACTTTTTGTGTATTTAAGATTTTTCATAATATAAGTGGAAAGTTTTAACTGGTAGTATAAGGTTTGTAAAATTTTCTTAAGCCTTCTCCACTCACAGGACAACATTTATGCTTTGGAAATTATCAGACTAGAAAAAAAATTATCAGCCTTAAGATTTCAGCAGAGACCTATAAAACCAAATGCTCCTCTAATTGTTGTCTCATACCTCCTACTGTTCTCTGCTTTCTGAAATGCGGGAAATCCTGCTGAAATAATGTATCTGGGAAATGATTTTTAAGTAACAACATTATATGTGAATGTATTTTATACATGCATAATTTATAGCTCAGTAAAGTTGGCTTTTTAAAAAAAGAGCCAGAAATCACCTGTAAGAGGATCCCAAATCTGGGACAATCTAAGCATCAAACTAAAAAATTATGGTAATGAATTATAATCCACCAAAAAAATTAGCCCTAAACCCACACAGATAATAAGAGAAGTTGTTCCTTACAGTGGGATACAACTAATATATATAGCAGTAATAATATAGTAAGAAAAATCAGCATTTGCAATGATTATGGTAATAACTGAATCAGGCAAGAATCATCAACACAAACTAAAGCTCATGTGAAAAGTCTGATGAAAAACTGGTTATTTCCAAAATTTACATATTAATTATGAAGAAGAAAAAAGTATCTCCATAATAAAGAAACCTGGGGTGCCTGGGTGGTTCAGTCAGTTGAGGGCCTGCCTTGGGCACAGGTCATGATCCCAGGGTGCTGGGATTAAGCCCCACATCGGGCTCCCTGCTCAATGGTGAGTCTGCTTCTCCCTCTCCCTCTGCTACTGTCTGTCAAGTAAATAAATAAAATCTTAAAAAAAAAAAAAAAGAAAGAAAGAAAAGAAACCTGGAGCACATCACCTTAACCAAGTGTTCAAAGTTAATTAATATCAACAATAATAAGGTAAACCAACATCATGTGTGTTTCCATGCACTGAGAAGAAAACCATTTAACTTCTGCAGTATTCCTACCAAAGATTCATAACCCAAATCTAAATCATGTAGAAACGCCAGAAAACCCAAAGTGAGATATCTACCACCTAACTAACCCAAAGTCTTCAGGTTAAAAAAAAAAAAAAAAAGAAGTCATCAAAGACAAAAGCAGAACTGTTCTAGATTAATGGGGACCAAACAGAAGAGATAACTAAAAGCATGCACGATCTCAGATTAAATCTTGGAAAGAAAAAAAATTGAAAAGGACATTATGGGAAAAATCTGCCTGTGGACAGTCACACCACATTATTGTTCTCATGATATATACTCTGAAGGTATTTAGTGTTAAAAAGGGCACAATGTCTGCAACTTACTCCCAAATAGTTTATTCTAAACATAGTTATTAAAATTATGAACATTAACACTAAGTTCTTTAGTGTCATTTTTCTCTTCGAATGTAACTTACTTCGGGTATCATTTCTCCTATTATTATGTGATGATTTATTTGCTTCAGGTTGACATCTTGAGCTGTTCCGGGATCCTGGTCTTTCTTGACTGTCTGGTCTTACATCATCTAAGTGGAGTGGTACCCACTTGTGCTTATTAGCTTGAAGAAAACCAAATAAAATCATTTAATGACACTGCATAATTTTCACTAAAGCTTTGCAATTTTGAGAGGATGCTAGATTTTAATCAAATATGAGACTTAGTTTATCCTTAAAGGTTCTTGTAGAGAACTAATTTTCTTTTCACAGAGCTCCTTGATAAACTTACCTGTGCAAATATTTCTAAAATTCATGTGAAGAGCCAGCTGATGGAATATCATTGGTTTTCTTTACTTTCAAGCAAAATGCCCACTCTTTTGTTTAATTCTGATGAATAAGCAGTACATGTAATACACTGCTCCTAATAACTGACTCTCACTTTAGAATGGGGTATCTGATAAGACATTATAATATACACACTGAAAAGTTTGGCTGAGGATTCAAAACACTTTCAGTTTCAAGTTACTGTCAAAAATATTTGTTTACCCAGCATTACTAATAATGAAATAGGTTTTTCAAAATTAGGGTATAAAATTTGTCTAACTGCATTTGATAAATCCCTTTATAGCTACTAGACACTTTCTTGAGATGAGATATAAGTAATTTAACTTCTCTTGCTGACTAAATGATAGTGTAATTGTTATACCATAGTGAAATTCTGAAGATTAATTTGTGGAATCCATGAAGTTTCAAAATATTTAGTCTTCTATTCAATATATATTTTTGATTAAAACAGCAAGACTTATGTGCAAAGGAAAAACTACCACAGTAATTAAGGGAAAGGGAATTACCAGTATGCATCTACAATACTGATTTCCTATAAATCCTGCAAACTACTCACAGACTAGGAAGAGAATATGAAAGAATCATTAAAAAACTCTTTAAATTCCGTACTATAAATTCTATCAGTGAGATTCTCTGGTATAAACGGGCCTTTCCTTAAAGATTTAAAACAAAAAAAATAGGGTGCTCCAAGGAGAGTCAATTCATGACTCTTGTATGAGTTTATCTATAAAAACCTGGATTTTAGGGGCGCCTGGGTGGCTCAGTGGGTTAAGCCTCTGCCTTCAGCTCAGGTCATGGTCTCAGGGTCCTGGGATGGAGCCCCGCATCGGGCTCCTTGCTCAGCCGGGAGCCTGCTTCTCCCTCTCCCTCCCCCTCCGTCTGTTTACTTGTAATCTCTGTCAAATAAATAGATAAAATCTTTAAAAACAAACAAACAAACAAAAAAACAAAAAAAAAACCTGGATTTTAGTGTTGTCTGATCACTTTTAATTGTAGCAATTAACACAGAAGACAAATTTTAAAGCAGGATGACATACCTATCATCTGTATGAATTTTAGACAGTCAAAAAAGACTTAATGTATCTAAGCAGCATGAAAAAGCTAAGTGATAAATATGTTTAAGTAATGAGGAAATTTTTTACTAACAACCACATGGTGGTCCTGCTGCAAACCACTTTTGAGCAATTAGCCTTGGTTCATTGTATCAAGTGAGCCTAATATGCTTACCCTAAAGCTAAGGATTAGATATTCATTTAAAAAAATTCATGTAAGTGCTCAATATACAGTATACTATTAGTTCCATTATTAAAGAAGTTGGCTAGAAATTACACATCATTATAAAATGTCCCCTCCCATGCCACATCACTTCCATGAATTAAAATGCTTTAATGACTTCCCATGGCACTCAAAATGCTAATTCCACACTACTGAAGCCCTGCACAATGTGGACTTGCTTACTTCTCCCACAGCATCTCCTGTCACTTCTCCCAATGTTCACCTTGTCTCAGCTACTGACCTTCCAACAGTTTAAAAGAACTTTTCTGCCTAAGGGCCCCTGGAAACACTTATCTAGGCTCAGAACAATGAATGAGTATATGCTTTTACAAAGCAGTTAAATCATAATCTGCCCCTAGACACATGAAAAGTTGTGTAAAATATATGGAAAAGGATACAAAGACTATTTTTTTCTTCAATGGGTAATTTAATGGAGAAATGCTATGAAAAAAAAAGAGTTGGCCTAAATTTTTCTCACTTTTCTTAGAAAATATTTTCTCAGAACTCCCTGAAAGAGGCACCTGGGTGGCTCAGTCATTAAGTGTCTACCTTTGGCTCAGGTCATGATCCCAGCACCCTGGGATGGAGCCCTGCATTGGGTTTCCTGCTCAGTAGAACCTGTTTTTCCCTCTCCCTCTGCCTGCTGTTCCCCGTGCTGTGCTCTCTGTCAAATAAATAAATAAAGTCTTTAAAAAGAAAAAAAAAGGGGGGGTACTCCCTGAAAAACAGGGAGCAGTTCCATTGATTTCAAAAATAATTATCACACAACTTTTCAAGAATATATTAAATTCAAGAATGTATTTTTTTAAAAAAAGAATTTATCCATGCCTAGCTCTATAACTTCATTATATACTACGTAGAGTATAAGTCAAGAAAAAAAAAAGAAAGAAAAACCCAATAGTTCAAGAATGTTACAAAACCAAATCAGCTACCACTGCAGCTAGAATCCTGAAGAAATTTAAAATACCCATTGGTGACTACTAGGAATCAACTAATTAAATGTAATTAATTACTACAACTTTCTTCACAAAATTAAAATCAAAATGAAGATATAGTTAAATTAACCTCTCTTTCATTAATTACTTGACTGAGCCTCCTCCTCAGTGATATTTTCACCAGGACCATCCAACTAAGACATGGAAACAACCTATGTGTCCATTGGCAAATGAATGGATAAAGAAAATATGATGTATAAATATACAATGGAATACTATTGAGAAAGAAGGAAAGAACATCATGAGAAAGAAGGAAATCCTCCCATTTGCAACAACATGAATGGACCTTGCAGGCATTATGCTAAGTGAAATAAGCCAGAAAGATAAATACAGTATGATCTTAATTCCATGTGGAATCTAAAATGGTTGAATTCACAGTAACTGAGAACAGACTGGTGGTTGCTGGTGTGGGGAAATGAGTGAAAGTGGTCAAAAGGTACACACTTCCAGTTATAAGACAAGTTCTGGAGATGTAATATTACAGCATGGTGACTATAGTTATCAATACTGTATTATGTATTTAAAAGTTGCTAAGAGACTAGATCTTAAAAGTTCTCATCATAAGAAAATTGTGACTCAGGGAAAATAGATATTAACTAAAACTGTGGAAATCACAATATAACCACTCTGTTGTATACTTTAAACTACACAATGTTATATATTAATTATATCAATAAAACTGCTAGAAAAATGAGGTTATAGATGAACTAACCTCTCTTTCGTTGATTACTTGACTGAGTCTCATCCTCACTGGCATTTTCACCAGGACCATCTAATTTCGTTTCCCGGCTTTCTTTGCTCTCACTGTTAATTCTCTTTTCAACCTTGTCTTCTCTTTCTTTTCTACTTTGTGGCTTCTTATTTCCTTGGCTGATGACACTCTGGTACTGCAAAAAGTTTTTCTGAATGAAACAATTTCCATGAACATTGACAGAGTATCTCAGAACCATCTTTTTGTTTCTTTCATAGTTTAAATTAAAAATCGGGGGTCCGAGAAGCACCTGGGTGGCTCAAGCGATTAAGTATCTGCCTTCAACATGAGTCATGGCCTCAGAGTCCTGGGATTAAGTCTCACATCAGCTCCTTGCTCAGCAGCGAGCCTGCTTCTCCCTCTGCCTGCCACTCCCCCTGCTTGTGTGTGCTCTCTCTCTCTCTCTCAGAAATAAATAAAATCTTTAAAAAAAAAACAATCTGCCTTCAGCTCAGGTCATGATCTTGGTGTCCTGGGATTGTGCCCATGTCAAGTAAGTTCCCTGCTCAGTGAGGAGTATGCTCTCCCTTTGCCTTCTGCCCCTCCCCACTTGTGCCTCCCTGCCTCTCTCAAATAAATAAATAAAATCTTTAAAAATAAATTAAAAATCCATTCACTGAACACTTGATTTGATATGCTGCTCATAAATGCATACATGTGTGCATAGATAGTTAGTACTTCAAAACATATTGAAAAGATTATGTATCAAAAAATGTAACAAATTCTGAAATAAAATGGGCTTCAAATTAGACTCATATTAAAAATTAATCTCTTTTGGGGCACCTGGGTGGCTCAGCCTGTTGAGTAGCAGACTCCTGATTTCAGTTCGGATCATGATCTCAGGGTCCTGGGATGGATCCCTGCCTAGGGCTCTGAGCTCAGACATAGTCTGCTTGAGATTCTCTTCCTCTCCCACCCCTGTGCATGGTGTTCTCTATCTCTCTCAAGTAAGTAAATCTTTTAAAAAATGTTTTTAATCTCTTTAATTGCAGGCATTACATGAAGATAAAAGCAGGGTAACCACCCCTTCCAAATGTATGATCACTTCTTAAGAATACAATGAAGAAGAAGACAACGTGATGAATAAAATCAGGTTCTGAAAAGTGGGTTACACTATAAAAAGGATAGCTCTTAAGTTTTCAGCACTTCTTTATTAATGCAATTCTCTAAATCTGAAATAAATTTTGCATGTTGAAATGAGACTATTTTCTCTTCTTAAGAAAAAGCCTTAAAACAATACTCACTCCAGTGTTCACTAATTCACTTGGTGTTGGCCAATTCGCCATATCGCTGAAATCACTAGCCTAAGAAGTAATAAATAAGTGTTATACCTGCAAATTAGAAATCTTAAATAGAAAAAATATTTTCTAAAAGTGAAAGCAATTTAAAAATCACCTATATACAATTATATGTAGGTATTTGCCAAATTAACTAAAAAAATCTCTGCAAACAACAGAACACTAAAATAATAACACATGGGTCTTATGATCCACCTTCTGGAACTACTTAATGACACTAAACTGATTTACATAAGATAACAGAATAAATTAATACACACAGGATTTGGACACAAGCTACAGTTCTCTAGTATAACTTTAACCTAACATCAATGATACAACTAGAAGAAAAGTACACAATAATCTAACAGTTTCTAACACACCAATTTTCAAAATCAACATAGCTAAGAAGAATATAGCTAAAAACACACCTTGTTGGATTTCTTTGTCTTGAGTTTTCCTGCTTTTATAATTTTGGGGGAACTGAGTTCTAAAAAACAAAACAGAACAAAAACCAAAAAAAAAAAAAAACCATAAAATTAGGGGTTTTTTTTAGAATTGGTTTTACAATCACTTAATTCAATATATTTAACAAATAACAATTTTATCAATTTCAGTAAGCCAGTGTCCTCACCATTTCCAACAGAATCCAAAATTCTGAAACCCAAATTCCTAGTAAGAAAACAACTATAGTTCCAACAAAGATTCAAACTGCTCTTCAGTACTCAAATCAATAGCGAGAAGTATCAGTTAACTTAAACTAAACTGATAGACCATTCCTTTCTCTAACAGAATACAACATGAAAAATTAGAAATAGTAACATATTTTCATATAGTAAAGTTAGTAACTCACTTCCCAAAGGGATACATTTTGCTACATAATTCATACACTGACGTTCATCAAGGACTATCCAGAAAATAAATCAGAAGACTTTAAACTATTTGTCCTTGACAACAATAGGTTGTATATAGATGAAGTCATTTAAAAAAAAAAAAAAGAAAAAGTTTGTACCTGTCATGGCATTCCCACTTATCCCATCTTGAGTAAGTTAACAATAAAAATAGATAAAGACACAGAGAGAGACTGACTCTCTAAATGAAACTTTACATTGTCTTTTGGTTGGTTCATTACTTAGCAAGATGACCAAATAGTATATCACCTACCTAAACAAGATCTAAAGTAAATATTGAAAAGCAAAATAAACTTGGGATCTGTATTTACAGAAAAACATAATAATCCAGCAAAACATAAACCCATAAAATCATGGCAATGACCAATTCATAGAATAAATTAATCTTCGAGTTAAAACTCAGAAGCAGATTTTAAAAAGACATACAGAACTTATCAAAGGAAGAGAGATGAAGGATTAAGATGTCACCAGGGATGAACATAAAAGAAACTTGAATATTATAGTAATTTTATTCCTAAAGCAGAATAACAAGTACAGAGGTATTTCTTTTATTCTTTTTTAAGTATACATATACATGTGGGTGTGTATACATGTATGAATGTGGATAAGAATAAAACATTTCATTAAGAAAAATTAGATTAAAAAACATGGGTAAACAGGACAAAAAAATGGGGACAGGAAACTGGGTGTGGTGCATGAACAATGAATCTTGGAACACTGAAAAAGAAAATTAAATTAAAAAAATAAATTAAGTTATTAAATCTTGAAAAAAAAAGAAAAAGTCTAATAAAGAACAGTATTTGCCTGAACATTATCTAGAATTTGACTAAAGTACGTTCTAGATATACTATGTATATTTTATGAAAGTTATACAATATAGGATATTTGGAGAACAACAAAGTGGAGAACATGTCCCTGCTAAGTCCAACAAGTAAGTGTCTGGTAGTTACAAAATAAAGCCTTATACAAAATATTTGATGTAATGGAAAATAATAAGGGAGAGGGCACACAAGCAGGTTTTATTTAGCTTTATTATAAATCAATTAGACATTAATAATCACAAAATTAAGGTCATAAAATAAAGATAAAATTATTCTGAGCACATAAAAATAAACTTTTTAACTTCATTACTAAAGGCACAATTAAGTTATTAACAATATTTTTAAAGATAACTGAACATGACAAAAAATTAATAATCTGTTGATTTAAAGACCAATACACCAGGGGGTGGGTGGGGGAGAACATGGGTGGCTCAGTGGGTTAAGTCTCTGCCTTCAGCTCAGGTCATGATCTCAGGGTCCTGGGATCAAGCCCCACATGGGGGTGGGGGGGGTCTCTGCTCAGCAGGGAGCCTACTTCCCCCCTCTCCTTCTGCCTGCCTCTCTGCCTACTTGTGATCTCTCTGTCAAATAAATAAATTCTTTAAAACAAAAACAAAAATACAGTTCCATACTCTACTCAGACCCTTAGTATAATCTCTAGATAAAAATGAAATAAGTTGGGAAGGAATATTTATTTCTTTGCACATTTAGGAAGACATTTTGACTTCCGCATTTTTAAAATAATTTATATACACATAGAACAGGTAAAACAAGCCTAGGAAAGGTAATTTTAACTAAAATGGATGAAATTGCTCTGCATGTTTTTAGAGAAAACCTAAGACTAAAAAAGCAAGCCAGTCTAGAAAATCTAAAAAATTTTTAAAAAATTAAAATATATTATGTATAAATTTTTTTCCCAAGCAGGTGAAACATAAAAAAAGGCTGGCTAGTGGCTTCAAACATATATATAAATACACATGAACAGTGTGTGACCTTCTTATCTCTGTTTTTCCAAGTATCACTGGTAAAACGCTATACTACTGCAACTTTTTGAGTAATATTCCAGTACCTTAAACTGTTATTCTTTAACTCTGCGAATGTATAAACTATAATCTGTAATTCTAAATTGATAAGAAAAACAATCCATTTTAAGGGCTTGGACACAGAAAACAAAAAGTGCCACACTATTACCTAGTGAGGTAGATGAAACATCCTTAATTGTTAACAGTGATTTATTGGGCATCATTAGGATTGAAATCCCTTGTTATTCAAACTGTGATATATGAATCAGCATCACTGACATCATCTGGGAACTTAACTAATAATACAGAATATCAAGTCCTACAGAATCAGATCTGCATTTAAACACCCATAGTGGGTTCCTAAACACATTAAAATTTTAGAGTCACTAGTACAATCTGTTCTTTAAAGACTGACTCTGTGGTTAACCCGCTAAGAAAGATGTCTGTTGCAGCATGATTGCATTTAATCATAATTTTAAAAAGTGAGCTTTCTTTCCAATTAATAAAGTCCACAAACTGAGTACCATTTTAATGAAAGTCATTGTTGTGGACAATACACAAACGTCAAGAAGAGAGACTCTGACTCAAAGAACATTATAAAATAGAACAAGAGAAAACATGTGAATATGTAACCCCAGTACAAGGCACTTAGGGATAATTTCTATTAAGATAGCTATGAACTATTAAGGGAGAGCAGCCCAGAGAGGCCAAGGAGACTACATAAAGAGTCAGCATTTGTACTTGTTTTTCAAGGATAAGTAGTATTAAAACAAAAGGAAGGATGATGAGCAACAATAAGCTTATTTGAGGTTTCTGGGAAGCAGACATTAAGAAAAAGGAGAGTTGATAAGGTTAGATTAGACTAAAGATGAAAAAGATGGAAAAATCAGTATTTTTATATACCACGTTTTCATTGAGTAAAAGAACCAAAATTATATTAGAAAGCTGATATTTGATATGTAGAATACAGGCACAGATACAAATAAGAAATTAGCAAATCCCATACTCTGATTTTAATACAGCTCTCCAGAATAAATGTACTTTAAAAAAGGTTAGGACAGATTGGGGGACAATCCTTTCTGGTCTCCTGACTGAATTCAAATATGCTATAACACTATCCTAGGCCTCTTGGAAGAGCCAGGCTTTGGTTGAAATGAAGGCCTTATCTAGATTAAGAGAAACAGCGATACACAGGCCAAAACCATCCTAAAAGTGGTATAAAGTGTCTCACAAGGGCTGAAGAAGCAGGAATGATTCACCTGCCATTCAATTAGAACAGCATGTTCTAACAGAAAATTCATGATTATCTGTCCCAAAACAATCCCCTTCATTTCCTATGTTTCCATCTCTGATAATAAACTTTCTGGCAAAATTTTGTGGATGGAATCTCTGTAACTCATTAAGAGAGTGACAGAAAATCCAGGTAAGGCCAGGACAAGCATGGTTTAAGTCTCTTATTCCAGCATAATTAATATCCTTCTCTTTGCCTCTCTACAGTATCCTGGTTTGTAGAATAAATTACACAGCCCTCTCCCACCCCTCACTAATAGATTATCACTAGTTTGCACCTACTCTGAATCTTAAAGGTCTTCTGCTATTTCATTGTTCTTAAAGTTGCAAATTTGCTTAGGAAAACAGGAAGCCAGGCACCCCAGGTTATAGATGGCACTCTGGTATTGACTTGAAGAGATGAATATACCCATTTCATTCATTTACAAGGCCCAGAAAAATTGCCAGAAGTCAACTAGCTAGTTAGTAACAATATCTGCACTAGAACCTAAGTCTCTAAGAACACTGCATTTCTACACCATTATCTCTAAATTACCCAACTACAGATAGAAGTTGTGGTAGAACAGTCAGTACTATGGAGAGTTTAGAAGTTATTACACTACTCCAAGTAGTGAAGAATAGTATTTGTCTAAGCACAGAATGGGTTCCCAGTTATAGAAAGAATTGCCTACAGAGAGACATCAACAAAATCCAAACTCCCATGAACCATAACATAGCTCAAGTATTACCTTGTTCTTAACCTCCAACAAAGATTAAGATCCCCAGGGAAGGCACCTGCGGTTAATTGAACTGTTAAATACTTTTCAAAAGGACATTTCCAATTAAGATTCCTGAGTCTTACCTTGAAAGTTTGAAAACCTGTCAACTTTACAATCAAAGGACAGTTCATTTTTTGGGTAGTTCACGGAATATAAATTATAATTGTGTGTAAATCTACAAACAGGGAGGTTGGACATCCCATTAAGGTTCATTAAGGGCTTTCTTTTTCTTTGCTAAATTTATGGAGATAAATTTGTCCTTCAGTTAGTGACAGTAGTAAACAAATCTTTGTAGCTAGAAGAGAATGATGGTAATATTAAATTTAAAGATTTTATTTATTTATTTGATAGAGATCACAAGTAGGCAGAGAGGAAGCAGGCTGTCGGCAGAGCAGAGAGCCCGATGAGGGGCTCGATCCCACCACCCTGGGATCATGACCCCAGCCAAAGGCAGTGGCTTTAACCCGCTGAGCCACCCAGGCACCAGGGTAATATTAAATTTAGAGCAAATCTCTAATTTTTTCTGCAAGTGCCAAAATGTATCAAGAATAATGAGTATTACCATGTAAAAACTAAAGAAATCAATTAACACTTGTTTGACTCTATTGGAGTTCTCTAAAGAAATGTTACTATACCTGCAATATAATGTATTTATACCAATCACCTTAAAGTTATACCACATCCTTTATATCACTTGATCCTCACGATCCTGTAAACATGCTCATATTTTCCCCATTTTACTGGTAACCTTTAATTTTAAGAGAAAGTGATATGCAAGGAAGCAGCTGTAATTTCTATACAAAAAGTTCAATTAACTTACTAAAGCTTAATTTAGAAAATAAGACTAGGAGATACTGCTTCTTGTTATACAGTATTTCCATTTAAACTTAAAACAAAAACTACAACCAAAATAAAGCACCCAGGGCCATACTGTATAGGTCAGCTTTCAAAGGCTGCGGCATAATCTAACCTCTTCTAAAGAGGAGGGCTAACCCAATGTTAAGACTATCACTTACCTAATGTGCAATCCACTCTCCTGTCAACTTTCCTGTTTAATTATTTTCCACCACAATCATAATTCCAAGCATTTTATTAGCAACTACAGTACAGTCGCATTTTTAATATGACCATTTCTTATTTACAAAACAGATTTTCAGTTTGTCAATTACTTCAAAACGAAGAAAATTACAATCGCGCTTCCACTTATAAATAAATCCCCTTGCTCCGACTTGCTTCACCCCCTCCTTTTTTTTTTTTTTTTTTTTTTTAACAAATCCACAAAAACTTTCTATAGGACGAAAAGCACTATCTACCTAAAGTTAGCTTTCCCAAGTCACTACCACGTTGGGCGGGGGAGGGCGGCAAATCTCAACGGAGGCCGCACCAGCCGAGCGACTCGGCTAGGTTACTCCCGCAGTGCCCCCACCAGCCAAGGAGAACCCGAGGTCCCACCTCTTCCTGCCGCTCCCTTCCCAGATGTCCATTTATGTAAATAGGCAGAGTGAATGACACCTTGGAACAAAATACCTCCGACTGTCAGGGAAAGGAAGCCTGCCCCTCCCCCAGTCCCACGACCGCCTCTACAGCCAAACGAATCACCCCTGTACACACCCTCCCACTGCCCACCACAAAAACCACAGACCTGCCTCGAGGGTTTCCAGTGGGGACGGTGTCGGTCCCGTCCCAGCAGGGGACAGGTGCTGGGGAGGCTTTTTGGTCCAGGGGTTCTCCTTAGGCGGCGGCGGCGGCTGCAGCTTTTCCTCGGGGCCAGTCGCCGCCTCATCCTCCAGGGCGTCCTGGGCCGGCGGGTCCCTCGGCAGGGGTGGCGGGGGTTCCCCGCCAAAGGGACCCCCAGGCCCGCGCGCCTTGTGCGCCAGGTGCAGCGCCAGGGGTCTCACGGGCACGGCCGCCTGGGGCACGCTGTGCCCTAGCACCAGCGCCGGCGACGGCTCTCCTCGCGCACCCGCGATGATGGCTGTCGCGGCCCTCTCTTCACTCGCCGCCTCCTTGCCCTCCCGTCCGGGCGGGGACAGCCGCTCGGCCTGCCGACTCGCCGTTACCAACAGCGACTCCTCAGCAGCCACCGCGGGTGGCTCCTCCCGAGAGTGAGCGGCAGGCACTGCGGTGCGAGTAGACATCGTCCCCTTGCCCCAGCCGCCCCCGCCGGGGGGGGCCCGGGGCCAGGGAGCCCGACTGCCCGTCTCTCCGCCGGGGAATCGACTGGCTCCGGCCTGGGGCAGAAAACCCGAAAGCCCGGCAGCCGCCGACGCCACCGCCGCCCGCGTCGGCCGACGCCGTGCAGCGCCTGGCGTACCGCCCCTCCCCGCGTGGAACGGAGCGCTAACCGCCCGCCGGCCCAGCCCGCCTCACAGGCGCACGCCCAGAGCCAGCCAACAAGCGCCGGGCTCAGCAGAGAGAAGCCGCAGCCGGGAGCCGCGAGCCCTCACCTGGCGCGGACAGCCGCGGAGGCGCTACGAGTAAGGGCTGGAGGACCTCTAGCGGAGTCAGGGAGGCGCGTGCCCCCAGAGCCGGTAACTGCTCGCGGGGGCGGAGGCGGGGGCGTGGAAGGGGCGGTCCCAGAGGACAGAGCGGGGGCGGGGCCTCCCGAAGGAGCGTGACGTGGCTACTCACCCGCTTTTGCCCTCGCCAGGCCGCCGCCTGCGGTGGTTGACTGACTAGCCCGTCCGGGTGCCGCCCAGTGTAAGGGCTGGCCCCGCCCCAGCGGCCAGCCGAGGGGGAGGGAGGAAGAACTGGACGGTTCCGCAGCCGGACTGCGGCGAGCAGGGGCGGGGCGCTCACGGGGCCTCTGTGACTCGCAGCGCAGTGGCGCTGTGCCCTGCCGGGTGCGGGCGAGGGGTGGGGCGGCCTACACAAGTGGGGCCGGACGGGCGGGGGCGGTCGCTTTGCCCCAGGCTAGGACGCGAAATTGACTCGAGAAGGTAGTCTCTGCGGACAACCGTGGGCCGCTTCGTTACGAGCCAGGGTTCCGGACTGGGCCGTTTTGTCCTCTGTGTCAGTTGCTTCGCCCGGTGAAAAAGTTTCCTCCTGAGATTTTGGGGCACCTCGATCATTTGTAATCCTGAGCCACATCCAGAATGGAAATTGTGTAATTTGTAGGTAACTGTTTATGAAACCTTGCACCAGGCAATTGGTTTAGTGCATTTCCCTCCTTCATTTCCACCCTCGAACCGAAATATTTTTAAAGTGCTTTTGAGTAAAACAAATGGTTAATATTTCGCCGACTTGTTACATCTTCCTTTAATTTGTAGAGATAACACCTGTTTACAAATTAACCATGTTTCCTAATATTTTTTCCTGGAATGGATATATGTTTAAAAGGTACAAATGTGTTTTTATTAACTCCAGTAAGAGCTTTCTATTTGGCTCTGAAATTCAGTGAGTGATAATATTGATTTCATGGGAGTGGATTTATAAGTTACTAAATGTTTATGTTCTTATGCAAGGTCGCTTAAAATGGGTTTGACCCAATGAAAATTTTTTTCACCAAGGGACACCCCTCAGAAAATAAATGTGTTCACATGCACTTGGCAGTGGACCCTTTCTGGCCTTATTTAGGGCTGCCAAACTAGGCAGAGAGCTTATACAGGACTCTTCTCCCAGGGATCTCACTTCAGTCACATTAAACTCGAGATTAATGTTTTTATTTACTCCGAAGTTGTACTAGGCATAATTTTTTTATTCCCTATGGTTAGTTAACCACTCATACACTACCTGTAAATAAGACCTTTCTTGTTCTCCATATCACTGGTTTCCAATTCATCTGACCCTAAGGAACTTTCGGAACACATTACCAGTTAAATAAGTGTTGTACTTACCCGTGTTCCCAAGGAGGCGCCATCTTTACTAGCCTCCTTATTGGTAAAGCTTTGTTTTGTTAACTTATCAACTAGCTGCTCTTCCTGTTACAATCAGCCTTTTGGAGTCCTGCCAGGTAATGCTGGTTTTTGTTTACAGAAGCTCAGCAGGCTTCCTGCTGAGCAAGGATTCCTGACTTGGGACTCTATCTCAGGACCCTGGGATCATGACCTGAGCTGAAGGCAGCTGCTTAACTGACTGAGCCAGCCAGGCATCTCTTTACCATCTATTTAAATACAGGTGAATTAAAGACTGATTCTTTTTTTTAAGTTTTTTTTTAAGATTTTATTTATTTATTCATGAGGGACAGGGAGAGAGAGAGAAGCAGAAGAAGAAGCAGCGCCCCCCCGCCGCGGGACCTGAGCAGGGAGCCAGATGTGGGACTCCATCCCAGGACTCCAGGATCTTGACCTGAGCCAGAGGCAGACGCTTAACCATCTGAGTTACCCGGGCGCCCAAGTCTGATTCTGTTGAAGAAAAGGTTATGGAATGGATTTCCAAAGTTCGTGTCATATAGGCTACCTAACCATGGTTGGTGGTTTTGTTTGTTGCTGTTTTGTTTTGTTTTGAAGTGAAGAATTGTAAAAGTGCTTTATTGAAGAAACACAGAGGACCTTTTTGGAAATAGGTTGTGTTTGCAGGAAGAGAAGAACTGGAGGGTAAATGTGTACCCAGAAGGTCTCTAACAGTTCCGGGGGCATCTGGGTGGCTCAGTTGGTTAAGTGTCTGCCTTTGGCTCAGGGTTCTGGGATCCAGCCCAGAATCCAATCAGGCTCTCTGCTCAGTGGGTTGCCTGCTTCTCCCTCTCCCTCTGCTGTTCCCCCTGCCTGTGTGTGCACGCATGATATCTCTCTCTCTCTTTCTCTCTCTCTCTCTCTAATACAAGAAATCTTAAAAAAAATAAAAAGAATTTAGTAGTTGGTATTTGGGGATCATCACTGTAATGCAGTACCACTAATGTCAGTGAAGGGAGTTGTCAATTTGTTGTCCCATTTTTAAGTACATATTAATAACTCCTATTTCCACATAACTGCCTCTTGGAAACAACTTCACCTATCTTCTATTTGTCTTTCCACCCTTTTCCTGCCCTTGTGCCAGCCAGAGCTGACCTGTCCAGATTAAACCAATGGATTCCCTCATAGTCCTTGGTATCTCAGTGGGTTCAGGCAGGAAGTATCCACAAGAGATAGAAGGACGGAAGATAGTGAGGTCAAAGTCCATATTCCCCAAGCTCCTGAATTCCGTGTTCACCCAGGATTAATTGCAGAACCGTCCTTTCAGTTAATCTCTCCAGTTCTTCCCTTTGTCCCTTCCAGCCTAGTAATAATTGCTAGTCCTTGGGATATTGCATTATCTCTTGCTGGTTTCCCTGACTCTTGGGCTGCACCTCTGTAAGTCAGTATTTAACTCAATTCTAAAAATTATGCAGTTTAAACTTTCCATTCAATTTTTTAAAGCTTTTATTTTTAAATAATCTCTACACCCATAGTGAGACTCAAACCTACAACCCTGAGATCAAGAGTCACACACCCCACCGGCAGCCAGCCAGTTTTTGATGGGACTTTGACCTAATTTGCCTTTGCTGAAACTCCATTATGTTAAGTCATTTGGCTTCTGCTTCTTAGTTCAAAACCAGGGAAGAAAGATGGATTGGCTCAACTTATTTTTTGTAGCCAAATCATTATCCATCTTCCTATGGATTATTTCCTTTGAATAGGGTCCCCATCTATCCTGGAGGAACAAGTTATTTGGTTCAAAACACTAACCTCAAAACAATTAGGTTGGGAGAGCTAGTTAATAGGAATGTGAGAGAAGTACCTCCTTTAACCAAATTTTCTTCCTTTTCCCTATTTTAGTGAATGGCACTACATTCCAGTCCCTGTAACCCAGGAGTCACCCTTTCACCTCACCTTCACTCTCCATAATTCATTCCTTTACAGATATTTCTCAAGCATCTGCCAGGCAGTGTTTTAGGCACTCACCAAGACCAGTACCTCCTCAGTGTCAAGTCCTGCTTTCTCCACTGCCACCATCCTACTCCAGGATGCCGCCATGCTTGTGTAATATTGTCACACCCCCTTAATTGGCCTCTCTGCCTTCACTTACATCTATTTGATAAAACTGTAAAGGTTACATGAGATACCAACTGTAAAATGCTTACCAAAAACCTTGGCTCAATGAGACTACCTATTTTTACTGCTTTTAAATTCACAGACTTAACCAGGATAAATGACCTTAATTTTACTGAACCACTGAGAAGCCTGGCTTATTTACTTTTTTGGTAATGGAAAACTGGTATAGGGTTATCTTTTCCAAGAAGGGAGAATGGTTTTCTGGACCCTCAGAAGTTGTAAAACACCTAAAGTAACTATCCATACATAAACTTGGTGATCCTGTTGTTCAGATGAGCCTTTAAAAGATGAATCTTGTTTTTCCTGTTTCAGAGTATGCTTATATATTGTCAGATGATTGAACCCACTCCTTCTCCCCCTCACCCTCTTGGCTTAGGAAATTAAAGTCCCATGAGAACATCAAGATCTTTGTTATTATTACCAGTGCAATTTAGGTTCAAGCTGGTAAAAAACCAATGTACAAATAGCTGTACTGTATGCTAGAGAAGTTTCAAAGAATGTATTAGATATAAATCATTTCAAAATCCTGCAGTCCAAGGAGAAGATAAAACTGAACCCAGAGATTTTTTTGAACTTCTTACAAAGTAGCCACTTTTTAAAAGATTGATTTTAAAAATATATATTTTATTCATTTTTTGAGAGAAAGAACAAGCTGAGTGCGGTGGGGCGGGCAGTGCAGGGGTGAGGAAAGAGACAGAGGGAGATGGAGAAGTAGTCTCTCTCTGAAGCAGGGATCCTGATGCAGGGCTCAGGTCTCCATTCCAGGACCCTTGACCAGTGCCAAAGACAGGCACTTTACCAACTGAGCCACCCATAAGTACTGCGTACTTCCAATTATGTTTAGCCTTCAAAGCAGGGTCAATACTAATGTGTGTTTGAAAGGCTTTGTACCTTCTTTTCAGTAAGTAAATATCAATCAAAGTAAATAAATATCAAGTTACAGTGAAAATTACCTTTAGAAAATTTTTAATTTTTGCTCTATTTTTACTTAACTGTGTCATACAGATAGGTAAAAACACTCTGCTTGCTATGCAAACATAGGTTCAAAACAAAGCTAGGCTACCTTTCAACCAGATTGCTGTTCCTAAGTGGATTGCTCTCTACTTTTTAGGTAGGTTTTTTTTTTTAAGTTTTTTTTTAAAGATTTTTATTTGACACACAGAGAGAGAAATCACAAGGCAGCAGAGAGGCAGGAGGAAGCAGGCTCCCCGCTGAGCAGAGAGCCTGATGTGGGACTCATCCCAGGACCCTGAGATCATGACCTGAGCCGAAGGCAGAGGCTTAACCCACTGAGCCACCCAAGTGCCCTTTAGGTAGGTTTTAATAGAATAGTGTAACAGAAGTAGAAACTCTAAAAAGAAGTTTCTTCTCTAAGAACTCTCAGCCAATAATAGCTAAGGTTGATATTCTAAACTTTGTCCTTATTGTCACACTATTTAGTCTTCTTTCTTTCACAATCACTTGTAATGATACAAGTAATAGGAAGTAATATTAATCTTTTTAAAAATATTCTAAAAATAGGGATGCCTGGGTGGCTCAGTGGGTTAAAAATATTCTAAAAATAAACTATAAACTGAAGAAAGCATAACTTTTTCTTCCCTGCTTTGCAAAGAACAGGACTTTCAAACATTAAGGTTAGTAATCTGAATTCTTCCTACTATCCAGTTATATTTAATATTAGTATAGCCTTATAAATACTAGTGATAAAGGATAATTAGAAGAAAGGCAGGCAGGGACAAAGGGGCCCCTCCACCCTAAGAGGGAACCACATTTTTCTCTTTTTAAAAAGATCATATTTGTTTATTTGAGACAGAAAAAACATGAGAGGGGGGGAAGGTCAGAGGGAAAAGCAGGCTCCCCACTGAGCAGGGAACCTGATGCAGGACTTGATTCTGGGACTCCAGGATCATGACCTGAGCCAAAGTCAGTCGCTTAACCAACTGAGCCACCCTAGTACCCATGTTGGGAACTACCCTTAAAAAGATTTACACCACCTGGAAGGATCACTCCACCCTTCTCCTCGTGATAGATAGATGACAAAAACTGATTAGATGATAGGCACAGGTTAATTAGATTAAAACAGCCTCCAACAAGCCCTTAAAAACCCCTTACATTTAGAAGCTCTAAGGGCAAAAGAAAAGAAAAGAGAAAAGAAGAGAAAAAGGAAGGAAGGAAGTCAGTCTGATGGCAACCCTCTAGGGTCCCCTCCCCCTTAGGGAGCTTTGTACTCTGTCATTCAATAAACTTTACTATTACTCAATAAACCCTGCTTTGCTGCTCACCATTCTTCATCTGGTCTGCCTTTTCATTCTTTGAAGTGGCGTGACCAAGAACCATGGGCGCTAATGGAGAAGAAATCTTCTAATGCTAGCACATAACCAAGATAAGATCTTTAAATTCAAGTTCAGATGGACTTCAGTGGTTGACATCAGAAAAAATGAGCTTTTAGGGCACCTGGGTGGCTCAGTTGGTTAAGTTTCTGCCTTTGGCTTAGGTCATGATCCCGAAGTCCAAGGATAGAGTCCTGCATCTGGGCCCCTTGCTGGGGTGGGGGGACAGTGCTTCTCCCTCTCACCTTCCCCTATGACATGCTTTATCTCTATCACTCTCTCTCAAATAAATAAATAAAATCTTTTTAAAAAGGGGGGGGGAGGAAGGAAAGAAGAAAGAAAAAAAAGATAAGCTTTGTATAGAAATTAAGAAAAAGTTCTTCTCAGCTTCTTAATACTTCTGGCTTATTTTAATCAATTGAATAAATGTTCACTGAAAACTAGGCTGGGCCCTAGGGGCACACTGGTGAACTAGTCAATTTAGGTACTTAGAGAGGCAGAATGCATTGTGCAGTGGCTTTCATACCTCATGAGTTGATATGTACAATTGAACCAGAGGTTTTACAAAGCTCTACTTATCCTTACTAAATGAACACATTCTTATGTGATCTATTCTGTCCCATTTCACTTTTTTTAAAAAGCACTAAATTAAGGGTGCCTGGGTGGCTCAGTCCATTGGGCATCTGCCTCTGTCTCAGGTTATGATCCCAGATTCCTGGGATGGAGCCCCACATGAGGCTCCTTGCTCAGTGGGGAGCCTGCTTCTCCCTCTGCCACCATTCCTCCTGCTTATGCATGCACGCTCGCTTGCTCTCTCTCTCTCTCTGACAAATTAAAAAAAAAAAAAATCTTGGGGCATCTGGGTGGCTCAGTGGGTTAAGCTTCTGCCTTTGGCTCAGGTCATGACCCCAGGGTCCTGGGATGGAGCCCCACATGGCAGGGGCGGTCTCTGCTCAGCAGGGAGCCTGCTTTCCCTCCTCTCTCTCTGCCTACTTGTGATTTCTGGCCGTCAAATAAACAAATGAAATCTTAAAAAAAAAAATCTTGCCTACAGATAAAGAATATGTAGATCAATGAAGACCAGAATCTAATTCACTTAACAGTAACATTATTCATTAAAGAACAGTAACTCATATTTGATATTTAATGCTTCAATTTCTATAAGTTCATCACTGAAGAGAAAATATATTCTTTTATTTTCTCATTTAGTTTTCAAATATAAACACAAGTAGAAAGATTATTGTAATGAACTCTCATTTACCTATCATCCAACTTTAACAATTAATCACATTTTGCAACTTTTGTTTCATTTATATACACCCCTGTATTTTCTATTGCTGGCATAACAAATTTGTACAAATTTAGTGACTTTAAACAACACAAATTTATTATTTTACAGTTCTGTAGGTTAGAAGTCCAACATGGGTCTCACTGGGCTAAAATCAAGGTATTGTCAGGACTATGTTCCTTTATGTAGCCTCTAGGAAGGGAATCCATTTTCTTGTTTGTTCTAGCTTCTAGAGGCTGCCCACATACCTTGGCCAGAGGTCCCTTCCTGCATCTTCAAGGGCAGTAATGGTGGGTTAGGTCCTTCCACATCACATTTCTTTGACTTCCTCTATGGTCAGATCTCCCTTTGTCCTTCTCTTATGCCTCCATCTTCAAAATACCATTAGATTAGAACCATCTGTGTCCTGTAATCCAGGATAATCTCTTAATCTCAAGATCCTTAATTTAATCACATCTACAAAATCCCTTTTGCCTTTTAAGATAACACATTCACCAGTTCAAAAGATTAGAACATATTTAGGGGAACTGTTATTTTCTGCCTACTACAACTTCCAAACACACACACACACACACACACACACACACACCCCCTATTGGTTTTTTCCTGGACTATTTTATTTATATTTATTTATTTATTTATTTATTTATTTATTTTTAAGATTTTATTTATTTATTTGAGAGAGAGAAAGTGAGAGACAGCATGAGAGGGTAGAGGTCAGAGGGAGAAGCGGACTCCCCATAATGCTGGGAGCCTGATGCGGGACTCGATCCTGGGACTCCAGGATCATGACCTGAGCTGAAGGCAGTTGCTTAACCAACTGAGCCACCCAGGCACCCTTCCTGGACTATTTTAAAGTAAATCCTAGACATCACAAAATTTTCCTATAAATACTTAAGTATGTATCTGTTTCTTTTGTTTGTTTTCAGTCTAGCTTCTGGCTCCATATTCAACCATATCATTAAAGTACCGGGGCGCCTGGGTGGCTCAGTGGGTTAGGCCTCTGCCTTCAGCTCAGGTCATGATCCCGGGGTCCTGGGATCAAGCCCCGCATTGGGCTCTCTGCTCAGCGGGGAGCCTGCTTACCACCTCTCTCTGCCTGCCTCTCTGCCTACTTGTGATCTCTCTCTTTCAAATAAATAGATAAAATCTTTTTTTAAAAAGTACCAATGACCTATGACCTACATATTAATGAACCCATTGGATGATTTTCAGTCTTCATCTTTCTTTTCCTCCAGCTTCATTTATCAAAACTAAGTATTGAATGGTAGCTAATAGTTAAGAATACACACGTACGTAAATACTAGACACTATTCTAAGTGCTTTGCATATGTTAACTCAGTCCTCAAAACAGTGATATAAAATAGAGATTATTTCCTCCATTTTCAGATGAGAAAACAGAGACAAAGTAGATAAATGGCTTGTCCAGGATCATAGAGTTAGAAAGTGCTAGAACAAAAATTTAAACCCAACCAATCTTGCTCTATAGTTCTCTGTAGTTCATATTCTTAACCACTATACTATACTACTTTTCATTTTCCTTAAACTTGTTCAGCAATACTAAAAAGTAGATTGTGGCAATTTGCTTTTTATAATCCAGTTAATCTGTGTATATGGTAAATCCAGATGGTACAACATTGTTTATTTGGTGGGAAAAACGTTATACCTTACTGAGTCCTAATCCCTAAAGTCAGTTCTTTAAACTTTTGACCTGCCACTATAAAACATGAAGATTTAACACACTTACATGAGCCCATACTCCATTCCCTTTCTATTTTTGATGTTTGTGGGTTTTTTCTATTGTTTACTTTAAATAATATACTTGACTGTTTACTTGAGTATTCTATCAATTTAATTTTTTTAATATTTTGTTTATTTGTCAGAGCACACACAAGCAGGGGGAACAGCAGACAGAGGGAGAAGCAGGTGGGAGCCCTGTGTAGGACTCCATCCCAGGACCCAGGCCTATTCTATCAAGTTTAGATAGAATCTCTTGTATCCTTGCTCTGTAGAGTAAGAATATATGACCCAACCCTTTGTTCTATCTTCTAGTTTTTGTTTTCTTTGTGTTAACATTTTAACCTTTTTTATTGTGAAATTAAGCATACACAGAAAAGTGCCTCCCAAAAGTAAAAATCCACAAATATACAAGTTAATGGGTAAAGTGAACAACCATGTAATGGCTACCCCAGTTAAGAATTAGAACCCCCAGGTGCACCTGGGTCGTTCAGTCGGTTTGGCATCTAACTCTTGATTTCAGCTCAGGTTGTGATCTTGGGGTCATGGGAGCAAGCCCATGTGGGGTTCTGCGCTCCAAGGGTTGTGTGCTTGAGATTCTTTTTTTCTGCCTCTGCCCCTCTCCCCACTTGTGTGCATGACTTCTCTCTCTGTCTCTCTCAAATAAATAAATCTTTTAAGAAAAAAGAATTAGAACCCCCATGTGTCCCTTCCTATATGCAACACTTTTCCCCCTCCCCTAAAGGAGAAAATCACTTTCTTACTTCTCTTTGTGTTTTATCCCCTAATAATGTGTTCCATAGATTTGCCTAGTTTTTTAAACTATATATAAATGAAATCATACTGTAAGTACTATATCATTTTGAATTTCTGAATCATAGAGTACACATGTCTTAGTCCATTCTAGATATTGCCCAGCCATTTTCCAAACTTTTGTACTAATTTACATTTCCACTGGCAGTGTTTGAGAATATGACATATTATGGACAATATTTTTTCCTTTCATTTACATTGTCAAGAGTGATCATTATATCTATTATGTAACCATAATGTCTTCTTTATGCCTTGTTCATAGATTGGTTCTAAAATTTAAGAATCCATAAATAGCTTTATTTTATGGGTATGTAGATATTCCTCGCTACATAACAATATGGGGTGCTAGGATTGCATTTCCTTCTCTATGGTTTAAGTGTCATTATCCCCTAGAAACAAGATCAAATGGATTCATATTTTATGTTCCATCGGTGTAAGATAATTAATAAATTCCCACTACATTTGAGTGAGATTCATATATACATAGCTACTGATTTTTGTGGTACAGTTTCTGTTTTTCCATCAGTTCCTGATTGTTCCTCTTCTCCCTGCCTCCATGATATCACATTCTCATTGTTCAATTCCTGCCTTTCTGGCCACTTCTCAGTCTACCTCTTTAATTCTTCTTTGCCTAAACATGAACTGTCGGTAGAGATACCCAAGACTTTGTCTTAGGTTAGCAGATTTCCAAACTGTGCTCCCTAAACCCTTAGAATGTTGGACACTCTTTTAGGGAACCTTTAAGGTCGAGGTCAAAACTATTTTCAGAATAATATTAGAATATTATTTGACTTTTCCCTTGTTGATATCTGTACAGATAGCAAAAAGCAATGGTGGATAAATCTGCCAGCAACTCAGCACAAATCAAGCCAATGGCACCAAACCACACTAGAAGTCATTGTATTCTTCTACCACACATTTGTAGACAAAAAATAAAAAATTGGAAGTTTCACCCACGAACATCCTTGGTGGAACAATAAAAATTATTAATGTGATTAAAGCTTAACCATGTGAGTCTTTTAATATTCTATGTGATGAAATAGGAAGTATACATAACTCATTTCTGCTGTATATTAAAGTACGATGGTTGTCTTTTTTTTTTTTTTTTTTTTTTTTCAGTGAGATCACCTTTATGTAATAAAACCAGACAAAGCATCACAGGCAATTTCCCTCAAGTATCAAGTCGCAAAATTTGTAAAAGGAAAAAAAAAAGATAAATTCAACTGTGACTCTAAAGGTAATACATAATCACCAAATTTATTTTATCCCATTTTTCAAAGATGGTGTTTTATTCCAAATATCCATAAATGTCATTTTCCACATTAATACATCTGAGAAATCCATGCTAAATAAGAAAAAAATTTGAAATGATAAGATTTCTTTTTGTGATGGCTGAGAAATAGGCCATTGTGTGTGTATATATATGCATATATATATATGCAGCAATCAATACAATCAATCAATGGACAGTAGTCCACTGTGTGTGTATATATATGCATATATATAT
>ML106383.1:38744-57017 GCA_003697995.1 Taxidea taxus jeffersonii
TATATATATGCATCAATCAATACAATCAATCAATGGACAATAGTCCATTGTGTGTGTATATATATGCATATATATATATATGCACCCAATCAATACAGACATTGGTAATATGTCAGATCTAGAGTTCAGAAGGGTGGTGGGGTTACATTATATGTTTATATAAAAATTTAAAAAATTAAAAAAGAAAGTATAAAGCATATATATACACACACCACTGTCTTTTTTTATTTTTTTTATTTTTATATAAACATATAATGTAACCCCACCACCCTTCTGAACTCTAGATCTGACATATTACCAATGTCTATTGATTGGGTCCCTAGCCTTCGGTACTGCCTCCTGTTCTTTTTTTTGTGGTGAGTTTTTCTGCCTTGTCATTTTGTCCAGATAAGAATATATGAAGGAGCAAATAATGAAATACTAAAAGGGTGGCAAAGACCCCAGGAAAATGTGCTTTAACCAAATCAGAAGAGACCCCAAATCGTGGCGGGGGGGAGGGGTAAAAAGAAGTTCAGAAAAAAGAAAAAAAAATTTTAAAAAGAACACAAATAAAGAAGAAATATAAAAAAAGAAAAAAAGATATATATATATATATTAGACTGGTGACTAGAACAGGGTCACCCACTTAATTTTGGGAGTATTTTGGCCTCTTAGAAGAAACTACCTCCCAAAATTTTAAAGAATGAAAAATATATATAAGGGTAAACACAATGAAGGGATGGAATATGACTATAAAGATGAAAAAAATTTTTTTTAATATCTAACAAAGGAGTTGATAAGGTAAGTTGATTGGGAGAATAAAAAAAAAAGTGGAGAGAACTTGCTTGGGCTGGAGACTAGATCAAGCCCAGGGCTAGATTTAGGGTGTATTTTGATCTATTAGAATAAGTTGTAACCCAAATTTTTTAGAAGAAAAAACCCTATGTGTATACAAATAATAAAGTTAGATACAATGAAGGATAAAATATGACTATAATAATAAAGGTTCAAAAAGATTTTTTTAAGAAAGTTATTAAGATAAACTAGTTAAAAATGTTAAAAGGGGAAAGGGTAAAAGTTTAAAAAAAATTAGCTAACAAAAAAATTTTTTTAAAAATTAATTAACTTTGCAAGACTAAAGATTCATGGGGAGAAAGCCATGAATTCCATGCTTTGCATTCTCCTCCTCTGGAATTGTGCTGTTCTCCTTGGTAAGTGAACTTGGTCTTGGCTGGATTTCTTGTTGATCTTCTGGGGGAGGGGCCTGTTGTAGTGATTTTCAAGTGTCTCTGCCCCAAGCGGAATTGCACCACCCTTACCAGGGGCCAGGCTAAGTAATCCGCTTAGGTTCGCTTTCGGGAGCTTTTGTTCCCTGAACGCTTTCCGTAGAGTTCTGGAGAATGGGAATGAAAATGGCGGCCTCCCAATCTCCGGCTCGGAGGAGGCAAGAGCTCGGGGCCCCACTCTTCAATGTGCCTTCAGAGAAAAGCGCTTAATCACTCCCATCTCCCTGGCCTCCAGCCCGCTTGGAGAAAATCACGCAATCACTCCTGTCTCACTGGCCTCCAGCTGTGCTCCGAGCTCACCCAGCCTATGACCAAGCGTCTCTGTCTCTGGCACAGAACCCCACCTGGAGTCTCCGAATCCCGCAGATCCCTGAGCTCTTCCAGGTTGGAGTCTCCCCGGATCTTGTGGGGACCCCACACACAGAGCACCAGCCTGTGTCATGGATTATGGTTCAAGGTAACCCCGAGTTGAGAGCTCAGTCCTCGGCTCTATCTCCATAGCCGGCTTCCCCGCTCTAATACCTGTGAGCTCTGCAACACTCAGACACCCTCAATCCTTCTGTGACCCCGCAGGACTTGAGGCTACGCTGTCCCCACAAGGTCTTCACCCCGGTTTAGCCTCTGGAGCGATGTCCCTCCGTGGAGCAGACTTTTAAAAGTCCTGATTTTGTGCTCCATTGCTCCCCCGCTTGCAAGGAGCCGGCCCCTTCCCCCGTGGTCTATCTTCCCGTCCCTTTGGATTCACTTTTCCGCTGGTCCTACCTTTCAGAAAGTGGTCGAATTTCTGTTTCTAGAATTGTTGCTCTTCTCTTCGATCTCCTTTTGGATTTGTAGGTGTTCAGAATGGTTTGATAAGCTATCTAGCTGATCTCCTGCTCCCTGATGTTGTCTCAGCCTGCTACTTCTCCGCCATCTTGACTCCTCCCCTTGATGGTTGTCTTGAAGAAAAGCACTGAGATTAAGTTGTAAGTGGACTAGCTCCTTTCTTCATGGAACCCATTTGTACTTGAAAGAACACCTGACAACAGACCAGGTTTATTCATGCTTAGATAATCTGGCATTTTCCTAGAAATGAATGAAGCGAACCTGTCATGTCAACAGCAACAACTGAAGATATTTGTTGCCAGTGATAAAATTCAAGCTATCAAGAGAAAATTGGAATTTGGAAAACATGTAACTACAGCGTGAGCTCAACAGCTTCCCAGTGGTTAAAGACTTTTTTTTCTGATGAGATCAGCAGTGATTTTAATAATATAACTTGATGTTGTGTAATGAAATATGTCAATATTTGGAAGTTCTGCATAACTAAGCCAATATTTTTTCCCAATGATTAGAAACATTATTATTATTAAACAAACAAATCATAAATTGATAAGACAAAGGATAAGAAAGACTATTGACTTTCTTTTTCTGACTTAAAATGTTTTTACTATTATTACATAGTCCTTAAATATCAGCAACCATATTTATTACTATTTAACTTTGATTCCAAGACAATCATAAGGCTAGTGAAAATTTATTTAGAAAATAATTCAGGGTTTCATGAATATTCTGGATCAGCACTTGGAAAACTATGGCCCATGGGTCAAATCCTGACCACCATCTTATTTTTATACAGGAGCAAGCTAAGAATGGTTTTTAAATTTTTTAAATGGAAGGTTATTTAAAAGGAAATATTTTTATGACACATAAATGCTATATGAAGTTTGAATTTCAGTTCCATAAATAACTTTTATTGGAATACAGCATGCTCATTCGTTTATGTATTATTGCCTGTGGCCACTTTCCCACCACAAAGGTGGGAAAAAGGCAGAGTTGAGTCATTGTGAGAGGAACCATAAGTGGTGCTGTCATCACTTTGTACTATTGCTAAAAGGCAAATATCAAGAGAGGAATCTAATAGAATTCCATAAATGCTTTCCAAATGGTGATGAATATGTTTAATTTAAAGCATTTGCATATAAATAGATATCAGTTTTTGGCAGTACCTGATATGTCTGATATGTCTGTATGAAAAGACATTGTTAAAGTTGAAATATATAAAATCTCATTACAGGTCAGCATTAACAGATAAATTTTTGGAACAGATTTTTATGACAGGTCTAGAGTGTTTTCTGACACTAGCCACCAGTAATCTGTTAGTTCTCTAATTGTCCTACACCAACTGGGTGTCCAACAATTTGATTCGGTTCTGACTAACTACCCACAGTTAGTTAGTTAGTGTCCAGCATCAAAGTTAAAGGGACTCATTCCTACAAGTCTTCCCTTACTTCAGATGTCAGCCACAAGTAGGGTACCCAGGCCACTCACATTTTTGCCCACCCAACTACAAATCAGTCACCACACCCCCTCCTTAGGTTTGAGAAGTTGCTAGAATGGCTCCCAGAACTCAGGGAAACACTTTATTTTTGCTTACCAGTTTGTTATAAAGGATACAAATCCAACTCAGGAACAGCTAGATGAAAAAAATGCACAGGATAAAGTATGGGGGAGGAGGTACTCAGAGCTTCCCTGCCCCTCTGGGCATGTCACCCTCCTGGCACCACTGTGTATTTGTGGAATCCCACCATATAGGAGTTTTTCTGGAGGTTTCATCACTTAGACATGATTGATTAAGCCACTGGTCTTTGGTGATCAACTCAACTTCCAGCCCCTCCCTATTGTACTCACTGTACAGTAACAGCCAAACAAGCAATGTACATGTTGCCAAGGTAACCTGCAAGACCATTCTGTTTATCAGCCAAGACAGGAGAATCCTTGATGACCCTTCAGATCTCAAATTGCTCACCAGGTTCGGAGGGCGAATGGCAGACATGGGGTGAGAGAGGTTCTTCTTGAAGTGTTTGAGCCTAGAGGTGAGCAGAAGGCTCAAACAGGAAGCAAAAGGCCAGGCTTCACAGGAACAGCAACTGCACAAAAGCTTGTCCCCTCTTCTTGAAGGATTTCTCAGGGGAACAAGCAAGAATATGACCAGGTCACCAGTCTGACCCTAGGTCATCTGTAAAAGGAAAAATGTGCATTGTGGCTGGGGCCGCACTACTATGTGGAGCCTTGCCCATCCCTGCAGGCTTTGCCACTGAACTGACTCTTTGAGTAATTGAAAACATGAGCTTTCTAACCAGAAAACTAGAAGGCATATTTATAAGCACAAAACCAACAACAACTCTGTAGCCAGAACTTCTGACTTTAGAGGAAGTGTCTCAGGTGCTGCCTTCTGAGCCTGTCCCTGAGAGGGATTTCTCTCCTCCTGCTCCTCCTTTGACTAGATTAGTGACAAAATTGAGTTGCATGGGAATATAAGTTACAGGGGGCAAAGTTTCAGTGCCTTGCTTACCAAGAGGATTTGGAGACAGACTGTCCAGCTGTCTTCTATTAAGCTTGATATTAAAATGATTTAAAAAGCTAAAATAATGCTCTATTTACTAAAAAAAAATTTATTGAAAACAAAGTTATTTTTCATTAAAAAGTTTTATTTATGTTAACATTCATTTGTGGGTAAGCAAGGTAGAGTGAGATTATACTGGAATAGAGTGAGCCCAAATCCAATAATTGGTATCCTCATAAGAAGAAGGAAATTTGGAAGCAGATACAGAAATGAGAATGCCGCATGAAGGAAGCAGAGATGCTGTCACCAGCCAAGGGACAGCAAGGATTGCCTTCCACCACCAGAAGCTAGGAGAGGGGTTTGGGATAGATCCTTCCCTAGAGACTTCAAAAGGAAAATGGCCTTGTAGACACCTTAATTTTGGACTTCAAGCCTCTGGAATTGTGAGAGAATTTCTGTTGTTTAAAGCCACCAGTTTGTGTTGCTTTTTTTTTTTTTAACAGCAGTCCTAGGAGTCTAATACAACATGTAATGGGTTTATTATTATTATTGTTAAGTTAAATGTATAAAAATACTTATTAAAATTTTAATTTGTAATGTGTTAATATTGATAAACATATACTCATAAACAAAAGTCTTTAGGGTTGGGGCATCTGGTGGCTCAGATGGTTAAGCGTCTGGTTTAGGCTCAGGTCATGATCCCAGGGGTCCTGGGATCAAGTCCCGCATCGCTGAGCAAGGAGCCTGTTTCTCCCTCTGATGCTTCTTGCTCTGCTTGTGCTCTCTTTCTCTGACAAATAAATAAAAATATTTTAATTTTAAAAAAAAGCTTTTTAGGGTCTTCAAGTTTTAAAAGTACAAACAGTGCTGAGACCAAAAAGTTTGAGAAATATTGTCCTATGTCCTTTTCCTTCCCTAGGCTCCTCAAAATCTTACTGTGCCTGTATTTCAGCTACCATATAAACACCAGTATTGGAAGTTTTTACCTTCTGCTCAGACTTCTGAGCAGAATCTGTGAGCTTCCAATTCATATATTCTACTATTTTTAGACATCTGAAAATCTGTATATATAAGTCTAGCCTCTAGATCCATCCTCTCACACTGGTGTTCCAGAGTTCTCTCTTTGAAAGGCATCACTCACTTGTCCCCCATTCCAATCCATTACCAATCCATCACCAGAAGGTTCTCTAGAATCCATCCACTCTCTCCATATCCACTACCATCATAACGGTAGCTATCATCATCTCTCACCTGGACCACTTTGATAGCCTTTTAGTTGATTCCTTTGCATGGACTGTGGGCTCCCTACAAACTAGTTCTTACTATAGCCAGAGAGAATGAGCTATTTAAAACACACTAAATCATATTCAGTGTCCCCCAACTCCACATTTCTCCACCCCATCCCCACCCACACCACCTGAAAAAAAAAAAAAAAAAAGCCCTTAATGGCTTTCAGTAGCTCTTAGAGACCAAAATTCTTAGCCTACCGGACTATGTATGGTCTAGTTAGAACACATACCAAAGTATTTTGGGGAGCAAATTCTACAAGAAAAATCTAATTTTTTAAATCAATTTTTCTATAATGCAGTTAAGCTAGTTTCATTTTCATACTAATTTTTAACGTTGGATCAAATCTTGTCCCTCTTAATTTTATATTGTGAATTTTCTTTGAATACCTTTATTTTGGGACGCCTGGGTGGCTCAGTCAGTTAAGCGTCTGCTTTCCTAGGTCATGATTTTGGGGTCCCTGGATCAAGTCCTGTGTCATTCTCTCCTAAGCAGGGAACCTGTTTCTCCTCCCCCTGCCTGCTGCTCTGCCTGCTTGTGCTATCTCTCTCTCTCTCTGTCAAATAAATAAAGATCTTTAAAAAAACAAAACAAAAAAAAGAAGACCTTTATTTTGACTGATTTTACTAGGTCAAATTTGCAGTTCTAAATTTTGTCAAGTTTTTATAAATTCATAAATTTTTAATATCATCTTAGTTGCATTTGATTTCATGTTATGCTGATTAGTTATTTCATAAAATCTGATATTTACTGGGTTGATTTACACTAAGACTTTATTAAGAAAATGTGAGTCTTCATCCATATATATATTTTACCTATGCAAGTATAACGATCATCAGTTTTGTTTTCTATTGTTTATTTCTACAATTAATTTGTTTACTGATGATTAGTATTTGTTCTTTAACTAATGAGCGGTCTGCTTTACATAGTTCAGGATTGCTCTATTATCAAAATCCTTTGCCAGTCTCAAAATTCTTTCAATTCCTTGGGAGTACAAAGAACATTCTCAGGGTCATAATATTTTGCTTTGTAAATATGTATCTTTTTTGCTAAGGTTTTTCTTAGTATTATATACTGCTATGCAACCAATTCTTTAACTTGCTTTTTTTTATCTTGAAATATTAGATTGGTTTGTCCTGGTTTTAGGAAAGCTTTTCAAAAACTAATACATCAGTTTATTTCTCTATTTTATTCACTTTCCAATATATCCGAGTTTTATCTGCTTTAGAAGACAGGTGGCTGAAAACAGGGCAGATGAGCTATTTTATGGAAAAAGGCTTTGCCACTTTTTTATAGGAGAAATATTTATCAGAATTCCATACTGTATGCTGAAATAGTAAATACTTGAAGATGTGTTACATCTGCAACATTCAAAGTATATTTTCCAGTTTGGCAAAAGATTTGGCACTGAAGAAATATTTAGGTATTTTAGGCTAGTCATCCCACTCCTAGAAATTTATCATAAACCATTAATCTCAAAGAAAACAAAATGACATTTTTTTATGTTTGTTTGAAATAACACATGCAATGGTAAAATTTAGCAATAAGGTCATTGATAAGTTTAATTTGTTCCTTCTATTCTCACTCCCCTGATACTCTATAGCCTTCCAATTTTTTCTATGCATATTTACATATCCATTTTTCCATACTGTTTATAATTTTAATTAATAACTCTTTGATACCTTTATATATCATTGTAAAGGTAAAACTACTGCTTTCTAGTCCTAAGTGGCTTTGAATATCTAAGTTCTGACCTAATATTTTTTTGTGAGGCGAACTCATATATACCCACATCCAGAAGGAAGTACCAAAGCATTCTTTTGTTTTTTGGGGTTTTTTTAGAAACAAAACATTCTAAGTAAGAATAATTTATCCTCTTGATGCCATTGTTCTCCTGATGCATTCTCTTGATGCCATTTTGTTACTGCTGACAGGATATGACTTTTCTGATCAGGGGAGTTATGCAGATCATGTTATGGTTCTTCTGCAGCTATTGGATCATTTAGCAATTGACAAATGGTGGGGTGCCTGGCTGACTCAGTCGGCAGAGCATGCAACTGTTGGTCTCACAGTCCTGAGTTCAAGCCCCAGTTGGCTTTTAAGTGGCTTTTTAAGTGGAGCCACCTTAAAAAATTTTGACAAATGGCTACTGTTGATAAGTCATTCAAAACCATACAAATTTTGTTCACTAACAATATCTTTTGTTTTTGTTTTTGTTTTTTCTTTAAGCTTTTTTATTTAAACATATAATGTAACCCCACCACCCTCTCCCAAACCCCCTCCCACCCCACCCCCCTCAGTTTGTTTTATGACATTAGGAATCTCTTTTGGTTTGTCTCCCTCCTGATCCCATCTTGTTTCATTTTTCTTTTCCTACCACCTTAACCCCCACCCCTGTTGCATCTCCACTTCATCATATCAGGGAGATCATGTGATAGTTGTCTTTCTCCAATTGACTTATTTCGCTAAGCATAGCGTATTATGCTTAACAATATCTTTTTTAATGACTCACAAAACTTTTTGATTATAAAATTGTATTTTATAATGGAATTAACATCATTCTGTAATTTGTGTTGCAGCACTTGGAGTTTCATGGGAATGAATGATATTCATAGTAAGTATATGGGTTCTAAAAGAAAAGCAAACCTGGAGGCATCACAATTCTGGACTCCCAAGTTATATTACAAAGCTGTAGCAATCAAAACAGCATGATACTGGCACAAAAATGGACACAGATCAATAGAACAGGATAGAAAATCCAGAAATGAACCCCAACTATATAGTCAATTAATCTTCCACAAAGCAGGAAAGAATATCCAATAGGAAAAAGGACAGTCTCTTCAACAAATGGTATTGGGAAAACTGGACAGCAATATGCAAAAGAATGAAACTGCACCACTTTATTACACCATACACAAAAATAAATTCAAAATGGATGAAATGACTAAATGTCAAACTTGAAGAGAACACAGGCAGTAACCTCTTTGAGCAGCAATATTTTTCTAGGTATGTCTCTGGAGGCAAGGGAACAAAAAAAAATATATACTAATAGGGCTTCTTCAAAATGAAAAGCTTCTGCAAAGCAAAGGAAACAATCAACAAACCTAAAAGGCAGTATATGGAATGGGAGAAGATATTTGCAATTGACCTATCCAATAAAGTATTAGTATCCAAAATAGATAAAGAATTGATAAATCTCAACACCCCCAAAACAAACAAGTTTAAGATGGACCAAAGACATGAATAGATATTTTTCCAAAGAAGACATACAAATGGCCAACAGACACATGAAAAGATACTCAAAATCCTTGATCATCAGATAAATGCAAATCAAAACTACAATTAGATACCACTTCACACCTGTTAGAATGGATAAAATCAACAATATAAGAAACAACAAGTGCTGGCAAGGATGTGGAGAAAGGGAATCCCTCTTGTGCTGTTGGTGGGAATGCAAGCTGGCGCAGTTATCTACTCTGGAAAACAGTATGGGAGGTCCTCAAAAAGTTAAAAATAGAACTATCCTAGAACCCAGCAATTGCACTACTAGGTATTTACCCGAAGAATACAAAAATACTAATTCAAAGGGATACATATATCCCAATGTTTATAGCAGCACATTCTAAAGTAGCCAAGATACAGAAGCAAACCAAATGTCCATTGATTGAAGAATGAAGATTGAAGAAAATGTGTGGTGTGTGTGTATATATATACATATATGTATAGGCATACACATATATACACACACGTGTATATAGTGGAATATTATTCAACTACAAAAAGATGAAATCTTGCTATTTGCAACAACCTGGATGGAGCTAGAAAATATGCTAAGCAAAATAAGAGAAGAACAAATACCATATGATTTCATTCATGTGGAATTTAAGAAAGAAAACAAGCAAAGGGGTAAAAAAAAGAGAGGGAGTCAAACCAAGAAACAGACTCTTAAGTATAAAGAACAAACTGATGGTTACCAGAAGGGAGGCGGATGAAGGGATGGATAAAATACATGATGAGGATTAAGGAGAATACTTGTGATGAGCACCAGGTGTTGTATGGAAGTGTTGAATCACTATATTGTATGCCTGAAACTAATGTTACGCTGTATGTTAACTAACTGGAATTTAAATAAAACCTTAGCCTGGGTGGCTTAGTCAGTTAAGCGTCTGACTCTTGATTTCAGCTCAGGTCTTGATCTCAAGGTTATGAGTTAGAAAAAAAAAGAAAGGAACCAAGATCTGTGCCCTAGATGTGATACTTGTTTACTTGTTACTGGAGTGTCATTGATTCCAGGCCCTCTCAGCTGACAGAGAAAGAAAATATATGTATAAATATATATGTATTTATATACATACAAAATATGAGTTTCTAGACATTTTCCATTATCTCCTGGATTTTGGTTATTTATTTACTGATATAATCTTACCTTTTCACCTGAAATTTTTATGTTTAACTTTTCCAGAAGATCTTAGGAAATCGTAAAGGAAAATTTTCTTAGCCATTATTGTTGAATGATTTTTTAAAAAGTTTTTTAAAATTTCCTTTTGTTTTGAACAGTTTAGATATAAAAATTTTTAGTTTATCATTTGTCAGTTAAAATCTAAGTAAGAAATATAGGAAGATCAGATATAAGTCTATAGTCAAATTGAGAAAAAAATATGGGGTGAAATCATACTATCTTAGAGTATCTCTTTAAATGTGTATGATTAGTTGTTACTTTGAGAGTTTTGTCCAAGGACAGTAGTATTTAATTTAAAAACATCAGTAAAAGTATGGGTATTTCCTGTGAGAGGATATTACTGTTATATAACTGGCTTATTTCACTTAGTTTTTTCCAAGTCTCATCCATGTTGTAGCATGTGTCAGAATTTCATTCCTTTTTCTTTTCTTTTTTTTCTTTTTTAAGATTTTTTAAATTTATTTGAGATAGGGAGTGAGTGGGAGGGAAAGAGAGAGAGAATCTGGAGCAGACTCTGAAATGAGCACAGAGCCCTTCGCCAGGCTTCATCCCACAACTGTGAGATCATGACCTGAGCTGAAACTGAGAGTCTGACACTTACCCAACTGAGCCACGAAGGTGCCCCAGAATTTCATTCCTTTTTAAAGCTGAATCTTATTCCATTATATATAGGTACCACATTTGTTTGTTCATTCATCTATCAGTGAACATTTGGGTTGTTTCCACTTTTGGCTCTTGTGATTAATGCTACTATGAACATTGATATAAAAGCCATAAAAAAGAATGAAATCTTGCCATTTCAACAACATGGGTGGAGTTAGAGTATATTATGCTAAGTGAAATAAGTCAATCAGAGAAAGACAAATACCATATGATTTCATTCATATGTGGAATTTTAGAAACAAATGTACAGGGGTGCGTGGGTGGCTCAGTGGGTTAAAGCCTCTGCCTTCGGCTCAGGTCATGATCTCAGGGTCCTGGGATCAAGCCCTGCATTGGGCCTGTCTGCTCAGTGGAGAGCCTGCTTCCCTTCCTCTCTCTGCCTGCCTCTCTACCTACTTGTGATCTTTCTCTGTCAAATAAATAAAAATTTTTTAAAAAATCTTAAAAAAAATAAAAAAAATAAATGTACATATGGTGGAGAGAGAGAGAGAGGCAAACAAACCATAAGAAACTCCTAACAATAGAGAATACACTGAGGGTTATTGGAGGGAGGTAGGTGGGGATGGGCTAGATGGGGGGCCGGTATTAGAAGGGCACTTGTTATGATGAGCACTGGGAGTTGTATGTAAGTGATGAAACACTGAATTCTATTCCTGAAACCAATATTGCACTGTATTTTAGCTAACTAGAATTTAAATAAAAATTTGGGGGGAAAGTGAAAAGAAAAGAATTTTCAAATATACAAGCTTCAAAACCTCCTATTATTCCTTTCTTAGAAAGCAGCAGAGGATGTGCTGCTTCCAAACTACAAAGAAAACCAAGAAAAAGGAAACCAGAGAAACCAGAAAACAGGAGATTCAACACAAGAACTACTACTACTAGAGGAAAGAAGGCTGGAGAGAATTGGGAGAGGTAGGTCACCAGGGTCAAAAGTGGAACTTATATATTATTTGAAAATCTGGCAAAATCATTCTTACATTTTTTGGATGATCTCTCTACAGAATTTGGAAAAAAGTTTTAAGTCCATCGGAAAACAAGCAAAGCAATTAACTACAGGAAAACAAAGTGGAATTGTAATACAATATGCTTAGCTCAGCAGTGAACAATATTTACTTAGTCATAGTAATATAAATGTTATATACTCATTTAACCAAAAATTGTGATATGATTTCATTCTGAAGAAAAAAACCCGTCATTTGTAGCTTATAAGGAATATATTCTCAAATACAGTAACAAAATAAATGTCTACAATTGATGTCAAGTATAAGCACATTATTTAGAATTATGGAGGTAAATAGATGAATCAGCTAAAATTATAGAAAGGTTACATTTAAAGAGGATTGGGACTAGGGACAGATGGTAAGGTAGGAGACTTATGAGACTTTTGGCGCACCTGGATGGCTCAGATGGTTAAGCATCTGCCTTCGGCTCAGGTCATGATCTCCAGGTCCTGGGATCAAGCCCCACATTGGGATCCATGCCTACTGGGGAGTCTGCTTCTCCCTCTCTCTCTGCCCCTTGCCCCTGCTCATGTTCTCTCTCTCAAAAGAATAAGTAAAATCTTTTTTTTTTTTTTTAAGTGAGTATGGGGGCACCTGGGTGGCTCAGTGGGTTACGCCTCTGCCTTCTGCCCAGGTCATGATCTCAGGGTCCTGGGATCGAGGCCCACATTGGGCTCTCTGCTCAGCGGGGAGCCTGCTTCCTCCTCTCTCTCTCTGCCTGTCTCTCTGTCTACTTGTGATGTCTGTCAGTCAAATAAATAAATAAAATATTAAAAAAAAAAAAGTGAGTATGGCACAGTGGGTAAGAACATAGCCCATGGAACTAGACTGCCTGGCTTTGAGTCCCATTTAAAATTGTTTCTAAAAAAATAATAATAAAATAACTAAATAAATAAATAAAAATTGTTTCTACCCCATAGGGATGGTTATGAAGAACAATGTAAAATGTTAACAACAATGTGTTAGATGCATAGCATGTTCTATGTGTTGGCTAGTAGTTGTAGCAATACTAGTTATTTAAATGTTGTGCAAATATTACATTATTAACTTTTTTTTTTAAAGTCAGCTCCATGCCCAGTGTGGAGCCCAGTGCTTGGCTCAAACTCATAACTGTGAGATCAAGACCTGAGCAGAGATCAAGAGTAGGACACCTAACCGATTGAGACACCCAAGCACCCCTTACATTGTTAACTTTTTTTAAAAAATATTTTATCTATTTATTTGACAGAGAGAGATCACAAGTAGGCAGAGAGGCAGACAGAGAGAGAGGGGGAAGCAGGCTCCCCGCCGAGCAGAAAGCCCGATGCGGGGCTCGATCCCAGGACCCCGAGATCACGACCCGAGCTGAAGGCAGAGGCTTTAACCCACTGAGCCACCCAGGTGCCCCACATTGTTAACTTTTTATTACTACTTTTAAAATTTATTTATTTGACAGAGAGAGACACAGTGAGAGTGGGAACACAAGCAGCAACAGAAGTGGGAGAGGGAGAAGCAGGCTTCCCGAGCAGGGAGCCCAATGTGGGGCTTGAACCCAGGACCCCGGGATCACAACCTGAGGAAGGCAAACATTTAATGACTGACCCACCCAGGCACCTCCATTGTTAATTTTTTAAAAATTGTTTTTGTAAAGGATATTGCGGTCATTCTGAAAAGAAAGATAACAAAGTCCTGAACTAAGACTGTGGTAGTGGGTTTGGAAAGGAGATTATTGACATATTTGGGAAATAATAAGACTGAGGATCTGAGTGAGTATGAGAGGAGAGTATGAGGGTTAAGGATGTTCCTTTTGTTTGCTTGTTTAAGGAACTGGATAGGTGGTGGCTACCAAAACCCAAAAATATGAATAAAGAAGAATGGATTGGGAAAAACTTGGGAAATTCCTGGGTGACAGGCATAATGAGTTCAATTTTGGTTAAGCTTCTGCCTTCTGCTCAGGTCACCATCCCACAGTGCTGGGATCAAGCTTTGCATCGGGCTCCCTGCTTAGTGGGGCGTTTGCTTCTTCTTCTGCCCCTCACCCTGCTTGTGCTCTCTTTCTCCTCTCTCTTTTCCTCATATAAATAAATAAAATCTTTTTAAAAAATCAGTTTATGTAGAGTGTTAAAAAGTTTGGAAATTAGTGATGATGGTTGCACAACATTGTGAATGTAATGCCTCTGATTTGCACATTTTAAAATGGTTAAAATGGCCAGTTTTACGTTTTATAGTTTTACCACAATTTTAAAAATAATGTAATATACCCAAAATTCTAATACTATATACTTAAATAAATGAATTGTATGATATCTAAGTTATATTATAATAAAGCTGGTAAAAAACCAATCTATGTATACAGCTAAGCCAGAAATTTCTGTAGAAGTCAAGTTAAAGGGAACTGGTCTTGTCCTTGAAAACTATCTTAAGTATACTGTTTGATAGCTTTGTCTCTGGTACTCAGTAAATATTTTTTAAGTGAGTCAATAAACAAATGAACAAATAAGTGGACTTAAGTGCAATATATGTAAATCTGTCTATCTGGTGCCTGGCTATGGAGTTGCAAGTTTGGGTCTGGGAATGTGATAATCATTGTGGTCCCTGTCCTCTTAAAAGACAGTCATAACTTCCATATACATTTCTTTGTTTTACAAATACTCTTAAAAAGAAACATGCATTTGGTGAATCTTTTCCTTGTTTATTCTGATGAATTCAGTCCAAGGAGAGACATGATTGCCTACCTTCTAATATGAAAAACCTGAAGACCTGAAGGTAGGTATCATGACACAAAGAAAATTACTAGACTAGCCCTCAGAATCGTCATTGTGGAGATACAAAAGAATGAATTAAAGACATTGACCCTAAAGCAGAAATAAGAGCAAACACCAGAGAGCCCTGATGATACAGTTCTGTAAGTGACAACAAACCTATCTCTTCTCAATGTAGATTTTTTGACTGAAAAGGCCTTCCCAGTACATCTCTCTAATTACCAATTTATCTTCTACTTTAAAATCTAAGACAACATTGGTATAAAATGACATCTAGAAAGAAGCCAGTGAAGTAATAAATGTACAAACATATAGTTCCAAGTAAAAAATAAATTTGTATTCCATATTATCACTATCAATTAGCCAATTGTTTTTTGAGGAGTTGTTGATGTGGGAAACAAAGGCAAAAGAAAAATTATTAAATTTCCTTACTATCTTCAGTCCATTGACAAATTCTTAAAGCAGAGTGACATTCCTCTAGGGACTCAACTGTCTCAGTGTTGATACTTTGCTAAGGGCTAAAGGCAATCTTAGCCCAACCCCCAGGATCCTGTAAGTCTACTTTAACAAATAAAAATTCCTTTGGAAACTTCCTTATCTCTACCCATCCCTCATCCGCCAAGATATGACCCACCCCACCAATATATACCAGAAGTGTCTCATTCATTACTGAGCTTTTACTAAACAGTAACAAGTGACCTTTCCTAACAATAGCGCACCCCTCACCCCCCCGCCCCCAGCCGCCCCAACCTTCAGTTTCCAAAATACCTGGGAGGCTTACATTATCCCTAACCCCCTCCCAACTTGAAAGTGTATTATGAGCTACTCAGCAAGACACCAGCGCAGCTCTTTCTGCCCACAGGTCCTGTCCCCATGCTTTAATAAAACCACTTTTTGTACCAAAGATGTCTCAAGAATTCTTTCTTGGCTGTTGGCTTCAAACCCCAAGGTCTTTCCTACATCATTGTGACTTGGGGAAAGAATGCTTAGCAGGTAAAATTGGTGGTGTAGGTTTACTGTTGAACTTGAATAAAAACTCAGAGCGGGATCAGTAATTGTCTTCTGTCTGAGTGTAAGGACTTATGGTCAGATGTCATCTACAGGTCAAGGGAAATGATCAAAGATTTGAGTTGGGGATGCCTAGGTGGCTCAGTGGGCTAAGCCTCTGCCTTTGGCTTAGGTCATGTTCCCAAGTGTTCTGGGATCCAGCCCCGCATTGGGCTCTCTGCTCAGCAGGGAGCCTGCTTCCTCCTCTCTCTGCCTGCCTCTCTGCCTACTTGTGATCTCTCTCTCTCTGTCAAATAAATAAATCTTAAAAAAAAAAAAGATTTGAGTTGGTAAAAAGTGTCTCTAAAACATAAAATAATAAAGGCAACTATTTTGTTGACTGAGATGGATGGAAAAGTTGAGGAATAAATGCTCTGGACATGAAAGGAATGATTTCTAAAGACATATTTTAACTTTTCAAAGAGCCATGGTTTATGGTTGAAGAAAATAAAGGAAAGAGGTTAGCATTTCTTTGCTCATACTTGTCTCTGCTTTAAGTTGCCAAGATGAGTTAACGTTTAAGATTTAAAGTTCTGCTGCACATAATTACCCAATCCACCCCCAGCTCATCCTATTCTTTCTAACACATGTCTACCCATAACAAAATAGCAGAAGCAAAAGGAACACAGGCCCTCTTGGCTACTTTAATACTTCCGAGGTACTGATAACACCCAGAATATCAGGAATTCCTTTCCAAAATCTGTTGATTTACTGACTTTACATCCTTTCCTTCAACAGCTCATCCTCTTCCCTTGAGTCCTTTAAAGCACACGGTTCTTAAACCTGGCTGCACATTACAATCACCTAGGGAGCTTTAAAAATACCAACTGCAAGCCAGTTGAATCTGAATCTCTTAAGAGATTCTGCATAGGTAAGAACACCCACTTACCTATGCTTTTAAAGCTCCCCAGGTGATTCTAATATGTTCCAGTCTTGAGATCCAATTAGAGCCTTGGCTTTTTGGTTCTTAAAGTGTAATGCCTGGACAGATAGCATCAGCAACCTAGGAAACTTGTTAAAAATACAAATTCATCAGCCCTGCGCCACTTACTGAATCAGAAACTCAGGGTAGTAGGGTCTAAAAATTTGTGTTTTAACAAAATTCCAGGTGATTTCAATGCAAGCTAAAATATGAGTACCGCTGACTCTAAATGGGTTTTAAAAAATTCAATGTGTATTTGAGCCAGCTTATTCAAATGCAAATTCTGACTCAGTGAGGTTGGGATGGTGCTTGAGATTGTAAATTTCTAACAAGCTCCCAGAGGACGGTGCCAATCCACTGATCATACTTTGAATAGCAAAGTGCTAGGATACAACTTTATTTCTATGGAATTATCCAGTACATTATATAGGAAAACAGTTACACCTCAGTGAGTCATGGGTTATGGGGAGAATAGACTTTTCATGGTTTACTATTTTTTTTTTTTTTAATTAACACAATCTGGTGAATCTGCACATTAGCTCTTTTGGTCCTGAAGAAAATCTTTCCATGTTTTGGTCCAAAAAAAATTTTTTTTAAGATTTATTTATTTATTAGTTAGAGAGAGAGAGAGAGAGCGCGCGAGCACAGGCAGAGAGGCAGGCAGAGGCAGAGGGAGAAGCAGGCTCCCTGCCGAGCAAGGAGCCCGATGTGGGACTAGATCCCAGGACGCTGGGATCATGACCTGAGCCGAAGGCAGCCGCTTAACCGACTGAGCCACCCAGGCATCCCTGGTCCAAAATTTTCCAAACTGTTTTCAAAGTTCTTCACGAAATCATTGGTTTCCTAGGATTCTGCCTATAAGAATATGCCCAGAATTAGGTTATTCTACTCCTACAAAATGGTCCAAATGTACCTCTATTTCCTTTGTCTCATTTGCCAAAATCTTTCATTTCCAAACCTAGTTTCTATAGCAGCCTCTGCCCAGCATTCCCATTCTCAGTCCTATAGTTATCTCTAGATTTTTCATTGCTTATAACATTTACTAGCATAAATCTAATTATATCGAAGAATTATATCTTATTATACAACATTCAGGTAAGATGGACTGTCAGAATGCTGTTTTCCCTGGGATCACACATATTTGCGGGGGAAAGAAATCTGGCTCTTGTTGCAGATACTAAGTACTATTCTGCTAAAGCCTCCCTTCTTTCTGCCTTACTTTGTTTGGTTTATAATAGAACGAAAGAGAAATATACACTCAATCCAAGTTTGGATACATTAATCAAATGTGACACGTGCATTCTGTATTCAGAATAAATCTTCTTGGATATTTGAAATAATTAATTTTTTAAATAGACTTTTATTGTGAAGTATAAAATATTTGGAAATGATTTGAAAACTTTCCAGTTACAGTGTTAATTCAATAATCTTTAGGAGAGGAAGCACCACATTAAAAAATTACATTCATAACAATCTAAAATTCACATGTTAAAATAATAGTAAATACAACATTAGCAAATCACGAAATTCAGAAACTTTTGTAACCACAGATCTAAATCAGGG
>ML106384.1:0-31247 GCA_003697995.1 Taxidea taxus jeffersonii
TCTTGGAATTGTCACTGCAACTCATCTCACAATGAGAGAAAAATGACAAAATTAAAACTCAATTAAAAATGGGCAAAAGGCATAAACAGTTCACGTTACCACCAGAAACAAAATGTTTATTTCAAGTGGCTTTTGACTAGAGTAGTCTGCCTGAAATACCTTAGTGAGAATCGTCTAAGAACAATAATAATTAACAAGAGCAGTCTTTAACTTCACTTAGAATGTTTATTGTTGTAATTGGTATTAATAAAGTAAATCTCAAAATATTTTGTGGGCATGATAGGAAAAAGCAAATGACACATTGTTTTGAGGAGAGACATAAAATTATGGAATGGGAGTTAAGAGTGTTGGGTTTGAATTGGAGACATGTGAATGAAATCCCATACATTTAGCTATGAGAACTAAAAGAGCCCAGAAACATCCATGTGACATTTGTGTAACAATGAGTCCACCTTGTTCCCAGAATATAGTTTCTAAATATCACCTCTCACTAAATGAATTCAGGACTCCTTGAAGAAGTATTCGCTTCCATGTCTGGACACAGAATGCACACGGTTATCATTAACTATCTTGTTGCATCATAGTGGAAGAAAGTGATGAGTACATCCCAAAAGGACAAAATCCAGAATCCCACTTGAAGGGCTCCCAACAGCCAAATTCTGGGAAGTCTGAACCTCAAAATAATGATGACTGTAATGGATTTTAGCTCAATCAATCTTAGAAAGTCAATAGTCCATAGTTACAATAAAAAAGGAAAAAGGAGAAAGGAAAGGTCTTTACAGAAACATTCCAGATAGTAAATGTAGAATAAAGAAAATTATAAAATTGTGGTCTTGTAAATATCCAGCATAATAATTGATTCATCAAGGATTTTCAACAGTTGTGAAAACATTGACAAAAATGTGACTGGGGAACAGGATTTTCATATGGTCTCAAAGTATCACTTCAGAGACTATTTAATTACAAAAAGAAAGGGTACTTGTGCAATGGAGAAATATCGTGGACACCACCTTAAGCAAATGATCATATATTAATTTACCAATGAGTGGACAAAATACGGTTTTTATGTGATGCAATGGAAAGTACATAACCTATATAAAATCCTTGTCAAAAACATATAATCCAACCCTGATCACAAGAAAACAATCAAACAAATTCAGATTGTGGGACATTCTTCAAGACCACCGACTTTCACTCTTCAAAAATGTCAGTGTCTCAGACACAAATGGCAGTAGACTACTTTGGATTAAATGTGATTAAAAATATCAGATGATGAATATGTGATTCTTTATGTATCTGGATTTTTAAAATAGGACTAATATTGGAATAATGGGTATGTGAATGACTTTAGAAAGTATTATGAAGTGGTATATTTATATTGCTATTGTGGCTATGTAAGAGAAATTTTCTTTTTTTTTAGGAAAAACATACTGAGATATTTCAAAGTGAATTTTCATAATGGCTGAATCTTACTTTCCAATGGTTCCCCAAAAATCTAAAGGGAGAGATCAGTATGTAGTGAAAGAAAGAGAGAGGAAAAGAAAGAAAGAAAGGAAGGAAGGAAGAAAATGTGTCAAAGTATTAAAAATGGTCAATTCATATAAAAAGTATATAGTAGTACTTTAACCACCTTTTTGTAGGTTCAAAAAATTTTTATATCAGTTTATAATACAGTTTACCTAGAAATAAATCTAATGACAAATAACAAACTGTGTTGAAAGATATGAAAGAAGATCCAAACAAAAGGAGAAATATGCTCAGTTTATAGGTATGGAGTCTCAAGAGCATAAAGATATAAATTAACCCCCCCAATTGAAAAAGTAATAATAATCTGACAATACCAAGAGCTAGCAGGAATACAGAGCACCAGAAACTTTAATATACTGCCAGTGAGAGTTTAAATCCGTTCAGAAAGCATCTAGTATTAACTAGTAAGTTGAAGCTACCATAGTTTGAGTTCCACTCACATATGCAAAGGAAGCTCTCAAATGTATAAGAAGAATAAACAACAGTGTTTGTATTAACACCGTTTATAACAGAAAAATACATCTATGTCTACCAATTGGAAATTGAGTGTAAAATGTAGCACGTGATTCATGTAATGTATTTATATAATTTAATGCTATGTAAGAGTGGAAATGAATAAACTAAACTTCATATTAACAGAGACAGATCTGCCAAATCTTCTGTTTGGCAGAGTCTTTTATGTCATCAAGCTTAAATATTTTGGTTTTTCTAACTAGGAATTGAGACTTTTCAAATTATTTCATTAAATATTTTCAATTTCCCCCAATACTAATAGTTTCATTTTATACACAGTATTGATGTGTGTGTGCGCACGGGCGCGTGTGTGAGTACTTGCATACATTTGTGTGTGTATGGTTTCTTGACTCTTACTGAAATTATTATATAAAGATTTTCATCTGCTTCATATATTAATTTTATTTCCTTAGCTTTTCTTTTCTTGCTTAGTATCATCTTTTCGTCTATTTTCTAATTTCAATTGAATTTCAGGGAAGGACATTAAAAAACTATATGTGTAATCAGTAGGCTGAATAGATGTTCTCTGTCTCTTTTTTTTCTTTCTGACAACTCTATATATTATGCCATGCTCTCTGCAAGTATAGCTACCATCTGTCGCCATACAACAAACTCTACTACAATAGCATTGGCTGTATTCCCTATGTTGTACCTTTCATTCTCATGACTTACTGATTCTGTAACCGGAAGCCTATACCTCCCACTCCCCATCACCCATCTGGCCCATCCCTGACCTCCCTCTCCTTTGGCAGCCATCAGCTTATTCTCTGTATGTATGGGTCTGTTTCTACTTTGCTTGTCCATTTGTTTTGTTTTTTAGATTCTCCATATAGTTGAAATCATATGGTATTTGTCTTTCTCTTTCTACCATATTTCACTTAGAATAATAGCCTCTAGGTCCATCCATGTTGTTGCAAATGGCAAGATCTCATTTTTATGGCTGAATAATATTCTCTCTCTCTCTCTCTCTCTCACACACACACACACACCCTGCATATCTTCCTTATTCATTCATCTGCCAAGGGACACTTAGGTTGCTTGCATATCTTGGCTATTACAAATAAAACTGCACTAAACATAGGGGTGCATATATCTTTTCAAATTAGTATTTTCATTTTCTTTGGGTATATACACTAGAGGAGCTATTGGACCATGTGGTATTTCTATTTTTAGGCTTTTTTTAGTATCTCCATACTGTTTTCCATCACCTATACTAGCTACATTTCCACTGGCATTGCACAGGGGTCCCTTTTTTTCTACATCCTTGCCAACAGTTGTTATTTCTTGTCTTTTTGATGCTAACTATTCTGACAGTTGTAAGGTGGTTTCTCATTGTGGTTTTGATTTGCATTTCTGTCATGATTAGTGATGTTGAGCATCTTTTCATGTGCCTGTTGGCCATCTGTATATCTTCTTTAGAAAAATGTCTATTCAGATCCTCTGCCCATTTTTTAATTGCACTGTTTGTTTGTTTTTTTTTGGTGTGAAGTTGTATAAATCCTTTATATATTTTGGATATTAGCCCTTGTTGGATATGTCCTTTGTAAATATCTTCTCCCATTCAGTAGATTGCCTTTTTGTTTTGACCAGAAAATGGTATAGGCTGAATGAGATGTTTTTCCTCTTATCTTAAAAAATAATCATAAGTCCTATTCCATCTAGAGATAAGATTTATTCACATTTATAGATTTATTGACCTCATTTAAGCTGAATTTATTATCTGACACTTTTCAAGAAATGATGTAATAACTCGACTCCTCCCACTCTCCAATAGCAATCTGGTTGTCAGTTACCCCTTTGTGATGCCTTATCAGAGATTAACTGTTGTAACAAAGTGGGGGCCTTTTATGGCATCAGTAATCCACTAATTAACTAATAATAATTGAGGGGCTACTATGTGCCAGCCACTATGCAACTTGCTATCTCCTTTTCCTACTGATTGGTGTATCTTTTCTTGCTCTGGTAGCACACTTTTACTTATTTCAATTTTGTCATTGCACATTCCTCTAGTTGTTCTTAAACAACTTAAATCTTCAGATAATATATGTCTCTTTCCTTAACAGATAATTGTTGATATTCTTATATATTGTCCTTATATATTATCCTGATCTAAGTGATTTATCTGAAGCTTTTTACATCATAGCTAAGATTTCTTCTTTAAGGCTTTCAAGTTCTGACTTGTAGATTTTTAATTATAACTATAGATGTGGGGAAACAAGATTTCTTTTGCTTGCTTGCTTCTTGCTTTTTTTTTTTTTTTGGCGTTTGGGGTTGATATAACTTCATTGATTTTAATTATGTATGTTATTTTCTTCCTACTCCATCTGGCAGAACTGAACTGTAAAATTGAAACCAGAAGGTTGCAAATCTCAGTTAGTTCATGAAACTTAATCGTCAGTGTTAGTTTTGTGACCAACCATTGTTATATGTGTTTTGTTATGGAGCCTTAAGAAGGCTTCAGAAACTTTGGCACAGCGCTTAGTCACAGTCAATCAATTATTGCACTTTGCAGGTGCTTGATTTTCCAGCACACAGCAATTGCACACTGGGTTTGGAAGGTGGGCAAACATGTCCATGAATATTTGGAAGTTTATTTTTCTTTTACTGTCACAGGCACATCTGTTAGACGGGAGTTTTGTAATACGCCTCTCAAACACTGCTAAGATACATTGTAGTGTCTTTTAAAAATATTTTGTCACACCGGCTTATGGAGAAATCATTAGCAAGTATAAACATTCCCTTTGTTTTACACAGTGGACTTATTATAATAATAGCCCATCGAATTAATTACCTGAGACTCTAAAAATTGTATTTTAAATGTACAATAAAATGGATTTGCTATTTGCTATATTCCGGAGAGCTTTTCCTATTCAAAAGTAATATTTATAGTAGCATTCAGTGATAGATAAATTCTGAAAGAGAGGAGGTCATCAAACTGTATGGCTCATGTAAGGATGTTTAGCTTCATCACTGTGAACATTAGCCAGACAGATTATGTCAAACTGCGTGATATCTCTGCAGACATTTTCATGCTAATGTTAGGAAATTGACTCATAATCATGAGAAGATTGATAGGTAATATTCCTTTCACCTCTTTATGTAATAGAGTGAAATCAGTGGGATCTCTTATAGTTTTGCAGGGAAAACTGTGTCTTGCCTCACAGATGATTCACAGAGAAAATGGTTTTCTGTGAGATCAATCTGTTGATGAATGAATGGCAAAATGAGTGCATTCCTTCAGCCTGCTCGTACATCCCTTTTGGCGATAGACATGCTGTCACTCCCTTCCATCGATCACACATGGAACAGGTGGTTCTGTCTTGATTCCAGCTAGCTGCTTTGCCTTGGGGGATTGTTACCAACGGGGATCTGGATTTAGGAAAACACAGTTCTGTCCTTGGGATTCTTCTGTGCCAGATCTTAGAAATGCTGCTCTTCATGACAGCGCCCAGAGCTCTAAAATCAAACCTGTTTACAGGTAGAAGTAATTTGGAGAGGCAGACACGCATAGCTGTTCAAAGCAGACTCCGAAGCTAAGCTGCCAGTGTTAGAGACCCAGCTCTGCCACTTCCTGGCTGTCTGGTCTTGAGAATGTCACTTGACATTCCAGCACTTCCCCTTCATCATCTGGAACAAAGATACCAAGTATTATTGTCCCGCAGCGTTGCTGAGAAAATGAAATGACCGATATATGTAAAACTCTAGAGTAGTGCCTAAAGACTTGATGTTTTTGACGTATTTATTGGGGGTTTTAGACCGATTCAGAATATTAATTTTAAATTTGCCTGCTGTGCCCAACACTTGCTTAAATCCACTCTTTTGCAACTTTCTGAGAGCCATTCTTCTATGGTCCTGGATGATAAGCTGGCCAGAGGGAGCCAGTGTTGGGTTCTGCTGAGCTAATGAAACTGTATCTCCCCAAGCCTGGACAGGATGTGCAGACACTTGAGTCAGCTGCTGTTGGATACTTAAGGAAAGGAAGGCATGGAAAGCTGGGGTTGGAGCAGCTCTATCTGAGGAATGAGTAGGTCAAAGTGCCACAGGACTCTAGAAGGAGAGACAGAGAAGAGGCAGAGGATTTGAATGGCCTGCTTCCTAAAAGCCTTGGGGCCTTTGGTGTTCACCTGAATTCCTGCTCTTGTCCACCCATTCCTCAACCCCCCTGCCCGGCAGTCATTGGACCAGTCTTCCTGCACTTTCTGCCAGCTCGAGTCACATCTGTTTCCTATAACCGCTTGCTCCCTGTGACACCATTCTAGACAAAGTATTTACCCAACAACAAATAACAACTCAAGGCCTAGACACTCCCCATTTCTTATTTCCATTATTTCTTATTTCCATTTTGGGTCAAGGAAGTTCAAATTAGTGACGGTTCAATGAATTTTTTTCATATATACCAACTTTTACATTTTTTGTGCTACACAATGGCTATTTTTATAGCACAAGTATTTACCTTTAATTAAATAAATGAGATTAAATCATTCTAGAAATATGCTGGCTAAGATGCAGCTGCTTACGTACCCATGTGTGCAGCACTGAAAAGACATCTAATGAAAGGAATTACTATTTACTGAATTTCACTATATCAGGGGCAGTATCCTATGTGCCTTATTTATGTTGTCTTATTTCACTTCCTAGCAGGCCTGTCAGGTACATATTATTAACAGAGGATGAATTGGAAGCCCAGAGAGGTTAAATAACTTCCCTAAAGTCATATAGCTAACATATGTGAGGCCAGATCTGTTTGACACTATGTTCTTTTCAGTATATCTTGGAGTTAATCAATCAATCAACAACATTTGCTGGACAATTGCTGTGTGCCAAGAAGAGTGTTACTATGTGGTACTGGACCAATAGGGTCCAACACATTGTAAATCATGTTAAGTATCTTATTTCAATGTTGTCAGTTTCTCATGTATGGGAGAGAGAATGTATTTATAGAGTTTTTCTCCCTTTTTCCCAAAATTATTAAGATCCAAATGACATAGGGATACCTAATGGTAATTCTAAACATAAGCAAATGAGGATGCACGAGAGTAATACCCAGATGTCAGTTTTAAGATTATGAAGCAATCTTAAAAATTGCAGCTTAGTAAATTTAGCTCAGTGACTCCCAGATTTTGTAGCTTTATGGCATGAGTTCTCTGTGATTGGGGAGCAAAGCCTAAGCTGCCTGGGAAACTGGATTAATTAATAATGGTGAAAGGTGCTGGAGCCTTGTAATCAATAACAAGTTGACTTATTTGTATACCAAACAGATTTTAAAAAAGGTGAACATGAAATGGTTCACATAACTTTTAGAATATATGTATATCATGAAGAATATAAAACTACCACTTTTTAAAGTGCATCTTTCTGAATTAACTTTTTTCAGTAGACTATATTTATAACATGAAGAACATAAAACTACCACTTTCTTCTTAAAGTTCATCTTTCTGAATTAACTCTGATTGCTCACTACTTTCTCTGATAGTTCCTTGGTTACATATATTCAGTGATGTGGAAATATTCCTCCTTTCCCATAATCTTAGCTGACCTAATTATGGCCATCATTGCACCTAATTGAAATGGCCCCATATGGGTATTATCTCCAAAGTAAACAACATAGGAGTATATAGTGGCACACAGATGCCTGTGTATATATATGTGTACACATGCTCACATATATACCTGCTGTGACCTTGGCCTCTGATTCCTCTCAGTTCTCCATCTCTCCACCACCCAGTCAAACAAAACAGAGACTCTGTCCTGAAAACTTCTTTACAGAGTCACATAAATATGTTTTATGTAATTCACCTACATAGAACTCACTGTTATTTTAAATACATATTTTAGGGGCACCTGAGTGGCTCAGTTAGTTAAGCCTCAGACTCTTGATTTTGACTCAGGTCATGATCTCAGGGCCATAAGTTCAAGACCTGCATTGGCTGCAAAGATTAGTTTAAAAAAATTTAATAAAAAGAATAAGGGGGGGCACTTGGATGGCTCTGTTGGTTGAGCCTCCAATACTTGATTTTGGCTCAGGTCATGATCTCAGGCTCCTGGGATGGAACCCATCGTTGTGCTGGGCTCTGCCCTCAGCAGGGAGGCTGCTTGAGATTTTCTCTCTCCCTCTCCCTCCGCTCTTCTCCCCACCCTGCTCACACACTCTCTCTAAATAAATAAAAATAAAATCTTAGAAATAATAAACATATAAAGTACATATTTTACACAGCAAATTACGATTATAATTCTTGAGTTTTGTGATACTGTGAAAAAGCATCATTTTTACTTCAGCTGACATTAGTAGAAGCTGAAAAACCGGAAGATTACAACCTGTGATTCAGTATGAAAATTAATATCAAGAGTAGACCAAAGAATGTAGCCAAGCAGAAAGTAGAGTGCACTGTGTTCAAATAGGGTTATAAAATCTATTTTAAATTCAACCCGGGGAATAGTTAACTCTCTTTCATCTGAGGGTCAAAGAGGCCCTTGATGATTAAAATAGAAACTCAACAGTGATCCCTTTTAACCATGTCATATACAAGTAATTAACAGTACACTTCAATTTAACACTAATGCCTGACATTCAGGTCTTGGGAACAGCTCTAAATGCTGGAGGATCAAAGTTTGGTTTTAAGTTTAATTATGTTGGAGCCTGGTACCCCAAACATCAGTAATTGATATGTAAGCCAAGTTTGTCACAAAGTCAGCAACCAGAGAACTCCAAGTATACAGTCTTGGAAACACAGGTTTCCTTAGCTCTGTTTAGCACTGCAATTTCTATCATTCCATTAAAGAGACAAAAGAACTGCATTTCCTTCATTAACTCTTTGCCTTGCCCTGACACTGACTGCCTGTACATTCAGGGGAGAGTTCATGTGGTTCTTTTGGGGCCAAACTTGTACTCACATCATGGATGCTAGGAGAGGAGGTGCTACCTTATCTTCAGCTTCTGGGAACCTTCTGTGTTGCTTGTCCTTTTAACTTCTGGACTGGGATAGCAGCCCAATCTTCCCTGGCTTCTTTAGCCTCACAAACTCCACTCCTTCTGAGATCAGGCTCTGCCACCTAATAACCATGTTACCAGATGTTATGAATATAAGGTGACCAGAGATCTTTCATTTAATCCAATATGAAATATTTGTTCAAATGATATACCTGTACTTTACATTGCTAATGTGTCTCAGTCATCAAAACTAAGTCTTCAAAACTAAGAATGCCATCCGTGTACTCGTCTTTTCTCTAATGAGCAAAATAATCTTGAATACACTATTGTACTGATACTTACCAGTCCTTTATGAGAAAGTGGAACTTCGTTTGTAATCAAGGAATGAATTTACATTCCCATCCTTGGTTTGCAATCCAGTCATTTACAACCTGAAACTCTCTCCTAGTAACACTTATTCCTGTGTTATAGTCTATCAGTTAAACAGCAGTTTCTTCTAACTTTCATCTATCTTGAATATGATTATTCTATGTAGAATAATTAAAGGACTCAAATTTGGGAAATAAATGACAATCTGCCTTTGAAATTCTGTAATTCTATGGCATATTCAGGAATTGAAAAGGAAATGAAGAGTGCATTAACTAGAATTTGGAAAGCTGTTATTTTTTAAAAGTAGATGAGAAAACATGCATTGATCAGTTTTGTGTACTGCCATGCAAAAAGGCAAGAAATTAAGATAGCTGTAATGGTCTCTTATTGAACCACTCCACATTTCCATGTGTTACGAATTTCTTAAGTAAATCAGCATGTTTTTGCTGTTCTGTGACAGCCGTAAATCTTGGATAATCATCCTGCGAATGGGTCAGTGCATTAGCTCTGTAACTTCAATTAGCTACACTACCATCAAGCTCTGAGAAATCTGCTATAACACAGCTTAAACCATTAGATGAAAAATAGCCATAAATACTAAGTGTTGTTGTAAATTGAGCCAGCTTTAGGATATATCATCTGAACTTCAAAGCTTCATTTAAGTTTAAATATTTAATATTGAAATGGCCAGAAAGATACCAGAACCACGAGTCCAGCATTTATTCTTTGTGTATGTCTCTGTTTTTCTCTGTAAAATAAGAATGGGAAAAGCCCATTTGTTCCAGAATATGAAGAACAGGGTAGTACATTAGACTAGATAGCCTGGCATTTCTTTTGGAAAAAAAAAAAAAATACTGAGACTTAAAATGCTGGATAAGATATCACCATCTGACTTCTTAATACATTGATGAGTTTAAAACAATGTAAGGTTAACACCTGGGAGTCAAAAAGAGAAGCAGGGTCTGAAAACTCAAGAGTTATAAGCACAAGTGTACTCTGGCTGCCCTAGCTAGATAGATAATTGAGGAGTGTGGGCTTAATGCCCATGTGAATAGCAGAGATAAAGTCTCTGGTCTACACGAGGTGGTAAGTTATAATTGGTATTGACAGACATAAAATCAGCATGGGCTGGTAAAATATTTACCTACCCAAGAAACAGATGACATCAAAGTTTCTTTGTTCCTATTCTGAGTGGAAAAAAAAAAAAGTCTCTTCTAAGATCTCATAACCACAGGCCTGGCAGCCATCATGCAGATTTAGTATTCAAACTTACATGGCCCGTGTGTGACATGGGCTCATAAATTCACGTGCAATCTTATATTAGCCTATTAATACTCCTGGGGCACCTGACATCAGTAAATATAAAATCATTCTGGAGAGATTTACCTTCAACCCATCCCAGCAAATAATTCCCACAGATGAATTGTGCTGGAGTGGAACTCACAACTGAAATTACAGAAGAAAGAAGGAAGGAACTCACCATGTTCAAGAGTTGAGAGACTCAAGAGGCCCTAAAGATAAGAGAACAACCAGTTTTGGCTGAATCTGTTTTTCTTTACAGTGTTACTCTTTCAGTGTGGGGCAGGAAAGTTTCTCCTTGTGCAGGACTCACCCACTTGCCAAAAGTTGTTTAGTGTTCTCTGGGCACTAAGAGCTGGTAACAGTCCACTCCTACTCCCACCTCGGATACTATGACAACCAAAACTGTCCATGCACATTTCCAAATACCTTCTGAGGAGTGGTTTAGGGTCCGTCGATCTAGAATATGAAGGGTGTCTTATATCAATAATGTTCTGAAAGAAAATGTTGAAGACTATGAGAAAAACACAAGCACAAAAAAGGTCAATTTTAAAGAACTGAATAGAACTTCCAAAAATTAAAAAACATAAAAGCTGAAATTTAAAAAAATCAGTGAACTGATTGAACAGTATAATATATACATTGGAGGGGGAATTGGTGAACCAAAAGACTGATCTGAGGTCATTGCTCAGAATTCAGAAAAAAGGAATGAGAAGTTGGAGACTATGTTAAAAAGCATGAGAAGAAAATGAGAAGGTTCAACATACGCCCAATAGAAATTTCAGAGAAAAAAAGACCAAATTCAGGAAAGGCAATATTGAAAAATATAATGGCCAAAATAAAAAACATATTTTTTTATATTGATTCAATGCAAGATGTGAATTCCCAGTTTTAGCCAGTAAACCATGTCCCTAGCAGAAACAAATGAATCCACACCTAGCCACATACTCTTGAAATTATACGACACCAAAGACAAAGTGAAGATTTTAAAAGAAAAAAGTGAAGTGCCAGATTACCTATAATAGAAAGACAGAGTGAGAACAGTCTTTGCAAAGGCAACTGTGGAAGCCAAAAATAACGTTTTTTTCCTTTTGTCAGAAAATGTGGGGTTAAATGAGCAAATATATGTGAAGCACTTAGGGATGTGCTTGGTACCCTGTAGTCTGCACATGATTTATTTGCTGTGACAGTCATTATCTGGGTCTGGGCAGCATGAGTCGATTATTAAGATGGCATCAAAGGTATAAACGAAGAATAGTTTACCAGTTGTTTTTTTTTTAAGATTTTATTTATTTATTTGACACACAGAGAGAGAAATCACAAGTAGGCAAAGAGGCAGGCAGAGAGAGGGGGAAGCAGGCTCCCCACCGAGCAGAGAGCCCAATGCGGGGCTCTATCCCAGGACCCTGGGATCATGACCTGAGCCGAAGGCAGAGGCTTAACCCACTGAGCCACCCAGGCACCCCATAGTTTACCAATTTTTGAATGGCTGCTAGGAGCCACAAATTGTTTTCTTTTTCAAAGAAATTCATATAATATATGTATTCATTGTTTGAATATTGTCCTTGGAATTTAAACTGAGTTACTCACCCTAGTATTTGTTCAGTTTGGGGAAGTCACTTAACATTTTTTTTTAACTTTTTTATTTTTTGGTCTATAAAGTGGGGTTAATTGATTACTTAAGTATTTTATTTAAGTATATACTAATCACTGTTTCTTCGGGCTCTGGGCCAAAATACTATATGTCAGAAAGAAAGAAAATGTCTCTAGAAATCTCACAATTTAGGTTGGAAATAAGACATAGTTGAATATAATATAATACATTAAGTGCTGTAACACGGTTTGTAAAATAGTGTGGAAATGCGGAGGAAGGACAATTACTCCTTTCTAAGGAGGTCAAAGTAAGCTGCATGATATGCTATTATTACTGTGATAGTAATATATGCTATATATACTATTATTGCTGCGATAGTACTATCTGCTATATATACTAGTATTACTGTGAAAGTACTGTATGCTATATATACTATTATTACTGCGGTAGTACTATATGCTATATATACTATTATTACTGCAATGGTACTACTATTGTGTCATCACTATAATCATTACCTGAATGTTTACTATGTGCCAGGCACCACTCACACACACTGACTTTGTGTTAAAGATGATGGAAGGGTATCACAGACAAAGCTAAGATACAGTGATATGAGATTATTTCATAGTTCTTGGGGATTGGAAGTAGTTCAGTGTCAAATAGCACAAGGGTAGATTTTGGAGAACACTTAATCACATAAAATAAGAAGACAGAAGATATTGTTAAATTTAGTGTAAAAAGTCCTAGTTTTTAATCTTAGAAAGTGGAATGGAGCAGGGTTCTTAGTTGGAAGATTGGGTAGCTGCTCCTTGAATAATCAAGGCAAAAGGAAATGAGGCCTTGGGGCACTTGAGTGGCTCAGTGGGTTGGGCCTCTGCCTTCGGCTTGGGTCATGATCTCAGGGTCCTGGGATCGAGCCCTGCATCGCGCTCTCTGCTCGGCGGGAAGCCTGCCTTGGCCTCTCTCTCTGCCTGCCTCTCGGCCTACTTGTGATCTCTCTCTCTGTCAAATAAATAAATAAAATCTTTAAAAAAAAAAAAATGAGGCCTTGAACTAAGTAAGGTTGAGGCAGTAGAAATTGAGCAAATGAGTTGAGTGACATTTATGAGGCAGAATCAACCAGACTGCTATTTTTCTCTTAAATCCCACATCCAGAGTTGATGCTGAAATCTCCAAATGGAGAATTTGGAGGGGCAAGGAACACATTCCTTACTAGCAACCAGTTTTCAGAGACAAACAACAACAACAACAGATCCCTAGTATAGGCTATGAAACCTACTTGCATGGGGATACAATGGGAGAGGCACTTAGCCCAACCTGGAGCTGTTTGGGAAAGATGAATGAAGCCTGCCGAATCAAAGGAGGTGGGGGAAGTCATTCCAGAGAGCAAAAACTTGGAGGCATGAAACAAGATGGAACAAGAAAACTGGTGCTACAAATGTGCGAAATAGGAGAATAGAGGAATAGTGGTATTTGACAACCGTATTTTCAAATAGAACCTTTGCAGGTGAGTTCCTATAAAAGGGAGAGTGTAGAAGGGAGAAGTAGCCTCCTCCCACCCATTCCCCCTCTGCTTCCCTCAGGGGCCCATTATCAAGATGAAAGCATTGTTTGGAAATACTCTCTTTCATCTAAATGCCTCAAGCAGGAGCATTTTCAATTAGTCAGTTGGAAATACTGCATGAAAGAAGTACCCTTAGCATAACAAGGATGGGGGTGGAATGCATTGTAAAATACCAGGAGAATAAAGATTGTATAAAGTGCAGAAAAATTAATTATCTTAGGAGGGAAGTGTGTTTGCTCATAAGCATCCTTTAATGGCAAAGAAGAGCAAAAAACTCATCTGCTATAGACACTATTGGTGGGAGGAGTGGGGGAGGAAGAAAAGAGAAAGAGAAAAAGAACTCAACATTCAGTTCTTTTCAATCCTTTGGATCAGAGCAGTCCCCAAGCCCACCCATCACCCCAGGGAACTAGGAAAATCTTATTAGAGCAGCTACCACTGAAATCTAGGTGATGCAGTACAAAATACATGGTGGGAATTGGTGTAAAATTGAGAAACATGAGGAACTGAAGGTGTAGGGTGATGAGAAAGGTAAGGTGCATTTTTGGCTGAAGGGAAGGCTCTAGTTATAAGGGAAAGACAGAATTCTGATATAAGGCTAATAGATGAGGTTATGCAATATTTATCCCACTGTATTATAAGTGTGTGACTACGTTTTAAAATTATTATACCGTGTTTAGTTATAAGGAATCACTGGGTCTTCTTTCTTCTGAAAGTAGGCAACCAGTATTAAATAACAAGCAAAATGGGGAAATATATAAGCTCACTCAAATTTAGTAACAACTTAACATAATTAGAAACTATGAATGCTTTAGTAATTGGGCTTAAGAATCAATCTAGTAAATTCACAGGTTCACCTTAGCAGTTTCAACAGAGGTGAAATGCTACAAGGACTTGCTCTATGAAAATATTCACTGAAGCTGCTGGCCCAAACCCTGAATCCATCTTCACTGAGTCCATTCGGAAGACTTTAAAAATAAATGTAATATAGTATATTTTAATTTTATAATTCCTATAACATTCAGATGCCTTTACTGTTAAAAGATGTTTATTTTATAAACAAAACAAAACAAATGCCTTGAGGGCATTGGCAAATTCTAGCATTTCCTCCATTTATCCCTATCCATATTTATCAAATAAGTTTTTTTTTTTTTTTAGAATTCTGCTTATAGGGACCCCTGGGTGGCTCAGTCGGTTAAGCATCCAACTCTTTATTTCAGCTCAGGTTTTGACCTCAGGGTCAAGAGTTCAAGAAGACCCACATTGGGCTCCACGATGAGCACAGAGTCTACTTAAGGAAAAAAAAAAGTTCTATACGTTAATATTTTTCAACTAGTTACTCCAAAAAGAAATTATTTTTGTAGTATTAATTACCTTTTACTATAATATCAGGCTAATTATTAAATTTATAATTTGTGATGTTTTAAAATGATAGTGTTAAATAAATTAACCTAATATTTATGATATTTAAACTACTTACTTTCTTTTAATTTCATGGAAAAAAATTTTTAGACTTAAGGGTATGGGCCCACGTTTTAATATTGAATAAAACATGCATAAGTTAGAATGTTATTAATAGATTTCTTAGACAACTAAAAAAAAATTTGTTATGGGTTTTCTCAGATACTAAGCTGACAGGTGAGCTAGACTGGTCCCAGTTCGTAGGCTAGAAAATCAGGTGGTAAATTACTGGCCTAGACTTATAGCCAAAATTTTCCCAAAGTTTAGCTTTGTTCGTGCATTCATTCACTCAATCATGGGTTCCAGGTAAGCGTACTGTGCTGGCTGCTGGGAAAACTAGTCACGTTTCCTTAGATATGCGAGGGTTTTTCATGACTACATGCTTCTGCATCTAATATTCTTCCTGAAATGACTTTCTCTTTTTGACTGTGGAGTGAGTTCCTACCCAATTTTTAGTTCTCTCTTGAAGCCTTGTCTCTCTTATAGGCAGATGGACTCAATCTCTTCTTTATGCTTCTATACAAATCTGATATATGCTCCTATGATAGCATTGCTTACACTGTTCTATAATTCAGTGGTGTTTGGTGCCACTGCCATTACTTTTATTGTATTCACATGACTTGATTCCCAACTACACTTTGACTCTTTTCATGGTAAGACAACCATCTAATCCATCTTCAGCTTTAGGAAGATGGATTCATTTACTTACTAAGTAATTCATTTACTTACTAAGTGAATGAATCCATCAATAAAAACAGTAGTCGTAAAGGGCAATGTAACAAACATTCATGTACTCACCATCCACCCACTTTAAATAATATTACTAGGAGAGTGCTGTCTCCCCAGGTACCCTACTCTAATTCCTTTATTTTCCTTATATACCAGAGATAGCCTCCAGCCTGAACTTGATGATTATCAAGCCTATGCATCTCTTTAGGCCTCTCTCTATATTAACCATAAAAACATATGCATATGTCTGTAAAAATATATATGATTGATATTCATAATTTCATATTTGTAGACATTTATTTATATATTATACTACAGTTAACTCTTTTGCTCAATATTATATATGTGATACTTCTGTTTATCACATACATGTGATATTTGTGTAGTTAGATACTTATAACTATCATTTATTTATTTTTAACAGATAATTTTTTTTTCAAAAGATTTTTAAAATTTATTTATATTAGAGAAAGAGCAAGGGGAAGAACAGGGGAGGAGGAGACAAAGGGGGAAGAATCTCAAGCAGACTCCACACTGAGTGCAGAGCCTGATGCAGGACTTGATCCCATGATCCAAGATCATGACCTGAGCAGAAACCAAGAGTCAGGTGCTTAACTGATTGAATCACCCAGGCTCCCCAGTTGTATACTATTCTATTGGATGTATATACCACTATTGTTGAATAGTGTTCCATGATATGGCCATAATATAATTTGCTCATCCATTGACCAGTTGAAGGATATTTTGGTTGTTTCTATTTTTTGATTATATATAATAAGCCTATATAAAATCCATGTTTTTGGGTGTGTGGACATACGTTTTCATTTCTCTTGAGAACAAGAATAGAATAGCTGGGTAATATGCTAAGTGTATATTTATCTTTGTGAGAGACTGCCAAACTTTTTTCTAAAGTAGCTGAACCATTTTGCATTTCCATGCTAATATATACATTTTTTTCTTTTGAAATTAATTTAACCCAGAATATGGATGAGGTATGGATCTAACTTTATTTTGTTTTCCAGATGGTTATCAAGGGGTCCCATCACAATTTATCAATACACATGTGTTCCCTGATGATCTGAAGTGCCATTTTTTTGTCATATTCTAAAGCTCTGTATCTATTTGCATCTATTTTTTGACTTCTTTTTCTGTTCCGTTGATAGCTCAATATGATGTATGAAAAATGACTCATGCTTCCATACCATACTTTTCAAATCGTTGAGGTTTTATGTTTTAAAACACAGAAGGGCTAATTCTCTGTCACTGATCTTCCTTTTAATTTTTTGCTTGTTTACTTTTCCATATCAATTTTAGAGTCATTTTATCAAGTTACAAATAACTTCTTTTTATTTCTTGGGAAAAGTTTTTATCTGTGTGGTTCTTAGCCCCTCCTATCTAGGAATACTATTTTCCTTTATATTTATTTAAGTCTTCATGTACAGGTATGACTTATGTCAACTGCCAGAACTCTCCATCATCTGGCCCTTCCTTACTTTTTGACCTATTCATTCTTCTGTTCTGCAATGCTCCAGGCTGTTCAAGTCTCAGAAATGTTATATATGTTCTTTCCATTATCTCTCATTATTTTTCTTTATATGGTTAACTGCTTTTCGTCATTTAAGATCTGGCTCAAAAGACACCTCATCATAGTGTTTTCCCATCACTGCCTTAAAGTAGTGCCATCTCATCCTTGGTCATTTGGTCACTTGCTTTTGGATTGTTCTATTTTCTGTGTAATGTTTATCACCATCGGAAGCATGGTCACTCGTTTTTCTACCTATTCATTTTCCAACTCCTCTGATCAGTTCAAGCTACCACGGCAGTAGGGATGTTACCTTCTGGCTTCCCGCAGGGTCACCAATGCTGGGAGCAGTGCCTGGCGCTTAGTAGGTATGCAGCACATATTAAGTGAAAGAACGGATGGCCTTTTATCAGCTCCAGCAATGGTCTTCACATTCTTACCACCTCTACGCACACAAACTGTTTAGGTGGATTTCCTACTTGAAATTATTTGACTGCCTGAGAAAATCAGTGAAGTAATAACTTGTGACTCTTCCAACCGAGCACCAGACTCAGGGGTCAGCAGAGCAAGATCCCCTCTGCTGCTCTGCTCTCTTCCTCCTGTCTTTCAATCTAGTCTTCGGCTGTGTTGATATGACTGACAGGACCACTAGCTGTGACTCTTTGAGGCAACAGAGCAAAGGACTGAGTGGAATACATACTCAAAACCACAAAAGGCACAATTTGCTATCTGTAATCCAGCTCTTTAGAATTGAAAGTAACTATGCAGAAAATGATCTGGAATAGTAGTTTTCATACCTGGCTGATGACATGAGTCGCCTAGAGTGTTTTCACTAACCTAGTCACTTGAGCCTCGCCCTGTTCCTACTGAATTAGAACCTCCAAAGCTCAAAACTATGCAGACAGCACCACCTCACTCTTGTGGGACTCTGATGCTTTTCAATGTTGGGAACCACCGTAGGCTGGACCAGGAAATTGACCAAAGTAGAGGATGTGGATGATGGGTGTGAACCTTTGATAATGGCCCAATGGCACACACATTTCAATGTTGATGGGATTGTTAAATTGATGATAAAACAATAAGCTTAAATTCTAACTTGATTTGATACTCTACATTAATGAAACTACTGTGGAGTCTCTACAATGCCCACAGATGAGAATAAGCCTTTATAATACAACATGATGAATTCTGTTCCTTTCCTGGCTTGCCTGCTCTGGGACCAGAATTTTTTTTTTTTTCCTAATTCAATGTCTGCAAATGTGTTGCTAGTTAGAATTGCAGGTTCCTGAGGTTCATGATAGAGATGTTGAGTCAGAATCTCTGAATATGGAACTTAGGAATCTGAATTTTTCTAAAATTCCTTGGATGATCTCTTTTTCACCCTAATATTTCATAGCCATGAAGGCATTTGTTTCAGACTTTAGACTAGCTGGGTTCAAATGGTTCTAGCAGTGTGACCATGGGTAAGGTTCCTAGCTTTTTCCAAACTCTATCTTCTCATCTGAGAAGTGAGACATCAGCAGTACCTACCTCAAAGGATAATTGTGCAGGATGAGTGATGGCAGCAATGTAAAGTGTTCAGCATACCAGTTAGAAGAAAACTTGTTCAGCCAATATCAGATCTAAGTTTTATTAACCATTGGCTTTTTATTTATCTCTACCTGAAAATTTCAATTTGAGCTTCAGCAATTATTTCAAGCAGTGTTCTCAAAATGTGGCCTCTGCACCAGCTGCTTCAACAACCACTTAGAAATTTATTGGAAATTAAAAAAAAAAAAAATTTTGAATACCATCCAGACATTCTGGATCAAAAAATCGGGGATGGGACCCAGCAGTTTGTGCATACCAAGCCCTTCAGATAACTCTGATGCCTGCTAAAGTTTGAGGATCACAGACTTAGCGGGGTTGGTTAATAAAAGGGTTAATTGAAAACAACTATAATTGTATCATGAAATAAAATACAGTTTACTAAACAGTTAATTTTAAAAGATACAGAATCTTTTTCACATACATACCACACATCACCCATCAACCTCCCCCCCCCCACTTTCAGTTTAAGCTATGAGCAATGCAGGTGTGTTTCTCTAATGTTCCAGTCTTCACAGACCCATGTCCGCTCTGGTTTTGTTTGGCTTTTCTTTTACCGATATCCTCGTTCTGTATTATCTGTTGTTGCTCTTCTGCATTCCGCGCTCTTCTGCATTCCGCACTCTTCTATGTTTTCACAGTTGTGTCCCCCAGAATAATTACGTTTCTGTATCAGATTATTATCAGCGTAGAACTCACAGGCAGTAGACATCAAGATAGACAGACGTGCTATGAACCCAACTCAGTTTGTTGATGTTAGGCAAATTACTTAAACCTTCAGCATTCTAGGTTTTTCATTAGTTAAAAAGGGAGAATAACACCCACCTTGAAATTTTGTTGTGAAGATTAAATGTAACATATATATATATCACCTAAGATGGTGCCTGGCTCAAAGTGAGTGCCAAATAAATGGTAGCTAATGACCAATTGCATGTAAATTTCAACATTACTCTGAGCTGTAGCTAATGTTAATATTTTGTATTTTACCAAAAATGTGCAGTGTTTGTGTCTGTTCCTGTTTGCACAGAAATTTAGGGTGGAGAGGTGGTTGCCCAGTACACATTCAGCAAACTGGCTGTAGATTTCCTAGGTACTGTCGAATTTCACTTGATTATAGCAGCTTGAGGTTGAAGGTTTAGATTCATGCTCACCGTGTACAGTATACTGCCGTGAGTAGGAGCAAATTACGGTTACTTATTGTGAGCTCTGTTTGGAGTCACTACCCCCTGATTATGTTGTCAAATATAAATTGAGAGCCCCTCTCAATGTATTTATGGCACTGAATCTGCCTACAATCTGACACCATTCTACCACTAGGGTAGAAAGTGACACTCCCTAGAGTCTTTTGTTTATGTTTGTAGCATAATCTTCATAGCAGCTGCTTCTTATCTGGGCACCCAGAAGATCAGTTGCGAAGCATTTATTAGAATTTACTTTGGGTCTTGCTCATTTAAGTCGAGGAGCCTGTAGTACTGAGGACCAGCTTCCATATATATGTTCTGAAAAAACCTCTAATCTATAATTATAACCTTGAGCCAATTGCTTTATTTCTCTTACTGTCAGAGATACTCAATTCAGCTTCTTCATTTATAAAATGATAGGTCAGTTTTGGTCATTATCCTGTGAGTACTTGAATACTTATGTGTTCTTTATCTTGTTTGACATATATCAAAATTGGCATTCAGGTTGGACTTATAAATGAGTTGTTCAGATGTTCTATAGTCCGACTTATTTTTTTGGTTTCTTTATTTTATCAGCTGTAGAGATTGTTACAAAATCTCTTTCCATAAGGTGAATTGACCTTTTGGATTGCATACCAATTTAGAAGTGTTACACCTTCTTAGTGGATTGTATGATACTGCTATAGTTATATATGCTTTCTTTTGGTGAAGATTGTCCCTTTTTGTATTTTTTAAACTCATGTCCTTTTATTAAAGATGTGTGTCTTGTAAGTAGCATATAATTGAGTTTTGTTTTCAGAGATTTTAATATGCTATGCTTAGAGATGGTTTTCATTGTATTATTCCTGCTTGGGAATTTGTATAGCATTATTATTTTTTTAAGATTTTATTTATTTATTTGGCAGAGAAAGAGATCACAAGTAGGCAGAGAGGCAGGCAGAGAGAGAGGGGGAAGCAGGCTCCCTTCTGAGCAGAGAGCCCAATGCAGGGCTCGATCCCAGGACCCTGAGGTCATGACCTGAGCCAAAGGTAGAGGCTTAACCCACAGAGCCACCCAGGTACCCCTTGTATAGCATTATTTTCATTATCACCATCATCATTATTATTAAACACCTTTAAACTTTTAATTGAAGTATAAAACACATAGAGAAAAGGGTATATATCTTCAGTGTGTAGCCTATGAATTTTCACAAACTGAATAAACTTTTGTGTATAGATCAAACACCCTAATCAAAAAATATATATATATTTCCCAAACCATAAGCATCTCTCATGCTCTTTTCTAGTTTCTGTTCTCCCAAAGTAATCATGCTCTTGGTTTCCAACAAAATATATTAATTCTGGTACTTTGCATGATTCTGTATAGACAGCTTCTTAGCTCTGTGGATTTCTAACTTTCATCAGCATCAGAAATTTCCTACTCATTGTTATCTTCAAATATTACTTCTGTTCCATTCTCTTTAATTCTTGTTCCCTGACTCCAGTTACGTACATTTTAGATCTTTTTACTGTATCCTTTACATTTCACACACCCCCCCGCATTTCATTCATATTTTCTATTGAATTGTCTTTCGGTTCACTAGTCCTTTTTTCTAATTTGTCTGATCTGCTGGTAAGCGTATCTATTAATTCTTCATTTAGGTTATTGTTTCCACTTTTCAGGGTAAAGTCCTGATCATATTATCTATATTTTAGCATGTTAATAATAATTATTTTAAAGGCCATGTCTGATAACTTGAATATATTGATCTTTTGTGTGTTTGTTCCTACTCTGTTTTTTCCTTCTCTTTTTTGTATTCATTCTGTTATTTTGTCTTACGGAATATGTTGTAAATTTTTACTGAATGCTCCAGATAATTTATGAAAACATTTAGAGATAATGATGCTATGTTTAAGCTAGGGACAGATCCCCTTAATCCAACTGAGCATTGATGTGATTTCTAACTGGATTTCAGTCTCAGTGAGAACTGATCCACGTGCTTATGTTCCCTGTTGGGGCGTGGTCCTCCATTAATTCCAGTGGAGAGTTCCGAGTGTTTACTAGCATCTCTGCATCTGCGTGAGATATACACTCACGTGTTTGCTTGCTCCCAGTCACATAACGTTGTGAGCAGCTCTGCCCATCTTCTCAACCTCTGTCACCTCTAGATAATAATAAACAAGTGCCCCAAGGAGAAAAGTAGAAAATGTTGGGCTTCTTTCTTTGAGTACTTTAATTCCTTCTAGGATTGTGAGCCCTTAAGCTCCCTTTTACATCTCTGATGCTTTCGGACAGATTAAAAACAAAAAAACAACCTTTCTGGTTGTTCTTAGAAGGAGAGTTGGTCTGTGAAATGCCACTATGCAACTGCCGGAAGCAGAAATCCCTAGTGCCCATTGTGACAATTTATTTTATTTATTTTATTAGCATACATATATATATTTTAGTGCGATCAGTACAATTAAATGCTTTGAAATTAGATAGCTTTCCCCACTAGAGGCCACCATGATATATTTTGCCTGTGTGACTCTTTTATCAAAATTGAAAAAAAAAAACAAAAACAAATTTCTTTTAAACATTAGGTTAGTGAGTACCCTAAATATTTATTTATCAAAACATCTTAAATAACAATGCAGAACAAAATTAGCTATCTATAGACTCAGTTCTCTGAGGGTAAAACTTTTAGAGGTAAATGCTACCACAGCCACCGTTTGACTGACTGATTTAACTCAGTGATCCATAAAATAAGATAAAATCTTTTAATTATGTGAAATAAAAATACAGTAGGAAATTGGATATTTTTTCTTTAAGATCCATGTCAAATTGTGTTCCATAAAAATAATTATTCCCATATAATACCCTAAATGGAGATTCATACTTTGAGAAATAGAAACTGCTTACATTTTCTTCTTCTTTCTTTCATCAAAAAATAGTGTGTCTTATACCTATCTTACAAGATGTGTGTTATAAAAGGCCTGAGAAAATACTTTCATGATGTTTTCAAATCATTTTCTTTGGGGCCTTTAGAGATTGACAGCCTAGAAAGAGGGGGAAAATGTAGTGTTCTTTATTTGAAATTAAATAGAACACCTTAGAATCTCTGAAATTGTCAGGAGGCTTTGTGAAAAGACATTCTTATGCAGGCAACTGCAAGTCCATCTGTTGTTTTAATTTGTCTCCCTAATAATTCCCAGGAGTTTCACTTGGTTTGAATAGTGGAATAAACAGAAATGAATTAGGTCGTTTTCTTTTAATATTAATCCAAAAATTCAATGTGGTATATTAACCACCACCTACATTCCTTCAAGGTTGTTTGATTTCATTAACCTTCACAATATTCCAATTAAATACAAGTATATTCATTTTATCATTTGTACTTGATTTCTTTAGATAATCAAACTGCAATTTTTAGTGATTTTTAGATGTGGATGCCATTATAATTTGTAGAATTTTCTTCTTTTAAAGCAATGTCACATATTTCAATAATGACAGTACAAAGTATTTTTTACTTATCATAGGCAAGGAACCATCTATTTTTATTATGTGTTTTATAATTTGATTAAAAAATCTTCAATGTATTTTAATAATTTTGAAAGACCATGTAGCTGTGCTTCATCAGTATATCTTGTGGCTTAGAAAATACATCATAATCTCAAAGTTGCCTATACAGAGATTACATAATGCCACTATATGTGATGGTTATTATCAGTAAATTACATATGTTATTTACTTTTCTACAAGCATATTTGTTATTCTGTTGAAAGGTCTGCAACACTTCTTCAACAATGAATTTAAAATATTAAACACCTTTTCTTCTCTGAGGTATGATCAAGTACCCTAACCCAAGTTCTTTGGGCCACAAGTCAGCCCTCAGGCCCTGCTATAATTTTGGGGAATGCTAACTGTACGCTACAACAGACCCACCTTTGATTCAATCTTCATGCCCCTGTTCAGCTAGAATAATTATTTTCCTGCTACTTCCAGGTATAAAGACCTAATACAAGCAGCACACAAAGGGAGGAAAACCAAGCAAACGTGCAAAAGAAAAGATGGTCTTCCTTTCTCCTTCTCCCTTATTCACCTCTCCCTCTTCTCTCCCCACCAACAGCCCCACTCTGGGGAAGAAGTGCTTTTGCCAAATAAGTCTTTGCAAGGAAATGAACAAGCAAGGGGAGCTGATCACATTGCACAGTAAGGAGAACCAAGAGTCAAAAGTCATGAGTCTAAGATTTCAAGTCTGGCTTAGTAGAGAGGAAAACCCAACTTTTGAACTCACTTTTTGCATCTTTTCATGGCACCACCTTTATTCAGGTCCTGAAACTTAGAATGTTACCGAGAGAGGAGGGGGGGTTAGGGTGAGGAAGATATATAAAAAATTGCAAGTTGTAGGCACCAAAGTGAAGACCAGGGAAACAGTGTGACCCGAGGAATCAGGTTCTGGTCACGCAGAGTATTGATGAACAGTGGACTGTGTGTACACAGGAGTATTTGTTTTCTTTAGTTAAATTGAATGGATAACTTCCCGTTAATTATCATATCGATCCTTCAGAGATGTGGTGTAATATTTTAGAATACACCGCTATGGTCTAGGCAGTAGGAGACATTGCTAGTGACACTGCATTTAGGGATGCAGAGCTCCGGACAGCTTTGTACCAGAAACATTCCACAGAGGTGGAGTGGCCATAGCTTCTAACATGCCCATATTGAAATGGAGGCAGTTCAGTTAGAAAGGAATTAAGTTAACGATGTGTTCACTGCAGGAAATATTCAGCATTAATTGGGTGAATTTATGAAGGAGACTACTGGGTACTACAGCTGTTTGTCAAAGGGGGATGTAAGCTTCGATTCATCTTTGCTTTGTCTGAAATTGCCATGATCTGTTCACAGCAGATTTAAATGAATCTCCCATAAGGGAGCATTCACTTTTGCCCAGGGAGAAAGGGAAAACCTATTGGAAGAAAATACTTTCTGTGAGTTGGGCATTTGGAGGCCAGGGAGAACCAAGTAAATAGAGTAGAGGGACTAAAAGAACGTTATAAGCAGAGTTCATTAATGTAAGCCCAACCGCAGTGATGACAAACTCAGTGTTCCCAAAAGAAAGACTGGTTTACTTGGTTAGGAGGTAGTTGGAAGAGTAGTTGATTTCCTGGTTACAAACTGACCTTAACATTCCAGTAACAAGCCTGGGCTTCTGGCTGTTGGAGATGGAGAGCTTCAGCACACTTTTTGAGTAGAAGCCATTCTATTTAACATTATTTAACATTATTTAAACATTAAATCAGTGATGCATTCTTGGATTGCTCAAAGAAGGAAAATTAGTACAAACAACATTCCACTTACGATAATATTGTGGAAGTCTGAGGGATGCGGGCTCAATTAAGACAAGGCTTAATTACTGCCGTAAAATAAAAAGGAAAGACTGCAAGAGAGAGACAAGAAGTGAGAAACAACAAGCTTTGGTGTCTGAGTAGATCTGGGTGGAAAGGTTGAGGGAATACAGGTAGAATATGCTAAAGCAAAGGACAAAAAACCAGCTGTGGGCACAACACGTGCCAGGATTTTTGTTGTTGAGGGAGGGTGTGTGTGTTCTCTCTTTGATGAGGTTCCTCCTCCTTTTTATCTTATATGCATATTTTCCCTGAAGGACATGGAGCTGGCATAGCCAGCTCTAAGCTTTCAAGGTTGCGAGACTAGAAAAAAGCTCCTAATAATTCTGCACTAGGTAAAGGGAATGCGTAAGAAAAGACACATGGTGCGTTTTCAAATGCTGGAAAAAAAAATCTTTAAAAACCCATTTACTTCTCCTCTTATATGCTCTTGGGTCAATTCTGTTCTTTAATTCTCTAGGTCAACAGAAATAGGCAAGTCGGTTTCATTTTGATTTCTAGTCAGTTTCACTTTTGTGTTTCCATGCACAAGCCAGAAAAAGAGCAGCTTATCGATTTTTGGTCAAATAACCCATACAACATATCATATTTTGTACCGTCTCATGTAGCACCTCTGTCTACAGCTCTCAGGGCTCTTTGCAAGTGACTCACTGCTCAAGCAGACGGTTCAGGCTGCACGCTTGAACCGCACTATCAGCCTCTTAAAAACGCCATTTCAGATGATATGTATGATAATCTAGAATATGCTGCTCATGTTGAATCCTATGCACTTTCTGGTTGTGTGAGTTCTTTAAAAACCGAACTTCAAATTTGCAAGTTAAAGCTTCAGTTTTTTTCATAGTTTTCTCACACTCCAGCTCTGGGCCAGGTCTTTTTACATGCAGGTTAATGTATCATGAAAATTCATTTGTTGACCAAAAAAAAATCCAAAACAAAAAAGCCAAAACAAATAAACAAACAAAAAAACATAAGCTTTTTAGGGCTTTGAGAAAAATCTGAAACAACCTAAATGTACCCATCCATGCCCACATGAGTAACCTGAGCTACAGAGGAAAGTCAATGACTTGCTCAAGATAGACACAATCTGTTACAGGATCCAGGGTCTGGACTGTCCACTCTGTGGTTTTATAAACCACCAATCAACTAGACAAATCGTTACAGATAATCATAATTTCTTATTCACATTTTAAGGCTTTCTGATGCAGATGGATGCTGTTTCCAGAAACCTCCAGTCCAACCATATGGCATTTCTGACTCTGAGTTAGTGAAAAAGGAACTTGTCAAGCTAATGAACTAGAACCACCTCTCAGGCTACGGGAAGGTATCAGTGTGACCTACTTTGGCATGTTCCACCAGAACATGTGCAGAATTTCATGTGGAGTCCCTTGACATATTTTTTGCTCCTTGGTTCATCATTTTGTACTTTTTTCCCAAGTATAGGAGTAAACCCTAGGATACTGTTGAGATATGTGTGGAGGAAAGAAAGACACTTAATAAATTCTGAATTTAGTATAGAATTTAGATTAGAAGAGGGGTTTCTGGGTGGCTCAGTTGGTTAAGTATCCCACTCTTGGTTTTGGCCCAGATCATGATCTCCCACACTCTCTCTCTCTCTCAAATTGAAAAAGAAGAAGGAGAAGGAGAAGAATGAGAAGGAGGGGGAGGAGGAGAAGAAGAAGAAGAGGGGGAGGGGAAGGAAGAGGAAGGGGAATTTAGGCTAGAGGAGCAAAGAGTCCAAATCAGTTCAAAGGGGCTAGGGGTCCACATTACTATAATAATCAGCATTTATTGAACTGCTACTATGAAGCCTCAAGTACTGATGTAGATATTTTCTTTTAAACTTAATTATACTTAAATTCATTTAGTTAACACATAGTATATCATTAGTTTCAGATGTAGAGTTCAATTACTCATCCATTGCATGTAACACCCAGTGCTCATTATATGCCCTACTTAATGCATATAGAACATTACTGAATCCTCACAGTAGCCCCTAGTGGCTCTTCGTTCAGATTCCCTTAGATAATGACAATGAGACAAGTATTCAGTGCAAGCAACTTGTCTGGGAGGTGTCCCAGGGAACCCCAGTAGAGGAGAAAGGGGTGAGAGAGAATGGAAAAAAGCCAATGAAAGGTGCCTGATACTACAGATTATGATTAAGGACTACAAGAACTTAATCTCTGACACTTCCGGCCTTCTGCACACACAGCCAGAGCAGCTTTGATGATCAGAGAAAGCCCTTCTTTCCCCACAGTTCTTGAGGCTGGAGGTCCAAAGTGAAGGTGCAAGTAGGGTTGGTTTCTCCTGAGGCCTCTCTCCTTGGCTTGCGGATGATGGCCTTCTCATGGCCTCTGCATGGCCTTTTCTCTGTGCATGCACATCCCTGGTGCCTCTTCCTCTAATTACAAGGACCCCATCAGATTAGATTAGGGTCCATCCACATGACCTCATTTAACCTTAACTGTATCTTTAGAAGTCCTAATCTCCACATACAGTCACATTGGGGATTATGGCTTCAATTTATGAATTTGGGAGGAACACAGTTCAGTCTATAATTGCACTGAATCCCTTAAGATTCAAATGAACTTTTGTAAAAATATGCATTGTCCTTACTGATACTGTTCACTCAGATAAGCTTTAAGCTTTCCCTCTGAATTTGTCACACCCAGTTATAATGTGCACATACATTTCTATTCATGATTACCCTGTTGTGGTGGCACAGACGAAATCAGCACTTTGCAAGGTAGAGATTTGCGCCTCTGGGAAAAAACAGGACTGAATGCAACGCTGAAGTACGTCAGGAAGGCAAATGCTATTAAATATTCGTAGACATACGTGACTGTTTACCAATGGAGACCAATTTCAAATATGAAAATTAGTTAAGTTCTTGCAGACTAAAGGAGAACAGAAGGAAATCTGGGAGAAGTTCTTTCTATAATGCGTTCCTGGTGAATCATTTAAAATCCCATTGGCTTCATAGGAAATTACAGAGCTGAGCAATAACACTAAATTGTAAGCAATATTCCTTTTGATAATAATTAATATGATTATTCAGGTAACTGCTGTCAAATTTTAGAACTGTGGAGATTAACAGGGAACAATGGGCACAAAATAAGAATTATGAAAATATGTCCAGGCTGACAAGAGTCGACTTCAATTTGCTTCACAAAGCTGCCTGCCCATGAAAGATACATTGCAGTAGGTTGAAATCTGTTAATAAGTTTTTCTTGTGCAATACTGTTGAAGTTTTTCAACATTTTTTTAATGTCAAATAAAAAAGCGTACACATCTAGAAATATTAAGGACCTGAGTCATGATGATATGGTGTTTTGGTTTCTAAGACATAGTTTTACTTCACTCCCAAGAAAATTTTCTTAGAATGGAGCTTTCTTATAAAAGAAGATTGAGCCTAGTATTGAATAATGCTTGTAAATATTTACTAGTCTTAGTAAGACTAATTTTTAGTTCATGTAACCTGGGTACATGAATGGATTTTCTTACAGAACATAATTCTTTCCTCCCGCCATTAGCTGTTATCATGCGAGACACACCAGCCTGTATAACCCTAAATAGATTTGCTTTGGCCTAGATTTGAGGAATTCGAAGCCCCGAATAAAATATAGTACTTGGCAGCTAAAAATAGCTTGGAGATTATATTGTCTCTTCTCCCTCTAGTGGGGCACTGTACCATTTTGCCTTGATGCCATGGTTATAAAATTTCATGAGTCCAGTAAAAGAGAACTAACACTGGACTGTCAAGAACTCTGAGATCTAGCTCTGGCCTTTCTACTTACTGACAAGTAAAATTACATAAGAGCTAGCTCTGCCATCAGGCAAGCGTGAGGGCAAATCCAGGCTCTCCAATTCATCATTTGGGGGTCTTGGGTAAGCTTAACCTTCAGTGGAATAAAGGAAGATACAGTAGGGCTCAGCTTGTTTTATAGATTGTCTTCTAGAGAACATGTTCATGTTCATTTGCTTTCGTGAAAGAACACAGTTTTAGGGTTCAAATAGTAACAATTTTTATTTAAATAATTCATAATGGGTAAAATAATGTTACACGGTAGCTGTAATAATCTCCCCAGCAAACCCACTGATTTCCAGTATTTCCCGATAGAACCTTCCCAAGTCATACGGGAGACCATCCTTCCTGTGGCAGATGGTTTTACCAGTCAATTTGACTAAGATGAAGTACTCAGCTATTCCATCAAATACCAGTCTGGGTGTTGCTGTGAAAGCATTTTGTACATGTGATCAATGTCTACCATCAGCTCTCTTTAAGGAAAGGAGATTATACTTGATAATCTGGGTGGGCCTCATCTAATCAGTGAAAGGCATTGAGGACAAAATTGTGGTTTCCCTGAGGAAGAAACTCTGCCTGTGAACTGCAGTACCCCCTCCTGCCTGAGAGTTTCTAGCCTCCTGGCCTGGTCTATAAATTTCAAACTTTCCAGCCCCCATAATCATGTAAGCCAATTCTTTGAAACAGATCTCTTTCTTTTTTTTAAATTTTTTTTAAGATTTTATTTATTTATTAGTTAGAGAGAGAGCGCGAGCACAGGCAAACAGAGAGGAAGGCAGAGGGAGAAGCAGGCTCCCTGCCGAGCAAGGAGCCCGATGTGGGACTCGATCCCAGGACGCTGGGATCATGACCTGAGCCGAAGGCAGCCGCTTAACCAACTGAGCCACCCAGGCGTCCCGAAACAGATCTCTTTATATCCTACTTTATTAGCCTGCTGGTTCTGTTTCTCTGGTTGAAACCTGACTACTACAGCTCCATGAACTGGGCCTTAGGAACATAAAAATTAATGAGAAGTAAATCTCAAATTCAGATGTAACAACAGTGGAGAAGAGGATCCTGTGGGAAGAGGAGCATGCTCTCAATAGGAGCGGATGGGGAGGGAACAGGAAAGCTGAGAACACTGAATGAGAGCTGGGTGCCAATAACAAGGGGCTGCTGTGCAGAAGAGCCTATTTGTGTGTTAGTGTGCTTAATTAAATAGTGTCCCCCAGAATTCACATGTTCCCAGAACCTCAACCTGTGACCTTATTTGGAAATAGGCTATTTAGAGATATAATTAAGAATCCAATGGGGGTGGGGGGGCTCCTAGGTGGTTAAATGTCCAACTCTTGATTTTGGCTCAGGTCATGATCTCAGGGTCATGAGATCCAGCCCTGGGTAGGGCTCTGTGCTGGACACAGAAACTGGAAGGGACCTCACTCAGTTTGAAAGCATCATGTGAACGTCTTCATTTCCCAGGTCTGTAACAACAATGTACCACACACTGGGCGGCTGAAAAAGAAACAGAAGTTCTTTGTCTCAGAGTTATGGAGGCCACAAGTCTGGAATCCAGGTGTCATCAAGGCCGTGTTTCCTCTGTAAACTCCAGGGGAGAATCCCTGCTGTCTCTTTCACCTTCTGGTGGCTCCAGGCATTCATTGGCTTATGACCCCATCATTCTGTTTTCTGCCTCTGTCTTCACATGGCCTTTTGCTCTGTGTGCTGTGTCTCTGTGTCTTCTCTCTTATAAGGACACTAGTCATCTGATTTAGGCCCCTGTCTAAATCCAGGGTGAGTTCACCTTGAGATTCTTTTTTTTTTT
>ML106384.1:31647-89842 GCA_003697995.1 Taxidea taxus jeffersonii
TTTTTTTTTTTAAGAGAGAGAGAGAGAGAGAAAGCACACACAAGGAGGGGTAGAGGGGGCAGACAGACAGAGAGAATCTTAGGTGGACTTTGAGATTCAGATTACCCACAGGAAGTTGCTAGGGAGGAGGGGTTTGGGGATTCACACCTGAGGGGAGGAAAAGTAAAGGGAGCAGGATTAATAGACAGGGAAGTTGCTCAGTCACATAGTCGAAGCATGGGCTCAGTTAACACCACCACCCCACAGGGAGGCTGGAGACTGAGGTGGGCCTTGAAAATCAGACTGTACATTCTTTGGATATGGGCTGACCCCATTCAGTTTCAGCAATTCTTGAGGGCAGTAGCTAGGAGTGTAAGACCTTCAGTCTTCAAAAGGGCTCTCCATGGGCAGTACAAGAGCCTTTATGGAAGGTTGCTAAGGAATGGGAAAGTCTGTCTCTGAATTAAACGAGATGGAAAACCACCCTATAGCATTTAACCAAGTCATCGGAGACTTCTCACTTATAAAATAGGTGAGATAATAAATCTAACTTAGAGAATGTATCTAAAAACACAACATAGTGCCTAGTATATAACAGCTAATAAAAGCTAATTTTATTGAAATTATTTGTATCAGTACAAGTAAGTTTTCCAGACATATGACAAGGGAACCCTCTCTTGAAGGGACACAGATCCAGTGAGGGACTGAAAGCTTTAGGAGACCCCATATAACTTCTGGTTCTGTGCTTCTGCTTCCTTCGTGGATCAGTTTCCTAATCATTCTTCAGATCTTCAGTTGTAAGATGGAGGCTTGTGGGGGTGCCCGAGTGGCTCAGTCAGTTGAGCATTGGACTCTTGATTTTTTGGCTCAGGGGCTGATCTCAGAGTCATAGGATGGAGCTGAGGGTCCAGCTCCATGCTCAGTGGGGAGTCTGCTAGAGATTCTCTCTCTCCCTCTCCCTCTGCCCCTCCTCACGTCTCTCTAATAAGTAAATCTTAACAAACCAAAAAAGGGAATCTTAGAATACAGATAACTAGAATACACTTAAACTCTAATACTCCAGGACTTGAGGACTCACAAATTCCACTAAGCAGCTAAATGCCAGGTTGATATCTGTCTCATGGTTAAATGGGAGCACATGCTAGGCTGCACAGTGGGACGTACACCGGGTCCAGTAGGAGAAACCTGTAGCCTATAAGTTAAGAACAGTCAAATTGCCTCATTTTAACCCTGGTTCTACTGCTTGGTAGTTGTGTACCTTGGGCAAGTTATATAGTCTCTGTCTGTCTCATTTCTCTCATACAGAATGGTAGTAATAGTAACATGCCTGGCCATGTAAGGTTGTTATAAGGTATAAATGAGTTAATACATGTATGACATTTGGAACAGTTCCTGGAACATTCTAAGCCCCCCACAAATGTTAGACATTATTATTGTTGTCTGCTTTTTGTTAGGACCACGTAATCCCCCAAACTCAATCCCATCCATTCTGAAGGGCCTGGAGAGTGAGAGGGGACAGTTTAATTGTCTCTTTCTGAATGTTAGTTTGACAATAAGTTACCATTCATAAAACTGGCATTTTTCTTTTATAACCATTCGCTCAGACCCTCCTCCCGTCGGGACTATAAATTAGGAAGAAAAAGAACAAGGTCATCTTAAACAAGGGAAAAATTTTTACTAGAAATCACTTGCAGTTCCTAAGGAGCAAGAGACCAATACCTTTTTAGCTATTAATGCAAATTCCCCACACAATGGATGTTCACTATAATGGCCTCCTTCCGTCTCAATATGATATTCATTAAAGTGCTTTAATAGGTTATAGAAAATTTTGAAGAAGGCTTTATATAGAAAGTTAAATTTAGAGTGGATTTTTGGGAGCATTCTATTTAAGTCATTGTGGGCATTTTAGCGTTGTTTTCTTCATTAGCAAGGTTGTTTACCTGGAAATGGGATCCTGCCCTCTAATGGCTTATTTGTCCCTGTTGCTTGTCTGCCGCTCCAGGCTCCCTCCACTGTGTGAGAATTCACAATGTGTCATGGACGTTGACGCTCTCAAATGCGTGTTCTCACACCAAAAGAAGGCACAAAAAAAGCATGTGAAATGAGAAGCAAATGAAGAAGGTGTGGACTTCATTCTTTTCTGTTTCAAGACAACTTTGGATATCTCACTATGTTTTTTTCTACAGTTTAGAATTCTAAAGGCAGAAGAGGACTGTAAATCTCACAGAGTACTGTTCTGATTACTGTTACTCTCTGAGGAATGAAATTTCACTGAAGCGTTAGTGAGCTTAAAATCAAAAGACTTGAAGCATTGAGAGAATTAACTATTTAGATTTTCTTTATTTTTTAATTTTGAAAGGTGTCCTATGTACTTGTATCTCCTCCATTCCTCCGGCCCCTCCCCTCCTTATTCACCAGCCCTAAAATACCTCCCTCCTTCACCATCCTGCACACATACTCTGAGAAAGCCTGCCAAGTTGGTTTTGCCATTAACCAGGTTGGTGACTTTAGCAAATCTCTTTATCTTTTTGAGATTTCCGCTGCAAAAAATATGTTGGTGGAGAGGTGTGTTCATCATGCAGTCTCTCTAATCTTCTGCTTTACAATTCTAAGATTCTTATTTAACTTGGCTTTGTTTGAACAAAGAATCAGACACTACAGCTTCCCTGTTGTGTCTCCTCCTTTTTGACTTATTCTGCACACACTGTGCATGTCCCTGGACTAGGCACTATGTAGACAGTTGAATCAAAGAAGAGAATTCCCTGGTTGTAATAAAAAAAAAATACCCCTTACAATACAGAAAATATAAGGTAGAAAGCAGTAGTAACCAAGCAGAGCTCATAACTGCAGGGAGATTTGATCACATGGAAGAGTCAAGTTACCTTTAAAATCATAGATCCTCATTACTATCATGTACCTTATTAGTAAATGAGTTCGGCTCTCCTACAGGTATTTATGATCTCATGTATGTCTGCCATCATTCTGTAATGGCAGGCCTTAACTAATGAGAGGACTGCGTTTCCCAAATGATTTTACTTTTCAATATGTAAGTTTCTTGAAGATCCCCTCCCAATTCCACCTATTTTGTATTTATAACTGCTGACCTTTCTATATGTATAAAAATAAAATGATAAAAATTATGTATCTTAATATAGCTCATCATTTTGTTTCATTATGTATCCATTTAATTCATAAAATTTTGAGTGCTTTTAACTGCAATAATCTCCTAAACCATATATATGTATGTATATGTGTGTATATATATATATATATGGTGTATATGTGTGTATATGTATATGTACACACACATATATAAATAATTTTAGCTTTCTGTTAAAAAAAGGTAGTTTGGGCTTTCAGAGAAGTCTAAGATTCGTATTGCCACTAATAATTTAGGGTTCAAATTTTAGCATAATTTATATGAAATAAGTAATGTTTTAGAATGAGTAGATACATCAATACAGTTCAGTGATTTTCACAAAAAGGGAATCTTTGATAAATCCTATTTTTAAAAAAATCATTTCATGTTATAATTGGGACTTCATTAAAGTTTTCCCTCATATTCACCTTTAACATGGACAGTTATCTTCTGATTAGTTCAAACATTTCCATCTTATTTACCCAAAACAGGAGGACAAGTCAAGTACGCCTGACTGGCTCATTCAGTAGAGCGTGCAACCCTTGATCTCAGGATTATGAGTTCAAGCCCCGTGTTGGGCACAAACAAAAACAAAAACAAAACAAAACAAAACAAAAAAGCCTAGCAGGACAAGTGAGATCTTTATTGGAGGAAAAGGAAGGACAGGGTTACCATTCTAGTAGCATCATATTGGAAGAATGGGTTTTTCTTCATAATTAATATTTTAGAATTTTCTGACAGTGTCCGTGTCTTGTCACTGCATTGTCATATAACCCTCATCCATCATAAACACTTTTCTTTGAGCTTCTGCCCCTGCCTGCCTCCCCTCCCTTTCTTCCTTTCACTCTTCTTCTGTCTATATTCTTTCCCCAGGAGATGTCATGATTGGGTCTCTCTGTTGGCCATTTTAACTATACACCACATCTGTGCAGTCTGTTCTACATATACTAGGTGTTGTTTGTGTCCTACATCACAGAATTGGGTGTCTCACCCAGGATAATCAACAATTGCAAAACTGATGAGAACATGTCTGCCTAATAAATGCATCATTTCTCCGAATCAAGACCACCCAATACCAACAGTCACGAAGGCTTCAAAATGAAGTTTTACCATGGTCACATTGTTGCTCAGTCCCCACCCCCGCCCCCTATATTTTAACTGGTTCTTTTACATATGAAGTAATTTCCTCCTTTCATGGGTGTACATTCATTTATTCCACCAACTTGTATTAATACAACTTCAGTGTACAGGACACAGCTCACCTTGATGCTTTAGAAAGGGAAACTATAAATAAAGCAGGTTCTGTTGATTTTTCCCCCTATAATGTATCTTATATTTGCTGCTATCTTACAAGGCTTATTATCACTACCTAAGATTACCCAGATATCTAATTACCTAAGCATTTTACTCCCTTCCATTTCTCCTCATCATTGCCAGAATTATCTTCCCAATGAATACCCCAGATCATGTCACTCCTTTGCTAAGAAGAATGAAAAAACAACAGCAAAAACAAAAAGAAAATAACAACACTAAAAATCCCGATGTAAACTCACGCTCTAAAATGGTGACCAGGGATTTTCAGGGGCGTTGGTAGCTTCAAGCCCAAAGGAATTAGTGTGTAAGTTACCTTTACTGCGAGGTACTTTACACTCATCAAACTCCGTAAACATTGCGTTTTTAAAAATCACTTTAGCTCTCTTTTCTTATTTTCCCCAAATTAGTGAGGTTTATCTACACTTTTTTAGAATTGAAGGGCATCTCCCCTTATTAATGAGAAATGTGTTAGTTTACCATCACACAGAGAATGGAGAGAATTCAAAAAGCTGAATAATACAACAGTGGCATTGCGGTAGCAAAAGACTAATTGAGTTCTATCCTCGTAAAAAAGATGAGGTCATTCTTTACAAGGTGGGAGGGGACATTCTGCTTCCTGTCTTCCCCTTTCCAAAGGCTTCACAGCCCTTTGTCCAGAAAACTGTTCCTAGGTAGAGCAAAACAAAATCTGTAATGCATGTGCCTTGTGTTTGAACCGGTTTTTGTTTTCTTTTCTTTTTCAATGATCTGTTATGATGGTTTCCTCTGTCTGTAGAGTGCTTTCAATTTGAAGGCTGCTTTCCTGTAACCACCCTCCCCCCAGACTTCCCTTTGGTTTGTAATACCTACTATGGTGACTAACATTTGGTAAATATTTCATGACTGTTTCACAACAACATAAAATTTGCCCCCTCCTTTTTTATGTATTTAAGTTGACAATGCATAAAAAAGTAAATGATAACACTTAAAGCAATGATGGGATATCAACTAACCCCAAGACATAGCCTCACATTCCCTGAAAGGCTGGTGACATTCTACAAAAGATTACTTCTCTACAGAGACCTGGCTGCACAATGCTAGAAATTGTCTCTTGCTGTTGAGCATGTTTCCTGTCCTTTCTCTTTGGGTTTTATAGCTGGAGGCAGGTGGCGCATTACAGCTTGAAAAGAACTTCTCCAGATTCAATTTCTGGGTTCTCTGCAGGAATAGGCTTTGTAGAGTCTTACTGAGCAGAGATGCCTTTGTTAGTTAGTTAGTTACTTAGTTTGTTTTTCTTTCTTCATAATCAATAAGGAACTTCCTTAAATGGATGAGCAGTTAAAGTCAGGGTTAACTGTAAACTGTTCTATAAGTCAGCCTTCATATTCCAGAACCAATAGGTTGCTGTTTAGTTTCCGCTAGTGGGTCTTGGGTTTTCACTTCTTCACAACTCTGATGACAGGAACTTTGCTGTGGAGAGTCAGGAGTAGGGTGAGTTTTTGTGATCTTGAGAAATGTTTTGAAGGATAATTTATTACACTATGGCAATAAAATTTTATGACCTCTGACAATAAAATAAGTTTATACACATACGCATGTATATATAATATATATCCACACACAAATATTAAGAAAAAAGACTATGAAAAATAAAATGGTTGAGAAAAAAAAACAAATTATAAATCAAAGTAGGAGTATTCCTCCCATTTTACAGATAATAAAAAAATATTTGCAGTGAGATTGAAAGGTTAAGTGTCTTATTCAAAACCATAAAACAAATGAGTGATGTTTCTGAAAAAAAAAAAAAAAATCTAGCATACTCCCAGCCCTGTTCTCTATCCTTTAATCTTGAAACTATATTTTCAATTTTATCCTCTGTCTACAATGCTTTCCTACTAGACACTACCTTTGTCAGTGAAAGAAGGCAGCTTCGTCCCCTAGTCCTGTGGTGTCTCATTTTCCACTATCAGTTGACAGCTATCTGCATAGGAACATCATGCAAGTTTTTATCAGGTGAGATCATTTTACTTGGTCTTCCCAGACTATACTTATTTTCTTACGACTATCAATTAGTCTCAGAGTCATCAGGAATTTAGACCTTTAGTTTGATTTTAATTGAAAGTTACCAAAGTAAATATACTTTTTAAAAGTAAATATACTTTTAAGTATATACAAAGTATATATACCTTTAAAATTAAAATAATTTGACAAAATCTATGACAAAAATAATTGATCATTTTCTCTGCCCCAAGATCTCAAAAGAAGCCCCTGTTAATGACTTCCGGGATCAGTTTTTCTTTTAACTATCTTTTAATCCCAAATAAGGTACTTATGTCGTCATTTCTTGATTTATCTCTCTTTTTTTTTTTTAACAAATGCTTTATAATAGATTGATACAGATTTGTCATCCTTTCACACACTATATCAGTATTTTTGGTTCTCTCTCAAGCTACTTTGGTAATTTAAATACATTTAAGATAGTATCTCTGGAGGGGTGCCTGGGTGGCTCAGTCCTTTAAACATATGCCTTTGGCTCAGGTCATGATACTGGGGTCCTGGGATCAAGCCCTATGTGGGGCTCCCTGCTCAACAGGGAACCTGCTTCTCCTTCTCCCTCGGCCTCTCGCCACTGTTGTGTTCTCTCTTTCTCTCTCTCTCTCAAATAAATAAAATCTTAGAACGAAAAAGATAGTATTTCTGGATTATCAAGTTGTTAAGAGTTGAATTGTATCTCCCACATTCCCAAATTCTCATGTTGAAATTCTCATCTCAGAATATGATTTTATTTGGAGATAGAGTCATTACAGATGTAATTGAGTCAGAGTGAGGTCATTAGGATTGGTCCTAACCCAGTATGACTGGCGTCCTTTCAAAAAAGTAATTTGAACACAGTGACACTCATAGAAGACAATGTGAAGAGACAGAGAAAGAAGACCGCCATCTATAAGCCAAGAGAAACTAGAACAGATCCCTCCCTCACAGCCTTCAGAAGGAACCAACCCTGCCAATACCTCCATCTCAAACTTTTAGCTTCCAGAACTATTTATTCCAGACAACAAATTTCTGCTGCAAGCTACTCAGTCTGGAGTACTTTGTCACAGCAGCCCTAGGAAACTAACAAGGCTATACAGTTCATTGTCTCTGGACCACACATCACTACCTCTCAGCTGAGTGCTGGTATTCCCAATAGGACAGATGGGGGGGCAGGCATTAAGCCACTGGCCTTAGGCTTAGTTGGAGTTCTTAGCCTCTGAAAGCACCTGATGCTCCTCCTCAGAGGTGAATCATTGGTTGTTTTTTGGTTTGGGGTTGGTTTTTTGTCTTTGTTTTTTTGAGTCTATAAAAACTCTTAAAGCAGTAAATGTCATTTAAAAGTCTTGAAAGTTCAGCACAACTCTGTGACTGAAAAAAAATGCTCATTAATCTTTAGAGCATATGCTATCATGATTTTCCAGCTACTTTTCTATCTCTACACCTGGCCCCCTCTTTCCTCCAAATCACAATTGTAGAATAACACCACATATGGAAGATGATCTATTTCAGTTAGCCAAGGAGCCAATGAAGTATATAACACTGTTACAAAACCCTCCAAGAGACATTTCCTTGAGGAAGAGAGCTGCTTTGAGTTCAAAGTAATTATGGAAACAAGAAGCATGATGGGTAAATGAATAAGAGACTGAATGAAGGGAGAGTTACAGAATGTTATAGATTTTTGTCTGTTCTTAAATAATTATGACCTTGAGAAAACTACTCTAAGTATCTCTTTGCTCCTTTATTACATAAGGATAACAGAGAAGATTATTTCTGAAAAAATTTTAAGACTACGTATTTAAATTATTTAAATTGACTATAAATTGTTTGAAGCACTTCTGAGATCAGTTTACCATTAGGATTTTTAACTTGATAATGAAAATTTCAGATTAAGTGCCACTATTTGGGATTATTTTAAGTAGAAGTATAATTTTCCCTAAGACAAAAAACAAGAGTACTCCATCATATTGCCGCTTGTATGTCCAGAATACAGACTTTGAGAACTGTGACTTGGCAAGTGTCTAAGAATAGGATGTTTCCATTTGACTTTTGGATTAGTTGAACAATATGCTTTTTATTAAAATATCCTATTTTGAAAAAATAAGTCTTCTCCAACAATAATGTGTTTCTCTTTGAATTTGTTCATTTTGATTTAGTCCAGAATCTCATCTCTTCCACTGAGATTAAGCAATAAGTGTTAGCTTCTTCCCCTTTCTCCCACACCTTGAACACTGGTTTTATTGAAAAGTTTACTCAAATATATTTTTCCGCGTAACATACTGACTCTCGGAAATAATAATGGAAACATGGGTGATATTATAAGGTAGAGAGAGACTTAAACACCTAGTATAGTTTATGAAAGGTACCAAAAGAGAAATTCGTGTTATCAGTAATAATGAAAACAAAATCTAGTGTTAATCTAACCAGCTTTCCTCTCTAAAGTCTCCTCCAGTGCCCCTGGATTAGCTGCATCAAAACTGATCCTGTAGTTCAGTCCAGAATTGGAAATTCAGTTTGGACATCCCTGCCTCCTGCTTTATCATGAGAATAAGATCACCACACATGAACCTTGTCAGCTCACTCCTTTCTAGTCCAGGTTTTCCCTTGTATTGACCATCTCTGTTTCCTTTCAGACTCTTCTCCATCCTGTCACCCCACCAAGCCCCTCCCCAGCCCCCCTGGGAGTGGGGAAACTTACCCCCCACCCCCTATCCCTGTCTGAAGAAGACCACCCTCGCCCTGCAGGTTGACAAAGGACTATTTATTTCACCTCCAAGACAACATGGATGTTTTAGCTTCTGCTTTTGGTATCAGTGTATCTCTGCCCCACCAGGATCTAAACCTTAATTTTTTGCACTTTTATCTTTATGTCGAGTATCTCCTTCTCTGTGGGCTCCATCACCTCTCTACACAAATTTTACCCTTCAAAGTAAAGAAACAATAAAAAGAGCATCACACACACACACACCACACACAGCCATTCAAGCTTCTGGCCTCTTCTGATTCTTCCGCTCCCACCGTCTTCTGTCCTAAAAGAGCTGCCTGGAAGTATTGCTTTCACGTCCCTGAAGACTTGCCTTCTTCATGATCCCTATGTATGGTGGCCCATTTTGCAATGCTGCCTTCTCTCTTAATGGCCCAAGTGGGTACATGTTTTCTCAGTTCCCCTGCTCCTTAAAGTCGGAAGGATTTTGCAGTGTTTCCCATGTGTTATGTCTTAAAACTTTACCTTCTTGGTGGATGTGGACTTTGTTAGGCCTCGATTTCTTGAGTCAGAACTTGCCCATGTTGTCATTAAAAATGTGATATAAAAAGGAACTCTTCCAATTGTTGTCAAATCCCTGAACATGATTCTTTCACTCATATCTCTCACTATGCCCTTGCTCTCAAATAGTTTTTAAATCTTTAGGACCAGAAAAGATTGATGTGTCTTAAAAATGCCCTTTAAAATGCTATCTATTCATCCTTGATATCTGTAATTGTGCTTAGTAAATATTTATTGAATTGCATTAAATCACATGAGTGATTTAATTTAAAATTTAATTTAATTTAATTTAAAATTTAGTCTGACTCCAAGCTCTGAATTAGGTAAAATCTGTACTCTAAAATGTTTTTCTCTTTCTTTCTGTTTCGGTTTTGGTAGTTTATATCTGTTCCTTCCAGATTGTCCAATTTGCTGACATAAAATTTTTCACAATATTCTCTTATAATTATTTGTTGTTATGTTTGTTGGTTGTTATTTCTCCTCTTTCATTTGTGGTTTTGTCTACTTGGATCCTTTCTCTTTTCTTTTTGATAAATCTGGCTAAGGGTTTATCAATATTATCAATTTTATTAATAAATGGGTGATGGTGTTAAGGAGGGCACTTGTGATGAGCACTGGGGATTGTATGTAAGTGATGAGTCACTAAATTCTGCACCGGAAAGTAATATTACACTATGTTAACTAACTGGAATTGAAATAAAAACTTGAAAGAGAGAAGAAAAGAAACCTTCTTACAACTAAAAAAATAAAAAATAGGTCACCTGGGTGACTCATCTGCCTTTGGCTCAGGTCATGATCCCAGGGTCCTGGGATCAAACCCTGGTCAGGCGCCCCAAATCAGCAGGGAATCAGCTTCTCTCTCTCTCTCCCTCTGCCTCTGCTTCTCCCCAGCTTGTGCTTTCTCTCTATATATCTCAAATAAATAAATCAATAAATATCTTTTAAAAAAATAAAATAAAACTTTTTTCTCCTATGAAGGTAATTTAAAAAATGCTTTCAATTATAAATGAAATTTTAGGTACCTTTACATCTCAGTACTTTCCCATTTTCTTTAAATTAATTTTGTGCCCATGTTCAGATTAATTACAAGACCCCCACACCCCTCAAATAAAAATGAATAAAAACATACCTTTGGCTCAGGTCATGATCTCGGGGTCCTGGGATCGAGCCCCGCATCGGGCTCCCTGCTCAGCGGGGAGCCCGCTTCATCTTCTCTCTCTGCCTGCCTCTCTGCCTACTTGTGATCTCTCTCTCTGTCAAATGAATAAACAAAATCCTTAAAAAAATGAATAAAAATAAAACAATATCATATAGAAGAAACATAAATGTAAGGTCTAGACAAGTCTTATCATATGCCTTTAATCATTTCTTCCAGCCAAAGTTCATTTTATAATTCTCTTGGAATCAATTTCTCTGCTTATTTCCATTTACAGGGTGATTCAGATGAAGACCACTCTAAAGAAAGTGGAAATTCCTTGCACTCATAACCTTACTCTAAATCTCACATTAAAACCTTAAAATCATACCATTCTCAAGACCTGTCATTTCACCTTTCTTTGTTGTACATTTAGGTACCCTGCTTACCCATTTTTAATGGCATTCAAGCTTCCAACTGTGTTCTGCCCTGTGCTTCCTGCCATCTTACCACGGGTCCCAATTCTCGATCCACATCCTTCATCATCTGCATCTGCATCCTGACTCCTCCACGTTACTGTTAGCAACGTTTGAAGATGGAGGTTGATTGCACTAGCCTGAGCTTACCTTTTGATATCTGAAGAGATATCAAAATTCTCTGAATTCTCTCTGTTTCTCCCTTGAACACATTACCTTCTTTGCCATCTTCCACTAAATCGCTAGCTGCAGATACGGAGCTTCATACTAAGTTTGGAGAGTGAATATAGGTCACTAACACAGCAGGGCCATGGACTGCAATTTGTCCACCAGGCTGACTCATTTTATGTTCTAATTTCAGTAAGAGGGTGCTGATTCTTTGCTAAGTGGTAATTGCACCTGCAGTACTAAAACCCTTCTACATGCCTGGAAAAGCGCACTCACCATCAACTTGTAATCATCTCCTGCCGTGCACTGCAATAGCTTCTATGAGCTTGCTGGCCTTGACCCTCAGAATGAATCCCTGGTTTCTTCTATCAGAGGTAGTTCTGTGCCTCTCAGAAGGCATGCCATTCGTGTCAGCAGGAGACCAGGCATAAGATGGACCAAGACTTTGGATCAGTGTCCTGTTTTTACTCTAGGGCTCTATGGAGAGGTGTCGTATGCTGCCTTTGGGAGTTTGGGAACTCTTTTTTACCCAAGTTCAATTGAGTCATAAGAATATCAGATAGAGATTTTTGTTTGGAATCCTAAACTTAAATCCACTAAACCAAATTTTATGTTCGTGCAAGATACTGGATTTTTCCTTCATGAGACAAAAAATTCAGAGTTGTTGCCTTTTCTTCCCCTCTGTATATTAGCACTGAGGAAAACAACAACAACAAAAACAACACACACATAAAAGTCCACTTCTCTTTGTGTTGCAAACAAGATTGGGCAGCAATTCACCAATATGACTCAACTTGACGTTGCAAATGTTCAAACAGCTATGAATGCTCTTTTAAGTTTTAATATGTATTCTGACTGCATGCTTGGATTGAAACAAATCACAAGCCAGACCAATGTTTGCTTTCTCTTCTTCACTATTAATATTATATACTGCACATGCCCCTTCATTTACAAGACGGGGGCAAGGATTTTGACTTCCGTAGGACTGACTCTAGTCACACTGATGCCCAGTAAATGTTAATTGAATGAATGAATGAATGAAGGAGATGTTTCACCATCTTAACAAAATTCACCCTGAAAATTCTAGTTTGGGATCAGCAATTGTGTAAGTAGAGACTGGATGTGGTTAATCAGAAGGTAAATAGAAATGAGGAGAGAGATAAGCAATACATAGATTAAAACAAGAAAGGAGTTTGATAAGAATTTAGTAGAAAATTATAATTTTCTAATCTATTTTAGAAAAGGGTAAATTCCTACCATGAATGAGCACATGAAACGAGCAATGGAGGGAAGAAACTAAAGCTGTTAGTATTCATAGAAAATGAAAGAAATTAAGAGCTAGGCAAGCAAAAGAAAGATTGGGCGTAAAATATCTCTATTTCTCCCCCTCCTCCCTTAGGACTGGAACTCATAACAGAGATTGCTGGTTGACTGATTTGTCTCCATTGTTATTTAACAAAATTGAGAGCCCTGAGATAAAAGATGGTGGGGAAAACAGGATGTGTTTTTAGGGTCTGCAAGGTACAACATTTGGACTTCTGATAAAAAGAAAAAACAATATCAGGGCCCTGGGAGCCTGTTTTGTGAAGAAATGGGTAGAGGGAAAATTGCAAAAGAAGACATGGGGAAGAGGCACATTAAAAGACAGTCTTCCTTCTCCTAATGCCCTGTTTGAGGAATAAAATGTGTATGTTCTTGTCCTAGGAGATACCTGACCTCTTCATATGTTACCATAGCTGAAGTGTAATCTCTCACTTCAGGGAACTTGCCTTGTGGATCTGAGTCTTCACCATACAACATTCTACTCTTTAAAGTGGATACATACCCGGGGCGCCTGGGTGGCTCAGTGGGTTAAAGTGGATACATACCCTTTGGGAGAGGATTTCCTAGCACCCCCTTAATCAATAATGGTAATAGTGCTACTACTTAATTTTTCATGTTACATGCTGGAAACACCCTGGACTCCTCTGTCTCTCAGAACTATAGACTCAAAAATTTACAGAGAAAGTCTGGAGGCATCTAGATGAGAGTGGTAGCATGTAAACCACTAACTAAAAGAACAAGCAAGGTTCTAGGGTCCTATAGCAAGGTCCTATGGAGGCACATTTCTTATCCCTCTCTCATTGACCCTGCTGAGGTCACCTCTGAAGGTAATGTCTGGGGTATAATATGCTCTTAGTTTAAAAAAAAAAATGCTTTAAATGAAAATAGAAGAGGACATCTAATTTATGCTTGGAAATTCTTTGCCATACCCTGGGAATGAGAAAATTTTGCTCAAGACATTGACAGCAACACTGTATATGTACTCAGGTTAATGCTTTTAACCTCTGTGAACCATGGTTGAATAGTAAATCACTGAAGGTGAAAAGAAAACTATAAATATTTTGGGGAAAAGCCAAAAATATTAAAGTAAGTTGACCTTAGCCAGAGATTGCGGCCAATTTCACTTGGCAAGATTGCTGCCATCAAAATGTGAAATTAGATGCAAGTCACTTAGAATCAAATAGGCAATTACAGCTACCCAACCACTTCAAGGGAACTATTAACTAATTTAGTAATTACTCAGTATTTATCGAGCATCTACTTTATTCAGTGCCTTGTCCCAGGTACCACTTAAGATTTGCCTTCAATGAGTTTATGTCATTTGAAACGGAAACCATTTCCAGATCTAACAAAGATTCTGTGACCTTTTAAGGTGAATTTAATCTTATGTACCTATACTTTTTGCTATGCAAAAAGGTCATAAGTATTATTGAGATGAAGTAGCTCTTGATTACCACTAAAATGATCATGTCTAAATATGAAACTTTCACATTCTGTAGACATTACTTTGTCTCCTCTCTCTACAATACTTTCTACCTATTGTTGCCACTCATTTTCTTTTCAGCAGGCCTACTCACTCACTGGGGAACCTGGAGCCGTATACAGGAAGCACTTACATTCATTCATTTAACCATTCCCACCATACATATTTATTGGCAACCTGCTATGCACCAGGCACAGTGATAGGCTGGTTACTAAAAGCGTGAAGCCTGGAATACAATAAGACACAAAAGCAGTAACTATAGGGGTGTGAGTATGTGTTTCAAGCCAATTCCACTTTGTTTTATGTGCATGAAGGAAAATAGTGGAGCATCATTAAGAAATAAAAGTGAGTAATTTTAGGTAAGGCAGAAAAGCCTCCCCAAAGGGAAGAATGAAAAGAAGACAGTTGGGGATATTGGAGGATTAAGCATTCTCTGGGAGGGGCGGGGAGAAAGCATATGGGCGACCAAGGTGGGGGCAGGGGAAATAAATAAAACTTGGCTCAGGGAGCAGAGAGAAAGCTGGTGTGGTGGGAAGATATTTTGCTAGTATAAAAGTATAAAAACTTAATAATAGTAGAGCTTCTCATATGTGTTGCGCATGGTTATAACTTCTTATGCATTATCTTATTTGGCCCCCACAACAGATCTATAACATAGGCATCATGATGCTGTCCATTTTACACATAAAGGAAAGTGAAGCAGGGAGAAAATACTTTCAGAGCTCAAAATTGAAACTCAGATTTTGAATGGAAGGGTCCCAGCCCTTAAACCATTATATTATATTGCCTAGACATGACATTGGGCAGGTGACGGCCAGCTCACATGCAGATGCCTAGGTCAAGCTAAAACTTCCTATATTTTATTCTGAGCTCAGGGAAAAGCAATGAGTAGTTTTAAGTAGAAGGCAAGCCACCAGCTCTGCTGAAAGCTGATAAAACTTTCAGTTTGTTGGGGACTGAAAAGCTTCCATTAGATTCGCCTTTATGAAAGTCAGTGGCCACCTTGCCAGGAAGTTTTGGGATGGTGCAAGCAGAAATTGCATTGAAATAGGATGAAGACTCCTTGGGAAATAACAGGAAATAGCATGTGTGGACAATTTCCTCTTTCCCAAGATTTGGCGGGGAAGAAGGTGAAGAAATTGAGGACAGCTAAAGGGAAGATAGGGCATCATGGGAAATGTTTTGCTTCAAATGATGGGAGCCATGGGACATATTTGTATGTTAATGGCAATATTACATAACACTCCCTTTGATTTCCAGTTAGGCATGATTCTGGCCTTACTGCAGATCCTATATGATAAGATCTATGCATGGCAATTAAAATAGACAAATCTTTGCCCTGTGTCAGCTGTGCACTAGGACCTCATTTCCACCCTGCCACCTTGATTCAAGATCTGAAGGCCTTTATGAGGGCTCCTGTTGTTTTTGACCTCTACTTTCAGGTTTTGGGACCTCAGTTTTGGTATTATCTTCAACTTGCTGCCTCCATGGTATGAGGAAACCTTTACTACTTAGAGCAATGCTAGCCACTATAACATACAAACTAAAAATTTTAGCAGGTAAACACACTAAAAGTTTATTTTATGCTCCTGAAAAACCCAAAGTGCCTACTTAGGAGAAACTGGTAATCTCTTGTCTCTGTGATGAGCGAGGCCAAGCTCGTTGCCATGGATATCTGTATCAAGCCAGTGAAAAGGAGAAGAGAGTGAGGGATCATTTGTGGGAAGGTTTCCTAGGTCAAGCTCATCACTCTGAAGTATACATCACTTCTGTTTATATGCCACAGGCTAGAGCTCAGTCCCAAGGGCACACTGAGCTGCAGGGACGGCCAGGGAATGTAGTCTAGCTGTGTGTTGAGGAAGAAGAGGCACAGGGTCAGGTGACTAGACAGATGGCTACTTGTTGCTTCTCCGGATCTGATCTCTTGCCCCTTACATGAATTAGAATACCCTGCATCCCACTCCCTTGATTGGTTCTTCTGTACTTGACCCTGCACTGCCTTCCTGAACAGACCAGGGGGCTTCCTCCCCTACAGCAAAGTTTCTGCTTCTTCCTCTGTAGTTCTCTTGTACATGGCCAAAGTCACAGAATGACATTGGTGTGGGTCTACCCTGTATTCCAAGGGAAATGGATAACACTTCCCTATTAAAGAGAACTTCATACAGCAGTTTAATTCCAATTACAACTGCAAGAACAATTGCTGTGCCTTTCAGCCACAAAACAAATTAATCAAATTCCAGCAAAATCTGAAGATACTCATTCAGAAAAATCCTTGTTCGAGAGATGTACTGCTGCAGAACATTTTATTATATAAGCCTCGTAATTCTAGGAAGCAGAAATGTTAACCTTTTTATTTTATGAATGAGGAAATTGACAGGGAGGTTAAGTTTCATTTTACTCATGGGTGGGTGTTAGAATTTTTTGAAAAGCTCTTATTTCTGAAGCTTGGTGAATGATTTTCTCTCATTTGGGGCAGTGCAAATTTTCTGTAGAACATATGAAAAATCTAATGGAAAGCATAAAGTAAGAGGGGGGAAAGAAGAATGTTACCAGTGGCCAAAAGTGGCAAAATGGCCAATTTTTCCTACAATCTTATTTCTATGATTTTTTTTAAAAAGATTTATTTATTTTAGAAAGAGAGAATGAGGGATGCCTGGGTGGCTCAGTTGGTTAAGCAGCTGCCTTCGGCTCAGGTCATGATCCCAGCGTCCTGGGATCGAGTCCCACATCAGGCTCCTTGCTTGGCAGGGAGCCTGCTTCTCCCTCTGCCTCTGCCTGCCACTCTGTCTGCCTGTGCTCGCGCTCTCTCTCTCTAACAAATAAATAAATAAAATCTTAAAAAAAAAAAAAGAAAGAAAGAAAGAGAGAATGAGAGATGCCTGGGTGGCTCAGTGAGTTAAAGCCTCTTCCTTTGGCTCGGGGTCCTGGGATGGAGCTCCGCATCGGGCTCTCTGCTCAGTGGGGAGGCTGCTTCCCCCCTCTCTCTGCCTGCTTGTGATCTCTGTCTGTCAAATAAATAAATAAAATATTTTAAAAAAAAGAAAGAGAGACTGAGAGAGAAGGGAGTGGGGGGAGAGGGAGAGAATCTCCAGAAGTCTCCCCCTGCAAAACAGGGCTCCATCTCACCATCCTGAGATCATGACCTGAGCGAAAAACCTAGAGTCAGACACTTAACCAACTGAATCACCCAGGTGCCCCTCTATGATTTTTCTTGAAATAAATTAGTTCTGAAAAACTATATATAATGAAGTTTAAAAAAAAACACTTATATACCCACTACCCCAAATATTTTGAAGTTATTTTGTTTAATGTTTGCTTCAGATCTCTTTTTAAAGATATGAAAATGTTACAGATAAAGGTCACATGTAATTTTTCTTCACATTGCTAATTCATAGATTTATCACTTCATACTTTGCTCTTTGCTAAATATTTCATCATAAACCTAACCCATATCATTAAAATTCATCATAAACTTAGCTTGTTGAATGATATTCTATTGTTAAATATTTAGGATTTTTTTTACAGTTATGCTATAATTGTACTATAATGTGTTTCTTTATGCTTAAATCTTTTTCCATAGTACAGATAAGTTCCTCTTGGTATATTTCCTAGAAGGGAAAATAAATGCAAATTTGTCTCTACCATGTCTATCACTACTTCTACCTTCTTAAATTGTTAATTCTGATTTTTGTCTCATTTGAAATATTCCTTTATGTTGTTTGTTTCCAAGATGGGTAGGTGATTGTATATCTTTAAATTTTTGCTTATAAGAGAATCATTTTTTGTTGGCTTCATAAATGAAAGACAATTTCACTAGTGAGGAAATTCTTCCGTTACTGCCTTTCCCTTTAAAAGCACTATAGATCGAATGCCAGCATTTTCTGGCACTTAGTAATACAGAGGAAAAATATAAAGGCAGCCAGTTCTTCTGGGTGTTCTTTCAATATTTTCTTTAACCATTTAATTCAAAAATTTTGCCAAGGGTGTCTAGGGATGGAACTCTTCGATTATTTTATGTATAGCACAGTTGGCTTACTCAGAGTTTTGTTTGCTTGTTTATTTTAGATTTTACTTATGTTCCAATGGTTTATTCTCCTTCAAAACACCCAAAATAATTCTTCCATAATTTATTATCCATGTCTGTCAACTTTTTTCCTTTGGCCCCCTTCCTCTTAATCTCTTGGTCATTTTCCTTGCATTCTGGAAAAAAGAATTGACATTTACATTTTAACAGTGATTTGATTTTGAAATAGATTTTAATGTCGAATATGAATGTAATTTTTTCATTGCATTGGAGTTTTTCTGCCAATCTCCCTTTCTCAGCTACCTCTCACTTCATTGCATCCTGTCTTATGTCCACATTACCATGTGCTTTCACACCTACATCGTAGAGTTTGTATTGTTTTGCATCCTATACTGAGTCTGAAGAGCTATTGTAATTTCCTTTCATTATTATTATTATTTCTGGATCCTGGTATCATTTTCTCAGCTTTTAGGATGATGGTTTCCTTTTTTTTTTTTTTTTTTCTGCTGTGTCATTATATAGGTAATGTAATTTCCTACATTACCTTTTCTTTCTTGTTATTTTATTGTTGTTAGTATTGCTTTATTTTCTCCTCCTCAGATGGGTACCATTTGTCAAGGCTCACCATCTACCAGTGGACAAAGGATGTTTTGCCTTTGGTCCCATTCTCTAGGCATTTTAGTGCTGAATGAAAATCCCCTTGCTGAGGTTTGGCCGGACATCCAGTTAATATGCATAGCTCTTGGCTTAATTGTTAATGTCAATTATTAGGATTTTATCAAGTGTAACTGTCCTGAACTACAATGAGATGAACATTTCCCACTTTCCAAGTCTCTTTCACTCTAAACAGGAGAAGAAGAAAAATATATATACTCAGGAGACACTCAGAATTTTTCCAATTCCCATCACCATAAAATTCTTAGAATGCAATATGCCAATGTTATTTCCTGTGCCTACTTCATAAACATTGATTCTCTAGAAGTTTTACCCTTCAACTGAGAATAGAAGGAAAATTAGGGAGCAAAAGCTATACCCACACAGAATAAAGGCAGATTCCTGACTTTTTCCTTGCCAGAGAACTTCTATTTCTGAAAGCAAGTAAGTCTGGGGACTGTGAGGGGGCTATAGTGCGTGCATGCTCCATCAACTGGGTTAAACTGAGAACCAACCACCCGAAAAAAATGGAACAAAGTACAAGGGCCTGGCAACAGTGAAAATGTTAGTAATTACTTCCCCTGCTTTGCCAGTTCTCAGATCTTAGCAGTAAGTTGCAAAAACTGAACTGGGAAAATAAAAGTCAGTTTTAACCCGGAGCTTGTAAATGATTATTACAGAATATACTTTGAAAAAGATACTTCTGTTTAATATAAAATACACAAAATGATCCAGGTTAAGCTTTTTCTATGATAAGACCATCTTTTTTACCTGTCAGGAAATGACTTATTTAAGAACACAATGAAAAGAGGGAAAAAAACACAGAGAAAACACAGATAGTTTTTTAGGATGTTTTCATTAATGCTTTGATGTAAAAATTTTGTCACACCCAAAATGGGATATATTCATAAGGTTTGAATGAATGTGCAATTTTGCGATGTGACAGTTCTCACATTACTTGAAGAAAACCCTTCTCTAAAATCCTAGGAGCGATCTTGAAATGTGTCCAGGCGTACTCCCTATGATATTTTCCGCATGACAAATTACTAGAGAATCAGTCAACATTTTTGTTCTAAGAGCTGGATTATTTTTTAATTGTACATGTTGTAGGTAATTTTATTGGCCTCTGTTCTGCAGTCTGGGAGGTCATACACTATCTTTTCTTTCCTGTCCTTGAAGTACATAGAAGCAAATGCCTGCAATTTGTTTTCTCAAGATAATAAAATGTCACTTTCCAGTGAAAATGTGATGGCTATAAACTGGAAAAAACATTATGATTAATTTTTTTTTGTTTATGCTTAGAATTACTAAAAATGTTGGGCTTTCACTTCAGAATAAGGAAATTCACAAAAATATTTGTAGGAAACATTAGTGCTGAATTCTCCCCCATTGAATAAAAGTGAAATAGATCATTTCAACTGGAGATGAAATGTTCAGGAAATGTACTGCTGATGGTGCCAGAGCAATTAGGAATTAAACACTGACAATAGGAATACTATTTTTTACATGTATCGAAGGGTGATCATTTAAGCCTTCTCACTAATTAAGCACATTAAGTAATGATAATAAAATTAGCTAGAAGATCATTATCAATTTTAAAACTGAGATTAGTATTTGTCTTTCTTAACTGAAGGGAATACCCTCAGGTTATAATGATTATGTGACAGGACCAAACAGATTCCAACAGTAAAGTTAGTTCTGCGTGGGCCATATATATTTCAGTTCTGTGCGAGGTAGTGAAATAGAAGAGCATGACCATTGGGCCATCTAGTATATTTAAAAGGCAATGGAAGGAATATGAAAGCTTATATATCCTGTCTTCTGATGATTTTCATCTTTATTTGGAGAGCAGTGGGAGGCGTGTGGTCTTTTTTGAAATGTCTGGAGAGGTAACATCTGCTCAGTAGACCCAAGGTTGTGCTACACCCACTCCAAGGGTGGCCAGATCAGCCAGATACAAATGTTTTATTAACAGACTTGGCCCTGGTCTCCTGCCTGTAATTCTACATTCTCTTTTGCCCTCTTGGCTTTTTACAGGCTTTTTGTAAGAGCCTAAGAAACTTCCTTGGAATCTGCAAAATGCAACACAAACAAAAAAGGAGTAAAAAGTCATGTTTCTGATAAAGGACTATTAGCACTAATTATGTCACTAATAGTCCATTGAGAGGGAACAAGAAAAAGTCTCCAGATGAGGACCTGAAAAAATACTGAAAATCAACCTTTGAATTATTTTTATCCATTTGAGCTCCTTGTGGATACACAACTGAATTCATATTTTATTTGCTTTTTTAGTCTAAATAACAAAAATAAATTCAAACTTTCAAAAAATATCAAAGATTTTTAAATTCAAAATTGTACACGTGATTTATTTAACCTATTTGCTGTTCTTTCTCTGTCATAAACGATTTTTTCTTGATGATTTATCTAGTCTTTAAATTTCTCAACATTTATATAATATGAAAAAATAACACATTAAAATAGATTTATTGTTAAAGTCATCATTCTACTTCTCATTTTGATAAGGTGTTTGCAAGGCATACAGATAAATATTAAATCTCTTCAGGAACAAATAGATTTATCATACAGGATGCATTTACATTGTGATAGTAAAAGCCAAACTTCTAAATGAGAAAAATATCTCTACATAACATAGTTGGAACTTACTATACTTTTATAGCCATGGAGCTCATTAGTGGCCATTGTAGGATGATGTAACACTGAGAATTTCTTGCTCTAAAACCACTAGCTGAATAAAATATTCCTGGTACACTTTCAGAGATTGTATACATATTCCAGCTCTAGGAAATCTTAATGCCCTCTCCAAATTATGCTATTATAATTGTGGTTAAAAACAATAGAAGTTACTTATGAAAAGACAAACAGGGTTATAGGTATAGCATGGCTAATGGTAAAGGAAACATGACAAAGCTAACTAACGCCTAAAAATATCTCGAGATGAAGTGCCCAAGTCGGGATTAGTGGGAATGCTCATGACAATTTAGATACGTAACTGTTTGAATCAGGTTGGATCTGGACCTCAACAAATTGACAGTTGTTCTTGAGGTTGGCTTTACGTTAAGGTACTAGTGTCATCTGTTTCAGTATTTCATTTTTTATTTTATTGTTTTAAAAGATTTTTTATTTATTTGAAGAGAGAGTGCATAAGCAGGGAGAGAGGTGCAGGGAAGGGAGAGAAAAGGGCAAAGAGTCTCAAGCAGACTCCCCGCTGAGCATCCCGCCCCACTCGGGCCTCCGTCCCCTGACCCCAAGATCATGACCTGAGCTGAAATCAAGAGTCCAGCGCTCAAAGGACTGAGCCACCCAGGTGCCCCAGTTTCAGTATCTGTTTTGATAAAAACTAATCCACACAATTATTTTCTCTTTTAAACATAATTGTAGACCCACAGAGTATGTAATGAGTTAGCATTCTTGGCAGTTAGTGTACCTCAGAGCATCATGTTCGTGACTCACTTTGTTTATCCCTTACCAATAGACTGATAGCTAATATAGTAGTTGTGATGGCTTAGATTTTTATATTAATATTATTATTTGTTGTGTATGCTCTATTTTTATGTATTTAACTCAACTGGCAAAACAAAAAGCAAGAGGAATACTTATATGGAAACATAATTAAAGTGCCTAAAATATAAAGTCTGCCAGTTTACATCAAGCTGTAATCATTGGAGGATCCATAAGTGATATTCATCATATAAAAATTACTTTGTAAAACCCTAATATCCCTCCTTATTTGTCAAAAACTATGACAAAAATTCAAATATGGTAAATTTTTATGAAATTCGGTTTTTCATTTATTGGAGCTAAAAAAAAAATCTATGCCTACAATATGTTATATTCTTGAGAACAGCAGCCAGAAACTCTGATATCTGGTCATTTAGAAAAATATATGAAAATCATAAAAATAAGCCAGTGGGAAAAATAAATAAACTAATAGATTTTTAAATACAAAAATTCCAAACATGAAATTTTAAAAATGTTTTCATTATAAATATTAAAATTTCTATTTTAATACATTGGAGTTTCAAGATTCAAAGTAAACATATCAATAGAATTGTGGGGCACTTGTGTGGAATAAAGAAAACTATGTCCATTTGAGTTTCAGTTTCCCAGGAAACAAACTGACCTACACTTCTGGCTTCTTAGAGAAAATTTCTTATTTTTTCTTTATTTAATTTCCCTTTAACTTTATTGAAACCTTACTCTTCCTTTGATATACAATCCTTGTTGAGGCCTCTCTGATGGAGGTGGCTCATTTTTCCTTACCCATGTCATAGCTCAGGCTGCCATAGCAAAATACCAAGGATGGATGGCTTAAACAATAGAAATGTGTTTTGTCACAGTTCTGGAGACTAGAAGTCCAATATCAAGGTCCCAGAATGGTCAGGGTCTAGTGAGAGCTCTGTCCTTGGACTGCAGATGGCTACCTTCTTGCTGTATCCTCACATGGTAGAGAGGGAGAGAAAGAGAGAAAGAGAAACAGAAAGAGCTCTTTGGTGTCTCTTCTTGTAAGGACACTAATCCTATTGTATCAGGACCCCACCCTTAGTGTGTCATTTAACCTTAATTACCTCTTTGTGAAGATTATTAACTGTGTCTCCAAATTGAGTCACATTAAGGGTTAGAGCTTTAACATAGGAATTTGGCAGGGAACACAATTTAGTCTATAGCAGCTCCTGTACCTTGGGTAGGGACAGGACAGCAGTATCCTCACTCCTCCATGCAACTTTTAAACCATCCCTTCTCCACTCTCATGTAAACCCCCTTGTTCTTTTGGGGACTCTTATTCAGGAACTCCCAGAAAACCTCAGTGGTAGAAGAGCTCAGTGTGTCTCTGTGTGCCTTCACTAGGGACACTGAACCTAGCTTGAGAAAATCAAACAAATGCATAGACAAGGGTGCCTATAAAGTCATATTCTACAACTTCAACTTCAGTCTCAGCATTGCCCAGATTCCTTCAGTTGTATAAATAGTTGTTTCCTTTTTTTCACAGGAGAACCATACCACCTACCCTTCCACTTCTAAAATATGGTCAGATTGCTCTTTGACTGGTTAATTGATTATTTGGATTGGGTAATTGATTATTGAAGTAATAGCTTATCAGGTGCAAAACTCACTTTACTTTCTCTTATCAAATTTAAAACTTACCTGTAAGTCCTCCATCTTCTCCTTCTAAAACTAATTCCTCCCAACTATGATGTATACATTAAAGTTTTTAAAAAATGTACAACTAAAAATACTATAAGCAAAGTTAAGAGATGAGGAATATGGTGGTAGAAACATTCACTTGCAATGTGTTTAACCAGCAGAGGGTTAATATCCAATTTACATAAGAATTTCCTGCAAATTAGTAATAATGAAAAACAACCTAATTGAAAAATGAACAAATGCTATGAATAGGCATTCCACAAAGGATGCTTTTCACTAGGACTATCAGGGAAATGCCAATTAAAACAATATGATACCAATTCACATCCATCTGTCAAAAATAAATTGAACAGCACCCTGTGTGAGCAAGAATGTAAGCTCTTGGATAATACTGGTGGGAGCATTCATTGGCACAATGACTCTGAAAAACAATTTGGCAATATCTGTAAAAGTTATGGATGCATATTCTACAACCCAACATTTCTACATCCAGGAAATACCCTAAAGCAAGTATCATTCATGGTCACAGATGGTCTTTGCTACATTACTTATAAAAGTGAAATATCATAAATAACTAACGTATCAACCATTATAACAATGCAGAAATAAAAATGGTTGTATTCCTATCATAGAAAACTATGTAGAAAGTAAATTAATGACCTTGATGTGTTTGTAATAACATTGTTCAATCTGAGCCATTTTGTGACCCTTTTGAATCATTATCTTCATTTAACATCCAGACTATGACACCTGGTTCTCCTCCTAAATTTCTGGCCAGTCTCTCTGTCTCCTTTACTGATTGCTGGTCATCTCCATAACCTCTCCTTGGATTTCTCTTTTCTATCAACATTTACTCTTTAAGTGATCTCATCATTTTTACAGCTCTAAATACCATCCTTGTGCCAATGACTTGAAGTTTTATCTCCAGCATAGATTTCTCCCCTGAACTCCAGACCCCTATATCTCACAGCCCATGTATTCAACATCTCAACTTAATGCTTTGGACTTAGGATCCTATGATCTCATTTTTCACCTGTGTTACTGGAAGATGATTCTTGAAGTTGCTCAGAGCCTCCAAAATGTATCTCCAATCTGATCACTTCTCATCACCCCCATGGCCATCTGCCTGATCGAAATCACCATCATCTTTTGCTTTTACTACTGAAATAAGTTTTACAAGAGGTTTCCCTCCTTCTTCCCTTGGACTTTTTTCTTTTCTCAACAGGACCATTGAGAACAATTTCTTAAAATGAATGTCAGACCCTGTCATTCCTGTTGAAATACTCTCCCTCAGTTTCTACATGATCTGGCCTTCATTAACCTTCCAGCCTCATCTTCTCCCTCCTCCTCATTCTTCCCCTCCACCCTGACATCCAGGCCTCCTCATGACTCCTGGAATATGCCACACGCTACTATATCAGACTCTGCACTGGCACTTCCTGTTCCCTCCATTAGCCAAGTGATCACCCCCTCCACTTTCATCAGTCTTTTCTCAAGAGTAGCTCCTTGGATAAGACATCCTTGAACACTCAGTTCCAACTTCCAGTCCGACCCTCATCACACCATCTCCCCTTTTCTACTTTCTCTCCTTAGCACTCATCAACATATAGTAGTTGACGAGTGTGCTAGGGCTCTCATAACAAAATGCTGCACCTTGGGTGGCTTAGACAACAAACATTTATTTTCTCAGAGTTTTGGAGGTTAGAAGTTCCTGATCGAGGTACCATAGATTTGATTTCTGGTTTGGGCTCTCTTCACGGCTTGGAGATGATATCCATGTCCGCACATGGCCTTTCCTCTATGTACATGTGAGTAGAAAGAAAAATTTCTGATGTCTCTTCTTTTTATAAGGATTCCAGTGCTGTGGAATTAAGGCCTTTCCTTTATTATCTCAGTTAATCTTTATTGGCTCCTTATAGACCTTTTTCTCTAAACTGGGTTACATTGTAGGTTAAGGGTTCAATGTACAAATGTGGGATGGGGGGATCTCAGTTCAGTCTCTAACAGCAGTCTATACAAAATATTTCATATTTTGTTGTTTATTGTTTGTTCACTCTACTATATTATAAGCTTCATAAGGGCAGAAATTTTTGGTTGTTCATTGCTTTATTCTAGCACTTAGGATGATGGCTGAGACATAGTTGGTATTTAATATGAAGTAAATTATCTCAAAAACCTGATATGAAATATAAAAAGAAAGTTATCATTTTACACTAAAAAGATCCTTTCAAATTTTTCAATATAAAAATTATGCTACAATTTTTTATGAACAAATATGTATGTGGTAATATATTTTAAAATAATTGGAAGAATGCCAACTTCAGAATAATTAATTATTTCCCTGAAGAGGGGAAGGGAAATTACATTTGAGCTAGGTCAAATCAGCTCTGTCACTATGTGATTTTATTTTTTAAAATATGTTTTGAAACAAATATGTAAAATATTATCATTTGTTAAATCTTTAGGGGTTATAGGAATGTGTGATATATGATTCTCTGTATCTTCTATTTTTCAATATTTCAAGAGAATGAGGTGAGAATTCCTATAAGGGCGGAGACCATATTTGTTTTGTTCCTGCATGTATTCTAAACTCCTACTAATGTGAGTGATGGTCCACAGTAGGACCTCGATGAATATTTGGCAGGTAGACATAGTTTTAGACCTTTTGGACGTTTTTGTCTTCGGATCTGAGCATAATACCTGGTACATAAACACAGATAACAAATACATGAGCAAGCAAGCAGAGAAACAAACAGATGAAAATATTTCTTGAAAGCTCTACAAGTCTCTCTAACCATACTAATCACACCCTTCCCTCTTTCTGACCCTTTTAGTCTGTGATTTGGGAATGGTATATGTATCTTGGCTGCCCTGTTCCACCATATCCTTTTCTGTTCTCACCTCTAATTTATGTTTCTGCCAAGGTAGAAGCCATTGGACAAAGCCTGTAGGGGATGAGTAGGGCTTTAAAGCACTGATATTTTGCATTTCCCTATAAACCTTTAAGTCATTCAGAGCCCCTGTTTGGATTTGCACTTCCACGTGACTCTTCCTCATTAGCTTTGATAGATTATTCTGCCTAAAACAAGTCTTGTTGGCCCTTCAAAGAGTAGCAACAGAAACCTATTGTTTTTAATCTTTGCTTGACTCATTGATACCTTTTGCCAACATCATTTCCTGCCCCATCTAATGTCAGATGTCCCAGATCTGGCCAGATGTAGACTCTTTCTCCCAACATTGCCTACACAAGTTTCCTAAAAAACATGTGGTTATTGGTTTGTCTAATAATCTGGAGTCAGACATTTATATTTACCTTCCATAGATGAAGGATTCTAGCACACATTGAGAGTTAACTTTGTTCCTTTTTTTATCGTTTTGCCTAATTGTGAGTATTTTCTGTATGTTTTGGTCCATCTATCTTTTCCTCCTTAATTTTTTTTTTTTTTTTTTAACAAACAACCAAGAGTCAAGTTATTAGCCAGAATGTGAGGATATTCAGAGAACTCATTCTCTGGAATAGATTCTCACTCCATGTTAATTAGGGAAACAACAATACAGTGTTTCACACTTGCTGTGTAATCTTTTCTCTCTCTTTCTACTTGGCCATGGGGAAAGTGAAGACCCTAGAGATTAAAAGGAGAAAAGAATTTGGAATTATAAATTAAGATCCTTTATCTGATAAATACCAAGCCAGAAATTAGAAATCTCACCTCACACCACGCTAAGAAATAGGTTTCAGATGCATTAAGAGTTAAAAAAAATCAAACCAGAGAAAAATTGAATAATACAGTGCTAAGTATTTATCAGATCTCTGGATGGAAGTCTTTCTTAGCTTAAAAGCAACCAAAGGCATACCTAAATAAATAAATAAAATTGGACATTTGATCTGCATAAACATTTAAAATTTAGATATGACTTTTACTTCAAAAAGATAAAAATACATAATAAAACCAAAAGATGAAAAATACATTGAAGAAAACTGTTTGCAACAAATACAGTATTTTCTACTACAAAAAGAGTCCATTCAAATCGATACTAAATCACTAAGACCCTTGAAACTGAAAAAGGATTGAGAGGCATGGCCAGTCAATTCATGAATGGACTATATTTAGTAACAACATAAAAATATGTAGGTAAAAAATGTAATAATAAGGGAAATCAAATTAACAAAGCAAAGGGAACCAGTGGAGGCTGTGGGAAGCGAGCATTAATTCCCACTGGAGAATGTGATTGGCTTGTTTGAGTATTTTTATGGCCTGGCAAGAAAGTATAATCCTTTAAATTGAAAAGGGGCAGAGGTGCCTGGGTGGCTCAGTGGGTTAAGGAGCTGCCTTTGGCTCAGGTCATGATCCCAGGGTCCTGGGATCAAGCCCCATGTTGAGCTCCCTCCTCAGCAAAAAGCCTGCTTCTCCCTCTCCCTGCATCTCTGCCTGCTTGTGATCTCTCTGTCAAATAAATAAATAAAATCTTTAAATTGAGCAGGGGCAGGTGCAGCTGGTCTGGCTGATAGGGGACTAGCTGGTGGAGTTTTCCATGCTGAGCATGAAGGCATATCTGGCAAGAGCAGTAAACTCAAGGTTAGGCCTTTGGAGCCCTGTGAGGCTCAACGATGTTAAGTCAGCACTTGAAATTTTAGGTCTTACAATTCATTCTACCTGGAAGATAAGGAAGAAGGCAGAGACTTAGTCTACTTCTTTTCACATGAACAGTTTCTAACCATGCACTCAGTGATAGTAATTTCCAATAGTGTCTGCTATATTCTGTAATTAATCTTATCAGGGATTTTACTGGGAAAGATATAATGAAACTGGTAGTAGATGCATAAAAAACTCATTTTAGAGGGAACTACAGGGGAAAATAGTTTAAATGTGAATGGCTCATATGTAAGGTATAATTAAGATGGGTCCTAAATTAAATACCTTAGTGTTCAATTAAACATGCATATATTCTGTATTTGAATAAGCAAATGACATAAATATTTCTGACCATGCATAGAAAGAGCAAAGCATGATCAAATTTGTCATTGGAATTTAATTATTTTAGTTAATTTCACTCTATCAAGTCTTATCTGTCCTCTCAACTCTACCTTAATTTTAAGAAAAATAATCTGAGACCATTCTAAAGATTTTCTCTGTGACATTAGGGGCTTATGGTTTATCCATTCTCGTGTAGTGTCTTCGTCAGGTACCATATGGAATTTGTCATCATGTTCTGTACTTTTTCAGTTAAAAATTAGCCGCTGAGACCAGAATGACATTCACTGGTGCCTCTCAGAATGAAATGGTCACATCACCCACTGAATCAGAGCCCATCATTGTAGGGCATTTTTAGTGAGCTCTGCAGATGATTCCTATGCATGTCCAAGTTCGATAAATCCACTGATGCTAGACATGCTTTCATTTCTGTGGCTCAAGGAAGTTATATAGTAGCTCTCCATCTCTTCTAGCGGGGACAGGGAGATGGTAAAAAAAAAAAAAGAAGAAGAAAAAGAGAAAAGTGGTGAAACGTTTGCATGCAGGCATCTCTCATGTATGACCATGGCAAGTTACATTGCTTCCTTGCACTTACTCTTCCTTCTCTGTAAAATGGAGGTAACCTACAATATAATATACTGTGAGTCAAGAATCTGGTACACAGCTGGCATACACTATACAATGAATACTGTTACTGCTCTCCCCTCCTTTCATCCCACCTCCCCCATCTCTTCTCTTTTTAACCACCCTAGGAGAACTAAGTAAGGTAAAGTGAGTCATTGTGAGTCTTCTACACCACACCCCAAATTATACACATAATAATGAGAATTTTACATTTATGGTCTACCAAGTATTATGTGCTTCTATAGGTAAACTTTATTTCTTAGAAAAATGTTACAAGGTTGATTATTATTTATCCAAATCAATAGAATTATAGATGGGAACACTGAGGATGAGAGGAGAATTTAACTGGCCCATTATCAGTTTAGTAGGTGTTGAAACTAAGATTCAAGTTCAAATAAGTCCAGATACCCAACTTGTTCCACCAAAGCAGCCCAAAGCGACATTCTAATTTTATTTTATTTTTCCAAAAAATAATTTTGGATGATTCTCTTGTTTTTTAAAACCCATGTTCAAGTATCTCAAACTCATATGCCTAATAGGACCAGGAAAAACTGTAAATGAGAGGAAAAGTGGGTAGTATCCAGCTGACACAAAGACTGATTTATAGATTCTTTGACCATTTTTTCTGAAACACATAACCCTCTAAACCTCACTTTTCTTTTTCTAGTTGTGAAAGAAAACATAGTTACAGAGAAAACCAATAGCAGGAGCATGATGAGAAATGGCAACTAAATTTTGGCTTCAGGATTGGGGCAAAATAATGAAGTGGCAAAACATTGGCAAAGACAGGCTGAAACCTCACACCTTATCTGAAGAGCACAACCAGCTGTATAACCCACACCTGCTATGCTGAATTTCAGTTCATAAGACTCCAGACCTGGTTTCTAACGAAAAGTCAGAAAGCTGGGTTTTAATAAAAAATCTCACAACTTTTGGTTGTTGGCCTAAAATAATACAAGAAAACAACCACTGAGCATTGTGCTGGCCAAACAGAACAGCTCTGTGGCCCACCTCTAGCCCAGTGGCCACCAGCTTGGAACCTTTCCTCTTCATGAACAGTAAACACCTGAGGTTTTAAGACTCCATACTTAGGGAAACTGCTTTTGTTAAAAATGGTCTCAAGCATGGGCTTTTGTGTCAGCAACCCCTGCTCAAAGTGGCTTTCCTCGAAATTTTTGTGTGACTAACCCCTGGTTGGTCAGTTTTCACCTCCAAGATGTCTTCCTTGATCCTTCTACTGGATGTTGTCCACACTAGTCTTGTTTTGTCCCACTACCTTTCTTCAGGCAGTTACTGCTCTCTGAAGTGATCCTATTTGTTTCTTGGTGTGGGTCATTCCCACTGGAGGATGGTTTCCATCCGGGTAGGAACCTTGCATGTCTTCTTCATCCTTGTGTTCTCAATACCCACTGGGTACATGTTCCACAATAGTTCATGAGGGAGAGTAGCAAGTACCTATTGAGTACCTCCTATATGTCCACGTGGTAGACGCCTGGTGATCAAGTATTTGATGGCTACAAATGCCAGAATAAGCAAAGGAGCTGACTGTACCCTTTCCAGTGCCAAGCACTCAGTAGATTATCAATGAACATTTGTAGAGTAAGTGAACACTAAGTAAATCACAAATAATTCCGATTCATTTAATTTACACTTAGCTCCCTAAAATAAGGCATGGTTGGGTTTAATATCCATAGTATTTGAATGTATCAGCACATTAAAAATGTGCCACATTATTCCAGAAATTGCATATTTGACTTGACCACTGTTGCTAATAAAAATGACCTTTTACAAAATGATTTGCATAGCATGCTCATGGGATTCACTTACTTTGTTGGGCAATTAATCCAGCATACTACCCCAAATTACACATTTTATATTTATTAATAAAGGTAATTTAGATGTTTCAGATATACTGTAAAGCTTTTGTAGATTGAGCAAAATATGGCTTTTCATCTACACACAGTCAAATGGTTTCTTAATAACACAATTATCTTTGGCTGATTGATTCTGGGAATTTTGCTCATTTTTTTCTCAAAGTACTATGATAATCTACATCTCACATTACTTTAATTTTTAAGGAACAAAGCACTTCTTGCTTTTTCTAGGTGACATTTTCTCTTTTTGCAGTACCTGCTATGAACTGCACATGGCTAATCTTGGATTCCTAGAATTGACAGAAAATTAGCCAAGCCTAATAAATTCCATGCATGTTCCCCTACTGCATGTGCATATTAAAATAAAAACAAATATAATAATCAGGTTTCTAAAGAGAAGCTTCTATAAAGTACTCTTTTATGCAATCAGGAGTTCACTAATGAAATTGTGGATAATATCAGCTACCATTTATCATAAATCTCACCTTTTAAGAGTTTCACTTTTATTTTCTTTAGAAGGGAAAGAGTTTATGTTGGTTACTTCTCCTTGTGCCTCCATAGCCTGGATGTTTCAGAGTAGAGAGGGGAATTACACCTAAAATGGCAATCCTGCAAAAATAAGGTTTGGGGTCTTTTCTCTGGAAGTGGCTTGTAGAAGCTTCAGAGTAATCCTACCCCATTTGTACAAAACCTCTGTGTACTTCTGTGAATCATCAATTTAGACTAATATGTCTGATGATGTCAGAAAGCTTCCACATAAAAGTCTTCGGCAACTGTAACAGAATTTCCGTAGAAATACAAAAACAAACCTCCATAATTTGATAAGTGGAATTCAAAATAACCCAATCGTGTAACATCTGTGCATAGTATTTTTTACTCAGTTTTTTTTTTATTTAATTAATTTATTTATTTGATAGAAAGAGAGATCACAAGCAGGCAGAGAGAGAGGAGGAAGCAGGCTCCCCGCAGAGCAGAGAGCCCGATGCGGGGCTCGATCCCAGGACCCTGAGATCATGACCAGAGCCGAAGACAGAGGCTTAACCCACTGAGCCACCCAGAGGCCCCACTCAGTTTTTTTTTTTTTTTTAAGATTTTATTTATATATGAAGAGAAAGAGACACCAAGGGAAGGAGCAGAGGGAGAGGGACAAGTAGACTCCACGTTGAGTGCCGAGCCCATAAGACTTGATCCCAGGACCCTAAGATCATGGCCTTTACAGAAATCAAGAACCAGATGCTCAACTGATTGAGCTACCTGGGTGTCCCAAGTCAATTTTTACTGAAACACAAGAACATAAATAAAGATAGTGAAAATTGTATGTAACTGACCATACATACAAAATTGACAAAATCATATATGATCACAGAATAGTCTTTGATAAGAAGTCTTGTCTTACCTTCCCCCACCAGAAGATAAAATCTTAAGCACTCTCCTGCACTCACACATTTAACCCAGTATATAAAGCTTGTCAAGCCACGCAAGTCCCATTTGTTCTACAAGCACCTTCTCTTCATCTATTGGTGTGTCCCAACCTGTGCTATGCTATTCATCCCATCGTTATTACTCTTGCCAATTTACTGACAGGCATGCTTATAGATCTACTTAGATTAAAGGAAATAAAGCCATGGTACTTTCTACCATTTCCTACATTATTTTCTTTTTTTTTCCTCTAGCTTTATTGAGGTATAATTGACAAATAAAAATTATATTTTATGCAGGGTGTATGTGATGATTTGACATATACATTGTGAAGTGATTATCACAATCAAGCTAATGAACACATCCATCACCCAACACAGCTAAACTTTTGTTGTTGTGAAAACACTTAAGGTCTACTCTCTTAGTAAATCTCAAGTGCACAATACAGTATAATTAAGTATAGTTGCCATGCTATACATTAGATCATCAGAACTTACTCATCTTATTATAACAGAAAATTTGTACCCTTTGACCAACATCTCCTCATGTCCCCTACCCCTCAGCCCCTGGAAACCACCAACTACTCCATTTCTATGTGTTTGACGTTGTTTTAGAGTCTACATATAAGTGAGATCATACAGTATGTGTCTTTCTGTTTGACATATTTCACTTAGCTTAAGGTCCTCTGGATTCATCCATGTTGTCATAAATGGAATAATTTCCTCCTTTTTTTCTAAATAATTGTGTGTGTGTGTATCACATTTCTTTATTTATCCATCTGTTGTTTCCATATTTTGGCTATTCTGAATAATGCTGCCATGAACATGGAAGTGCAGATATCTCTTCAAGATTCTGTTTTTATTACCTTTGACATGAATGAAGTCATGTCCCAGAAGTGAGATGGCTGAATCATATGGTAGTTCTATTTTTAATTTTTTTTTTTGAGGAATCTCCACTCTGTTTTCTATCATGCCTGTATCCTACATTTTTTTTCTTTTGATACTTACCCTGTGAGCCTGATATATTTACATTTCCATTATTATGTTAATAGTGAGGCGTTACAGTAGGTGACACAAAATAAGCTTTACAAAATAAAGGAGAAATTATGTCATGATAGTAATGAAAATATGATATGGCTCTGAGCCTTTCAGTGGATGATAATAAGCCTAACTCAGAAATAGCCTATTCCAGTTTGTACATCCAGTCCAATGTTGTAGGTCTGTAATTTTATTCCAATCACAATGCCATACCATTTTTACCATTCAGTTCATCTTATGGTTCAGGGACCTACTACCTACTAGAATGCAGACATTTAGGGGGAATTCTTAAAAGTAAGTTATTATTTTCATTAGTGCTATTGCTAATTATTGCTGTTGCTAATAATATTGCTAAATATTACCATATTTGGTATTAGGATCTCTTTAGTAAAAAGTAAAGGAAGGAGTGATTAAAGAAATATCAATTACTTAATTTATATAGTGAGGAAAGAGGCCTCAAGGAAGCAGTGAGGAAAGGACAGCTGAACCAGAGCCTGAGCAGTTGCTATGGGAACCAGGAGGCTGCAGTGATCCAAGCAGAGGTTGTTCTGTGTCCTGTGTCCCCTGCTGGAAGGATGGCAGCATGTAGGACTGTGGGCATTACTGGAAGGCTTATACTGGCTGCTATCAGGTTCCAGAGACCTTTGTCCCAGTTTGTGAAAAACATTGTCTTTTTTATTACCATTTTACAGATTGAAAATAGTATGCATAAAGAGTATAAAAGCCACATTCGGTGTTGACCATACCAAGAACCCTATATAGTTCCACCTATCCTGATTAAAACACACCTTGGTGGTTTTATTATTATTATTATCATTATCACTATTATTTATGAAGAATTTCAGAAAGGTTGAAACCATTGGAGGTAGCTTGCCAGATAATATAGCCAAAATATACAGGTCTGATTATTTGAATAGTTAAGAAAAACTTTCCCTTTGTTGCCCATTAAGGGAAGAATCTACAATAAACCCAGATAACTTGTTTTCAAAGAGATAACATAAAGGCGTAGGTTTTGTGACTCTGAAATTTTTTCAAGATGTCTTGATAAGGACATTGGGTAAAGCTCATCAAGCAGTGAAGAAGAAAAGCAGAGCTCTAGAAAACTTAAGTATGCAAAATCTAATATTTGGAAATAGTGAGTTGGAGCAAAGTTAGCTAAAAGAGGCCATGCTTTCTAGTCCTAGAGGATTTTCTTCCTCTATCATCGTATCCGACAGATACAACTAGGTAATATACTACAGATACTTCCTCTATCACCTCATCCCACAGATACAACTAGGTAATATCCACACTAGTGTAAATAACACAGAAAATGACCCAAAGACTAACAGAACACATGCTCCACAGCTAAATGTAGAGAAAATGCTACTGAAGAGGGTAGAAAGGGTGGCAATGTGGTCAGGAGCTAAATGGACCCCCTAAGACTGTCAGCAGGAAGGAAGGACACTGCAAGGAGGAGAGAGGAAAGAAACAGACCTTCATACTAGGCATCCAAGGCACAAGAAACCTGCATAGGGAAGATGAATCCCCATAACATTTGGTTTTAAAATCCAGAGGGGCATAATTTTGCAGTTCTTAAAATCAGTAGGGCTTAATAAAAATCAGTAGACTCAGTTCTGGGAGACCTGAAAGAGAGAACGGAAACGGAGTTTCCACACTTTACTGAGTACCTATTACATTAAGTATCTATTACAATTATTTTAATGACTCCTCAATACTAAAAACAATTTTTTTTTCTTTTTTAAAGAAAGTATCAGCTCACCCTTCATTGGATAAATCTAGATCATTATTTTTTTTTCTTTTACAAAAAAGGAAGGGAGGGAGGGAAGGAAGGTGGGAAGGAGAAAGGAAAGGAAGGAAAAGAAAAAAGGAGAAGAGAATAGAGAGCATAACAAACAGACCTGCAGAGATAAAATATAGAAGCTACAATTTGAAAAATGCCTGCGGTATATAGGAGGGAGATTTGTTTGAAATCTCAGAATGTGTGCTAGAAGGGCAGAGATCTTTAGGAGACTTCCCTAAGAACAAAAGAGTTTACAGCACTATTTCTCTCCCCTACTCCCAACCTGCATACACAGACACCTGTGGGAACCAGCAACAAGGAAGACACTCTACACCTATTTTGTTAACAGCGTGCCCCACCAGGCACTTCTGTGGATCCACCCCCTCCAACCCAGCTGGCCTCTGGAGGATATTTGGGCAAATGCAGGTCCCTTCCAGCAGCAGACCAGCACACCCCACCCCCATACTCTCTGTGGATCTGCCCCCTCCAATATACCCTTGGCCAGATCCCATCCAAAGCAGTGATACAAGCCTAGCAGTGTGCAAATAGCCTCAACAGGGGCCAGCACTGCTCCAAACTGCATTCTGCCCAGAGAGAAGAGCAGATAACCACAGACCAGTTCAACTATGGATCCAGTAGTGGCCTGGAGGCAGGGATTTTGTCTGACTGCAGGCCCCACCCACTAATGCAGACTTCTCAGGAGACAACACAGGGAAATGAAATTTGGTGCTATTGCATCTCTGGCAAATGCCTGGTCTAACCCAGCTCCAGTCCAAAGTAGCCCCAAACTGGCCCACTAACAACACAGGGACCAAACCTTGCCCACAATAGGCAAAGAGAGCCATTGCAGACAAGTGGACTGCAGGTCACAGTGAATCAGCCACGACAGTAGGGCTCACACAACACACATTGGAGACACCCCTGAAGTGCCAGTTTCTAGTAACTAGGGGACATTGCACTACAGGGTGCCACAGGACCTCTTCTTCCTACTTTCAAGGGCAGAAGACATAGCTGACTTTCCTAAGACACAGAGACTTAGAAAAAATGAGGAGACAGAGGAGTATCTCCCAAATGAAAGAACAGGACAATATCACAGCAGAGAGCTAAACAAAATGGAAATAAGTAATATGTCTGGTAGAGAATTTAAAGTAATGGTCATAAGGATACTCAAGGACTTAAAAAAAAAAGATACTCAAGGACTTGAGAAGAGTGGAGGACCTCAGTGAGACTCTCAACAAAGAGATAGAAAACATAAAAAAGAACCAATCAGAGATGAAGAACTCAAGAACTGAAATGAAAAATACACTAGTGGAATAAATAGTAGACCAGAGGAAATAGAATGGATCAGCATCTGGTGGACAGAATAATGGAAAACAATCAAGCTAAACAGGAAAGAGAGAAATACTAAGAAATGAAGATAGAGAACTCAGCACCACCCTCAAACCTAATAACATCACATTATAGGAATCTCAAAAGGAGAAGAGAGAGAAAGGGGGGAAGCAAATTTATATGAAGAAATAATAGCTGAAAACTTCTCAAATTTGGGAAAAGTCCAGATCCAGAAGGCACAGAGAGATCTCCCAAAAAAATAAGTCTAAGGAGGACCACACCAAAATACACAGTAATTAAAATGGCAAAAAATTAATGACAAAAAGAAAGTTTAAAAGCAGCAGGAGAAAATTGTTGCATATAAGGGAAACCTCATAAGGCTGTCAGCTCATTTTTCAACAGAAATTTTGCAGGCCAGAAGAACATGGCATGATATATTCAAAATGCTGAAAGAAACACACACACACACACACACACACACACACACACACACACACACAACCTGCAGTCAAGAATACTCTGTACAACAAGGCTATCATATAGAATAGAAGGAGAGCTAAAGAGTTTCCCAGACAAATAAAAGTGAAAGGAATTGGTCACCACTAAACCAGCACTACAAAAAATGTTAAAGGGGATTTTTTGAGTGGAAAGGAGGGATCATAAGCAGGAGTAAGAGAAGTAGGAAGAGAAAAGCAGTAAAATTAAGTTCATCTATGAAAATCACACAAGGATTCACAAAATATAAGGATGTAAAATATGACAGCATAAAACTAAAATGTGAGAGGGAGAGGAGTAGAAAATGGTTTCAAACTTAAGTGACCATTAACTTTATATAGACTGCTATGTTCATAAAATATTGTATAGAAACCTAATGGTAACCACAAATCAAAAACCAGTTATAGATATGCAAAAAATAAAAGAGAAAGGACTGTAAGTATATCAGTAAAGAAAGCCAGCAAGCTATAAGAGGAGAGACCAGAAGAATAAAGGAACAGAGAAGAACTACAAAAACAGCCATAAAACCCATAACAACAGTTTTCTAGGTATGTCTCCTGCGGCAAGGAAAACAAACAAAAACAAACTATGGAGACTACATCCAAATAAAAAACTTTTGCACAATAAAGGAAACAACCAACAAAACTAAAAGACAACCTGCTGAATGGGAGAAGATATTTGCAAATGACATATCTGATAAAAGATTAGTATCCAAATACATAAAGAAGTCATACAACTCAACACAAAAAAACTACAAATAATGCAGTTAAAAATGGGCAAAAAACATGAACATACATTTCTCCAAAGAAGATACACAGATGACTAACAAACATGAAAAGATGCTCAACATGACTCATCAGGGAGCTGCAGATCAAAACCACAATGAGATACCGCCTCACATCTGTCAGAATAAGTTAAGTCAAAATCAGAAGAAACAGCTCTCTTGCACTGTTAGTAGAAGTGCAAATGGTATACCCACTGTGGAAAACAATGCGGAGGTTCCTCAAAAAAATTAAAGACAGAATTATCATATGATCCAATAATTCCACTACTGGGTATTTACCCAAAGAATATGAAAACACTAATTCAAAAAGATTTATGCACCCCTATGATTATTGCAGCATTATTGGCAATAGCCACGATATGGAAGTAACTCAAGTATCCATCGATAGATGAATACATAAAGAATATGTGGTGTGGAATATTATTCAGCCATAGAAAAGAATGACATTTTGCCATTGGCAACAACAGGGGGAACCTTGAGGGTATAATGCTGAGTGAAATAACTCAGTCAGAGAAAGACAAATATCATATGATTTCACTCATATGTGCAACTTAAGAAACAAAACAAAGAAAAATGAGACAAACCAAAAAACAGACTCTTAAGTGTAGAGAACAAACTTAATGCTTACCAGATGGGGGTGGGATGGGTGAAATACGTGAAGGGGATTAAGAGTGTACTTCTCTTGATTAGTACAGAGTAATGTATAGAACTGTCAAATTGCTATACTCTACTCCCAAAACTAATAACAACACTGTATGTTAGTTATAATGGAATTTAAAAAAAATAAAACAAACTTAAGTCACAGTGATAAGCATGCCATCAAAAACCCAACAGACCTGACTTTAGTACACAGTACCTCCTTTACAGGGGGTTGTTGTGCCCGTGAACATCTCCTAATGGCTTCAATGTATAATGAGTGGAGACACTTGCAAGGACCGGTGTCTGAGGAAAGAACAAGGGTTCAACGCAGATAGGAGGCACCTGGCCCATGCCAGCTCCTGAGGTGACAGAATTTCTGTTGTGAGCTCTGAAAGATGTCAGAGTGGCCAGTGATTGTAGAAAGCCCCAGAAAGCTGTGATTTTTATAGATTTTTATCACCATTTTAATTGTTTATATATAATTTCATTAACATACATATAAAACCATATGTATACTTACAAATAACTTCTAGCCATAGGGTTTGTTTTTTTTTTTTAGTTTATTTTGTATGCCTAAGAATCTGAAGAAAAATGTATTAAAACTGGTTTTGGGAGGAAAAAATGGGAATGTCTATGAACAACTATATTAACTGTAGATTTTATAACCATTTTTAAGAGGGCAAGATAACAACACAGGCTTAAATTCAAGGTCTCTAATCTATCTGAAAGATTTATTGTATTGGGGGAAAATTCTGCTTGTTGCTGTATTTTAATAAAATCAATCTTTATAATTTGCATTTGGGCTCATATATACAATCTCATATTTTGGATGCTGACAGAAAATGAAATTTTTAGTGGACAATAAATTACCTTTACTTTGATTTGATTCTTGTATAAGGTGGCCATTACCTATAAGAAATAGAATAATGGAGGAGTTGCTCCCTGAAAGAAATTTTAAAGCCCAAGATAATTAGAGGCAAAGAGTTTACCTAAACTGAAAAATATATATATATTTAACTCTTCTCCCTTTAGAATTGCCTTTTTTAAAAAAAGAATCAAAAATGTTTGGGTGCTTTTTTCTAAAGTGAAATTTTCTTGTCTTTAATACAATCTGTGTTGCTGGAAGACATGCAAACGTTAGTCTCTCATCCAGAAGAATTTGAGAAATAGCATTTTCATCTACAGTTTGTACCTTCTTGTGTAACAAATAGGACCCAATTATATTTTAACATATGAAGATGTTGTATAAATGAAGATGATATAAAAATGCATCCCTATTTCAGGGATGAAATAGGGATGCATTTTTACCCAAACTAAAAAGTCATGTAGTAACCTTTGTTCTTTCAACACAAACATTGACACATTTAATTTACAAAATATGTAGTATATAGAGAAAGAAATATCTCCCCATTATGTAATGGATTCTTTAATAAGAATATCTTCCCATTATGTAATGGATTGTACTTTCTAAAACACACACACACACACACACACACACACACACACACACACAACACCACTGTAGAATTTCTGTTTTGCACAATAATTTCTGTCCCCCAGTTTCTGTCCCTAAGTAGCTATCTGGTTTGGAAATAACATTATAGAAAGTCCAGAGAATGTGTCTTTCTTTTTTTTTTTATTTACCTTTTTAAAAAATCATAATAAGTGTACTCTTTAATCCCCATCCCCTATTTCTCCTAGTCCCCCATTCACCTCCCCTCTAGTAACATTCAATTTGTTCTCTTAAGAGTCTGTTTCTTGATTTATCTCTCTGTCCCTCTTTTTTCCTTTGCTCTTTTGTTTTGTGGTATTTGTCTTTCTCTGACCAACTTATTTCACTCAGCATTATACCCTCTAGCTCCACCCCTGTTTTTGCAAATGACAAAATTTCATTCTTTTTTATGGCTGAATAATATTCCATTGTGTATATATACCACATCTTCTTTGTCCATTCATCAATTGATGGACACCTAGTCTGCTTCCATAGTTTGGCTATTGTAGATAATGCTGCAATAAACATAGGCATGCACATATCCCTTCAAATTAGTGTGTTTGTCTTTTCTGGGTAAATACCCAGTAGTGCAATTCCTGAATTGTAGGATAATTCTATTTTTAAAAGTGGAGGCACCTCCATACTGTTTTCCATAGTGGCAGCACCAGTTTACCTTCTCGTCAACAGTGCCCCAGGGTTGCTTTTTATCCATGTCCTCACCAACACTTGTTATTTCTTGTCTTTTTCATATAAGCCATTCTAACAGGAGTGAGGTGGTGGGTAGCTCATTATGGTTTTTATTTGTATTTCCATGATCATTAGTAATGTTGAACACCTTTTCATATGCTGTTCATCTGTTCAACAGATAACCCATTGGCAATTTTTTTTTAGTGTGCTTAACACACATTACATTAGTACAATATAATGATTTGACAAGTTTATTCATTATGCTATGTTCACCACAAGTGTAACCGCCATATGTCCCCATGCATCGCTACTAGGATTTCTCTTTCTTAAATGCTGTGTTGCATAAGTGAGGTTCAGATCCATGAAAGTTACATTGCAAGGGAAGTGTCAACCAAATGTGCATTGTTTATTTCCAAACTGAGTGCTTTTTTTGGATCTCTGTCTTCTTTGAAATTCTAGTGCTTTGTACAAGGAAACTTAAACACAGAGATTCCCAAGTCAAGATCTGCTGGAAGTTATCAACTTATTTCTACCCACTGATTACATCCCTGTTCCTCTTTCTCTAAAATCAGAGTTGTAGTCTATGTAAATAACACTCTTAGATAAAGAAGAAGGAAAAAAAACAAAACAAAACAACAAAACAACATTGGCCATTGCTACATAAGCACTCCAAGGATGTGCAAAGGCTCTTCAGACTTATTTCTGCCAACATGGCCGCAGCACAGAGATGCCAATGCACAATTAATATGCCCCATCTGTCAGATCCTCTTCATGTTTCAGTCTCCTCCTCCTTCCTTCAGAGGATCCATCCCTCAGCCACAGAGGGATAGACCACTGACCCCAAAGAGTCAGGGTATAGTCTGGATGAAATGGAAGTTTTGTTTTCATTTTTCATCTTTCCCCTAACCTATACCCCTTTTATTAGTTGGCAGGGATGCCATAATGAACAACCACAGACTGGGTGGCTTAACCATTAACAATTTGTTTTCTCACAGGTCTGGAGGTTTGACATTCAAGTCAGGTTTGGTATCTTCTGAGGCTTCTCTCCATGACTTGCGGATGGCTGCCCTCTCCCTGTGTTCCCACATGGTTCTCTCTCCCATCTCTGTGTTGTCTGTGTCCTAAATCTCTTCTTCATGTAAGGACACCAGTTATATTGGATTAGTGCCCACCATGACCTCATTTTACCTTAATTACCCCTATAAAGGCCTTATCTCCAAATGCAGTCACATTCTGAGGTACTGGTGCTTGGAGCCTCCACATATGAATTGGGGGAGGGGGCACAATTAATCCTGTAACATCCTTGTGTCGATTTCCTAGGCCCATTCTAACAAATTCTCACATAGTAGGTGGCTTGAAACAACAGAAATTTATTCTCTCACAGAGGATTCTGGAGGCTACAAGTCTGAAAGTAAAGTATTATCAGGCCCGTGCTCCCTCTGAAGGCTCTAGGGGAGAATCTATGCTTCTTTTTAGCTCCTGGTGGTTCCTGGCAATCTGTGTTGTGACTTTTGTAGCTGTATCAGTTCAGTCTTCACTCCGTGTTCACCTGCTCTCCTTCCCTGTCTTCACACGGGGTTCATGTAAGTTTACCAGTCATTGGATTTAAAGGCCATATTAATCAAGTATAACCTTGTCTTAACTACTTAAATCTGCAAGCACCCTAATTTTGAATCTGGTCATATTGTCAGGTTCTGAGTGAATATGGGTTTTGGGGGGATGTTACTCAACCCCGTAAGCCTCCTATTATAAGTAATCTCCAATAAGTAATCTTCCTCCAGTAATGAATCTCTCACAACTCAGGATTGTATGTTTTGTTTTGTTTTTCATTCTGGAAACAGAAAGATTACAAGCAAGGAAGGGAAAAAAAGTGAATAATTAAGAGCTCGGGAATTCAGGGATGAATTTTCCAACATTCAGTCTTTGGCTCTAAGTGTTAAACTTCCTTAAAGAGGGATATAATATGTACTTAGTACACTAAAGTACTTTTTGTTCTTTCTGCATTTATGCCATTGTTTTGCTTTTATGACATGCTGATGGTAGTTCTTACTCCTTTCTTTTTTCTATCTTCATTATGTCAAGATGTACCATTTTATTTCTATAAAGCCTTTAGAATTAGAGAAAATTGAGCTCCAGTAGGCCATTTGTCAAGCCACATTTTCCTCAGGTCCAGAATTAGCGTAACAGTATTTAACTCTCAGGTTTGCTGCAAGATAATAATTGCTTGGCATGCTATTTACATTTAAGTCATGAACAAGACATTGTAGCTCTCTCTGGCCATCTGAACCTGCTCTATGACCTCAGGGCCGAACAATGGCCAACAGGATTTAGTATATAGATACCCCAGTTCAGTCACACCTCCAGTGGGATGACACACATGTATATTCTACACTGGCTCCCAGAATTCCCTTGTGGGATTCAGCTCCAGTTTCCCACACAGTAACTACCTTAACATAGGTACACTTCACTGGCTGCCTTTCTTTCCCGGTCTCACTTCTGCATTCCTTTTGTGGCATGTCCAGGGACTACCTTCAGGTTGATGACTTTCAATTGAATTATTTGCTCAAGATCTGCTTGGGAGAACCCAAACAAAGACAAATACTGTTATATCATTACTAAGAATAAGATATGGAGGGGTGCCTGGGTAGCTCAGTTGGTTAATGGTCTGCCTTCAGCTCAGGTCACAATCTTGGGATCCTGGGACCAAGCCCCACGTTGGGCTCCTTGCTCAGCTGAGAGTGTGATTCTCCCTCTCCTTCTGCCCCTTCCCCTGCTTGTGTGCTCTCTCTTTCTGTCTCTCAAACAAATAAATAAAATATTTTTTTAAAAAAGAATAAAATATGGAGCTTTTAAAATGCTCAAAAAGTTTTCTGAGTCCAGGCCTTGGAGGAGATGCTTATCATGTCCATTATCTCTTCTCAGAGGGTGACTTCTGCTGCAGTCTGCCTGCCATTTCTCTTCACATTCGGTGTCCTTTGTCTTGATGGCCAACGTAAGTCTCTTTTATTCCAGAGACTTTTGTGTCTGCTGGCATCATGCAATTTTGTGGGAAACTCCTAGCCTTAATTATATGCTTAAAGCTGACCCCCAAGTATCATGTATCACTTCATCTACCTGTCTCTATCTACCAGTTTCTTTTTCATCATGTTCACACTGAATTACTTTCTCTGACCAGTTCCTAAACCACATTCATCCTTCACTTGAACCTTTGATGCTAATTTCAGACCCACCTTGGCCTCTGGACTTGATGGCTTTTCACTTATTCAGGAATTCAGTATCTGTGCATTGAGTGCCTACTATCCACCATGTATAGACCTGATATTCGGAAGTAGACAAGACGAGCTCTCCATCCACACTCTGGGGTTTCCTTGCTTCATTCTCTCCATAAAACCTTTCATTTACAAGAAGCAAAAACAAATGAGCTACTTAAAGTAGATGAAAGGAACTTAATTCAAAGACATGTAGTAGCTCAGAGAATTCTTGAGAAGTCCAAAGAATCAGGCTTGAAAGCTACTCTGCCAGGAATAGCACCCAAAATCACATCTCAGAAATGTTTCTCAGGACAAAATTGCCATTAGCACTGTAGCAAGAGCTTCGGTATTTGGGGACCTTTAGAGCTGAGTGTAGTTACTGCTTTTGCTGGCGCTCTCACTAGAATGAATTCCATACTTTCCATGATAGGCAGTTTCTGAAAGGTTGCCAATGATCCCTTCCTTTTGGCATGCACATCTTTATGTAATACTCTTCCCCTTGTGTGAGCAGAACTGAGTGACTTGCTTCTAATTAACAGAATATGGCCAAGTGATGAGATATTATTTCTGTGGTAAAGTCGTTAAAGAGGTGACTTCCATCTTCCTTGCATTCTCTTTCTCACTCTGTGGTTCTTATTTGCTTGTTCTGATGAAAGAAGTTGCCACGCTGGGGGGTTGCCCCCAGAAGAGGCCAATGTTGCAAGGAATTGAGAGCAGCCTCCAGCCAACAGGCAGTGAGTTGGTTGAGTAAGGTTGAGTCCAACAGTCTATGAGGAACAATATCCTACCAACAACTAGAAGAGGTAGCTCAGAGGCAGAAACTCCTCATTTGAGCTTCGAAATAGCTCTTGGCACCACTAAGACCCTGATGGCAGCCCCAAGGGGGATCCTAGAGCAGAAGACTCCACTAAGCCGTGCCTGGAGTCAGACCCACAGAAACTCAGATAACAAATGTTTTAAGCCACTAAATTGTGGTATAATTTGTCATGCAGCAATGCAGCAACTAGGGGTACAACCCCTAGTTATTCATATCGCTGGCAGCAGATTCAAAATCTGGTAAAATCTGTTTAACCAGTTGGACAAAGAGCATACACTTGTATCCCCACTGCAAGGAGGCTGGGTGGGTGAACCGGCATTTTCATTTATTATACTTGGAGGCGGTTTCCTCCTCACAACAAGACACATAGGAGGACTTTCCCAAATGTGGGAAAGGCTTTCATATTTTGGTCAGTGAAAAATAACAAGTGCTGTGCACTATGAAGCCTGCATGGCCGGAGGACCAGCTTAACTCACAGTCTAGTAAGGAGCCAATATCTTGCCTCCCTTTGCACGCTTCAGCTAGGATTTTCCCTCTGTGCTTCCTCCAGGGAGAGCCTCTCACCCAGTTTTCTCTGGACTCCTGAAATAGCTGGGGTCTGGAAGGAACTGGAGAAGGATTTTGTTTGGGCTGCTTATGGATTCCTAGGAGGTGATTTTATGTGGAAGCATGTGAATCATTGGAGTGAACTAATGTACATTGGAGAGATCCTAATGTATTACTTCTTATCACCCCCCAGTTATGAACTAGTTGAGGCAATAACAGGAAAGCTCTGAAAGACCAACAGCCTTTGTTGTTTCCTCTGGAACACTTTCAAATAGAGCCCTTTCAAACAGATATCTCTCATAGTAATAGAAGTTGTTACAGATCCACACATAAAGCCACAAAAGTCACAATAATCCTACCAACTAGCAAAATCACAAGCCTTGGTGCAGAGAAGAGATAAACAAAGATACCGTGAAGCTATGGATGTCCACATGGAAGGTTTGGCAGGTTCATGATCACCACAGACCCTGGGAGAGAGGATGCTAGCTTAAGGGCATAAATCCATTAGTGTGCGAAATACTTTAATAATGAAAGATGACCGCCAGTGTGGAAGGCAGGCTCATTGCAGAACCCCCAGGTTATAGGGTAAAATCCACATCAACAGAAAATAAAGAGGAATCCCAGTGAGCAGAGTAACTGGTACTTCTTCAATGCCTACTCTCATGGCACTAGACACAGGCACAGCGATTACAGGGGTGACTGGTGCACCTCCTGCATTCAAGAGTGCAAAGGATCTTGAAGGAAACAAAGAGGGAACCAAGGGTAAGACTCAGGGTCAGGAAGAGAATAAGCTGGAGAACTCAGAGAGAAGAGGACATTGTGGTGTGCCAATTTTTGTTGGGTACATGTTGAAAAATGGTGGGGGTCTATTAATTTTTCCTTTTCTTAATTAAAACTCTTACTAACTCATGTGGTCAAAGGATTTGTGGTGATGAGAAAGGTCTTGTCCAGAAGGATGCATCCCCTGATTTAGTTCTTTAGGGGTGTGGGAGGTATGAGCCAGGCAAGTTATAGCTATCCACCAAAAGATGGCTCCTGGAGATGCGTTTACCCCTTTGACCGTATTGCTTCTCTCTGCCCTTGAATAACCTCGGTAAGTTCATAATGTTTATCATGTTTATAATGACTTTTTCAATGTATTTTCATTAGTACCTATTAAACATAGGAAATGCTATGCTATCCTTTCTCCCTAACCAAAGTCTATACAATTCCTTCTGGCAAATTTTAATCTGATAGCAAATTTTAGTATGACAGCAAAACAACTGAGAGAACTGAAAGGAACCACAAAATGCATAGTGCATTGGGGAAAATCACGATTGATTGAAATAAAATATATTGTCGACCAGTATGAAGTTTAAGAGTGATCCGTGTACAGTCTCCTTCATTACTTGGGAGGCAAGATTGTAGTAAGTCTGTACTTAGTGATATTAGTGTGATACATATTTTTCAAAACCACAGACCTGTTATATGTGTACAGAAATAAAGTTAGGTTATTTTAATAAGAATGGGAATAGTTATAGGATCCAGTATGTTAAGATGTCATGCAAGTAAGCAGTCATTAAGAGAAATGTTTTCTACATGGTAGATTGTCATCTTTCTCTTGATAACTATACTAATAGCAAAAAAAAAAAAAAAAAGTTGAAAACGTATCTCTTTCAAATTTTATCAGATCTTGTTTTTGAGGCAATGGATTGATTTGTAGTGGTGTGAACCATCATTTTGTGTGATTCTATTTCCCAGACTAATAAGCCTTTTAGGACTTTATTTCTGTAAATCAAATATATATCTCTAAAACCTGCAATTAAGGCGCCCAGCTAGCTCAGTCGGTAGAGCATGAGACTCCTAAAACCTGCAATTATCTGTGAACAGTTACTCACTTATATTTACTGTCCAAAAGAGAACTTTTCTTCCATACCAAATGGTCATTTCAAATAATACTCGAACCTCTACTTTTGCTTGTACTAACTCATGTGCTTTGTCAGTACCAGCTAACACTTAAGGGGTGCCATCGACACCATATTACGAAGTGCTATAGGTCTTGATCTGATCAGAACAAGGTAGTAGATTATCAACTCTCTGAGGGGAGGGAATCATCTTATTTTGTAACACAGTGTTTCACCCATAATATAATAATCACTTGTAGTTAGTTGTCTTGTTGAGTGGTTCTGGATTCATGAAGAATGTAGAAGAATGCTCTAACAAGTACATATTCCTTCTTGTTTCTATGGTTGTATAGACCAGTCTTACATATTTTGAAGCAAAATCACGACCAACATGAACCATACGATGGTATGGACCTTTTCTGTGGGCTTTTGTATCCATAGCACCCATCACAATATCTACTGATAGTAGATGCTTTAGCAATTCTTTCATTTATCATATTGATTTTAATAAAGGTTATCGCCCCTCATACACACACACATACACATAAATGTGTCAAAATACTTTATGGAAAGAGAATGTATGGTAGAGGGGAGCAAAGAAAAAACTTGCACCATTAAGACTTCTCAGAAACCTTAAGTTTATTCTATTCATACTCTGATGAAGTAGATACTATAATTAAAACAAAGAAATAACCTTTAACAGGTTCATTTATAGCAACAATCTAAATATCCACAGTTCTTAGGGACTTAAACTCAGTATTTACTGATAAATGAGAAATTCTTATAATACCAAGAGAAAGGTAAAAGAAACCCCTGTGCTCACTTATTAATATCAAGAATCCCTCTGTTATTTACTGCTGGCATTGAAGTTTTTCTAGATATGTTACTTCTATAAATGCTTTAGCTCTGGCCTACACACTGTTTTAAAAAGGGGGAAAAATGATCCAGATCCCCAGTTGTTGATTTTTGTAGAAGTCAAGATTTTGTGTCTAAAAGAAATCAACAAGTGACTGGAAGTCACAGAAAACTTATTTTCCTGTACAATAAATAATATCAACATCAAAATCAGTGGTTCGGCTAAGAAAATAACCTCCAAGAATCAGCTTGCCAATTTCGTTTTCCAGCTCTCTCACAGCATCCTTTACGAGTTTATGAATTAGTTTTCTCATTAACAACTAATAATGTTTAACAATACACCATATTCATATACGAATCAGAATCAAATCCTCATAAACATAGGTCTGCAGGAACAGCATGTTTCCCCTTCATTTTACCCTGCCATCACCCTTATTAAAAATCTCTTTTTCTGGGGCACTTGTGTGGCTCAGTCATTAAGCCTCTGCTTCGGCTCAGGTCATGAACCCGGGGTCCTGGGTTCTAGCCCCGCATTAGGCTCCCTGCCCGGTGAGGAGCTTGATTCTCCCTCTCCCACTCCCCCTGCTGTGTTCCCTCTCTTGCTGTGTCTCTGTCAAATAAATAAAATCTTAAAAAACAAAACAAAAACTCTTTTTCTGTGTCCCCTCCCTTAAGACACTTTGAACAACCTATTTTCCTCCACTCTAGATGCTGTCTCTCTTCCTTCAACTTTCCTTGCTTCAGATTTTTTGTCTACTGTGCCACTTACCTCATTTTTCTGGGTTTATATTTCAGTTAATTGTTCTTATTCCCGCCCCCCTTTGGCTAAATCACTCTTTCTTAAGTTGTTTACACTCTGAAACACCTAACCAAAAAGTGTTCAATAAGTAAATTTAACTGGTCATCCTCCACCCCTGATACTTAACCTCAAAATAATACTATAAAACTAATGCAGGCTAGAGGAAGTGTATATGAATTCAAGTGTCTGTGCCTGCATCTAGCCACATCAGGCCTCATTTGACCTGAGGAGTAACTACAAAAACTGATATGACTCAATTCCACTATCAAATTGTATTTCTCAATTGGGAGAGAATTGTTTTCCTAAGAGGCTAGCAGGAATAATCATCTGTTCTTGAGCAGTCATAGTAAATAGACAATTGCAATAGAAACAAAACAAGATTTCTGTAAACTTTTTAAGTACTTTATATAGTCCCTGTGGATTAATCACTCAGCTAAGAATTTTTATAATAATTATGTTATTACCCTTCTTGCTTATGGACGTTGGCCCATAATTTCCTCAACTTCGCTTACTTATTTTATATTTTAAATTCCATACATTTTGGGGAAAAAAATACCTAGTGAAATCTTTTTTTTTTTTTTTTAAACTGACTTTAGTGACTAAACATCTCATCTTTAAGAGCAGGGTTTGTTCTGATTTTTAAAATCAGCTTTCAGGTCACATAAAGGTTTTTATGGCCAAAATTATGATGACATTAACAAAAATAATTCGAAAAATTTTACTTTGTGGAAATAAAAATAATATTTAAGATATATATCTTCAGGCTTTAGTGAAAGTAACTTTGAGTAAAACCTTGCCCATTTATAAGATATTTTTAGTAACTAGCAAGTTCCAGAAAAACAAAAATACAGTGGCATATGTAATTCTTTTTTAATTTTTATTTTATTATTATTTTTAAATATTTTATTTATTTATTTGACAGACAGAGATCACAAGTAGGCAGAGAGAGAGGAAGGGAGGCAGGCTCCCTGCTGAGCAGAGAGCCCAACATGGGACTCGATCTCAGGACCCTGAGATTATGACCTGAGCCAAAGGCAGAGGCTTTAACACACTGAGCCACCCAGCCACCCTATATATTTTTTTAAACTACTTAATGTTAAGATGATTTTTGGAACATTTTTATGGAACGAATGAAGGTGATTTAAAACTGAAGACTTAAAAGTTTCTAGAAAAGGATGACAAAGTTCCCAAAGTGGAGTCACTCAGCCATAGGATACCTAGCCGGCAACATTCAGTGAAGGGCGCATGTGCTGAGGGGACGCATATGCATTCTTTGACCCAAGTGAAAGAACTCTATTTACTTGGGGCGTCATAAGATTATAGTAAATCTTCATGTGGCTGTTTATTTGTATATTACTTGATGCAAATGCATAGTACTGCCCAGAGCTATGGGATCTGTTTTTAATTAAGGTAAATTTTAAGAGATTTTTTTTTTTAGATTTTATTTATTTATTTGACAGAGATCTCAAGTAGGCAGAGAGGCAGGCAGTTGGGGGGGGGGGCGTTGAGGGGAAGCAGGCTCCCCGCTGACCAGAGAGCTCAGTACAGGGCTTATCCCAGGACCCTGAGATCATGACGTGAGCCAAAGGCAGAGGGTCAACCCAGTGAGCCACCCAGGCGCCCCAAGGTAAATTTTAAGAGATTCTTATTCATTAAAGAATAGTAGTAGAGTTAGTATTGAGCTCATTGAATCATGATGACTGTGGACTAATAAGAAAACAAAAGGACAATTCTATTGCATTTTTAGCTCTTTAGATAAAGCTATTTAGATTTTTTCTTTCAAAATGTTAAGTTAGTTTTCAAAGAACTTATCCAGGCTTCATAATTCACTTTTTTTTCCCCCCCTTAAAGCAGATATAGTACATTTAAACCAAATCCCTGAAGTATCCCCTTAACCTACCACATATATTTTTAAATGATTGGAACATTCTGTCTCACATTAGACTAGTTTACAGTATGAAGGTCCTCCTTTTATGGTGTGATATGAAGCATAATTTCTTCATAAAACTCCTGACTTTTTCAGCCACACATATGTGTGGAGACATACTGCAGCAAGGTGAAGAGGCACAGATTAAGACTTCATTCCAGTTTCTAACAGGCAACAAAGAGGCGAAGTCACTCCAGCAGCCACATATGTTTTAATTTCGCAGTGTGGTGGCTGATACTGTGGTGCAAATGTTGGTTCTAGTATTCTTATTTTATTTGTTTAAAGATTTATTCATTTATTTGAGGAAGAGAGCGAGCAAGCAGCGGGGAGGGTCAGAGGCAGAGGGAGAGAGAATCTCAAGCAGACTCCCCACTGAGTGCAGAGCCCTGCACGGGGCTGGATCTCAAGACCCTGAGATCATGACCTGAGCCGAAACTTCCAGTCAGTTGCTCAACCCGCTGAGCCACCAGGCGCCCCTGGTGTTCTTGTTTTAAAAGCTCTGCAGGCAAGAAATCTGCAGTTATTTATTTATTTGGCGCCTTTTACATAGAAGCAGCATGTTAAGGGTTGTGAAAGGTGAAACAATTTGAAAGTAAGATTCCTTCCAGAAGTCATCCGCTCAAATAATAGCTAAAAATATAAAGTTACAGGTGATTAGTCCACAGTATATTTGGTTGGAGAAACGACTACAGTGGGAGGTGAGATGACGCCGAATTCAGTACGCGCCAGAGGGAGAAGAGGAAGCTGCTTTGGGCAAGTGGCATTTGAATCTGGAGACAGAAGCTTCAGGAACAGAAATAAGACTTAGATGGGTAGAAAGGACTTGAGAGAGCACTCCCGCTGGGGAAACAGCTGTCAAATGACAGAGGCAGGGGATTTAAATAAACATGTGGCGGATGGTGAGAGCTTAATGAAGAAGAGTAATTGGAAACTAAGGCTGGGAAAATATGTTTGAAGCATATTTTAAGGGACTTAAATAATAACCTAGGAAGTTTGCACTATGGTTTACAGCTCTTGATGACTACCTGTTTCTCAAAGTTACGGAGGAACAGAATGATTTGGGAAATGTAATTAGCTGATTCTAAAATCTATATCAAAATAAAAAAGACTTAGAGGGTGCCTGGGTGGCTCAGTGGGTTAAAACCTCTGCCTTTGGCTCAGGTCATGATCTCAGAGTCCTAGGATCAAGCCCTGCATCGGGCTCTCTGCTCAGCAGGGAGCCTGCTTCTCTCTCTCTCTCTGCCTGCCTCTCTGCTTACTGTGATGTCTGTCTGTTAAATAAATAAATAAACTTAAAAAAATTAAAAAAAAAAAAAGACTTAGAATAGCCAAGGTACGCTGGAAGAAGAAGAACAAAAAGGATTTACACCACCAAGTCTCAGGACCTACTATATAGATATAGAAGTAAAGTGTTGTGTTCACACAAGAACTGACAAATTGTCACACGAGTTAACCTAAAGGGGTCCAGAAACAGACCTACACACTGATATACAGCAAAGGCACTAATACAATTTAGTGAATGGTGCTGTATTAAAAGGATGTCTGTACAGAAATTTTTTTTTAAAGATTTTATTAATTTATTTATTCCACAGGCAGAGAGGCAGGCAGAGAGAGTGGGATAAGCAGGCTTCCCGCTGAGCAGAGAGTCTGATGTGGGGCTCGATCCCAGGACCCTGGGATCATGACCTGAGCCGAAGGCAGAGGCTTTAACCCACTGAGCCACCCAGGTGCCCCTGTACAGAAATTTTTAAAAATAGGACCTTTGATTCTGAATTCATATCACATGCAAACTTTAAAATGGTTGACAGGTACGTAAGGTGAAAGATAAGTAAATAAGTAAACGGCACTATTTATTCTTTTTTTTTTTAAGGATTTTATTTATTTATTTGAGAGAGAGAGTGAGCTTAACCACAAGCAGGGGGAGTGGGGGAGGGAGAAGAAGGCTCCCCGCTCAGCAGGGAGCCCCACTTGGGGGCTCAATCCTGGGACTCCAGGATCATGACCTGAGCCAAAGGCAGACACTTAACCTACTGAGCCACCCAGGTGCCCCCTGGAGTTACACTAAAGAATCTTCTGTCAGCCTCTCGCCTGCAGCCTCAGACACCATAATAAAAGTTATACAACCACCATCTGGTTTGTAGTTAGGGGCATCAGGTAGTGCAGTTGAAAAGCAGACTAGCGTGCTTTATTCATTTTTATTCCTCTTTTGGAATTAATGAGCAGACTTTTGCAAAGTGGTTTTGTTCTGAGAAAAGCCGAATATTTCATAGCTGTAGCTAAGAAGCATCTCCACTGTATCTTCTTTTTCTCTGTAGACTAACTTTTTGGTCCTACCATGGTTTATTTTGAAAGCTGAGATCTATCTAATGCTTTGTGTATAACAAAGCCCTGTCTTCCCCACATAAATATATGCACATTTAGTTAAAAGAAATTTTTGTTCTGGGTGTCCTGTTAACTAAAGTTTTTATTGTGACTGATAATTTCCCACTGGATACTAGATAAAAACAATTGTTTAACTTATTCCATAGAAATAGATGGGTTGGATATGAATAGATGGTGGGATATGAAAGCCTATGTGATGTCCAAGTCTGGGGTCTGCAGAGTTTAAATTAATCCTAGTATCTGATGGATTATTAACGAATGCTCATAAAATGTCTATAGACTTATCTCCAAATGTCATGTTTACTGCCATAATTAGAAGGAGAAAATGTTTATTTTTAATGGGAATTTTCCCAGAGTCTCATGATTAAGTAGAATTAAAACATTGAATAAAGTTCAGTACAGAAACTAATATTTCTCTCTGAGATACAATTAAACCTAAGATTGAAATGGATTTACTGAAACATAGTATATTTGCTGTTTTCTTTAAGTTTTTCAGTGAATGTCAAGATAAAATATTTGAGGATATGAGATATTTTGTGGAGTATTTTCTGTCCTTTAAAAATAACTTACTCACAGGACACCTGGATGGCTCATTCAGTTAAGTCTCTGCCTTCAGCTCAGTCATGATCCCCCTGTCCTGGGATGAGCCCTGCATCAGGCTCCCTGCTCAGTGGGGAGTCTGCTTATCTCCCTCTCTCTCTGCCCCTCCCTGTTCCTTTTGCGCTCTCTTTCTCTCTCTCATACTCTGTACTCTTTCTTTCTCTTTCTCTCAAATAAGTACATAAAATCTTTTAAAAAATAATTTGCTCACATTTTAAAACTTTTTATTTTCATTTTGCAGCTGGAGAAAATCAAGTTTTCAAACATTAAACAGCTTTCCTAAGATACCACCATTGCTAAATTGTTTGCATACATTTCTTGAAACAATATGACTTTAAGTCTTGAATCTATCAATGTGGTGACAGACATTGAATGATTTCCTAATATTAAAACAGCTTCACATTCCTCTCAAGAAAAACCGAGCGTGGCCATCTTTTAAGTATAATTTTGGACTTTGCTAATATTTTCTTTAGGATTTCTCATGTGTATTCATGACTGTATTTTTTATTTATGTATAAAAGAAGTATAAATAAATATATAAAATAAAAATTGCATATTTAAGATATACAACATGATGATTTAATATATATATACATAGTGAAATGAATACTACAATAAGCTAATTAACATATCTCTTCACATGGTTACCATTTGTGTGTGTGTGTGTGTGTGTGTGTGTGTGTGTGTGTGTGTGTTGGGTGCACCTGAAATCTACACTCTTGGCATATTTCCACTATTCAGTACAGTATTATAACTACAGTCACCATGCTGTATATGAGATTTCCAGGCTTATTCATGCTATATAACTCCAACTATGTGCCCATTGACCAGTGTCTCCACATTTCTCCCATAGCCTCAGTCTCTGGTAGCAAATGAGCTTTCTACTCTTTGCTTTTATGAGTTCTAGGAGTTCAACTTTTTTTTTTTTTCCCACAAATAAGTCAGATCATACAGAGTTTGTGTTTCTCTGTCTGGCTTATTCATTTCACTTAGCAGAATGTTCTCCTGTTTAGCAATGTTGTTGTAAATGGCAGGATTTCCTTCTTTTTAATTGCCAAATAATAGTCCTCTGTGTATGTCTGTGCACATGCACACACACATGCATGTATAAAACATCTTTTTTATCCACTCATCCATTGATGCACACTTGAGTTATTTCCCTGTGTTGACTATTATGATTAATGCTGCAGTCAAAATGGGAGTGCAGATATCTCTGTGGGTGACTGATTTCATTTCCTTTGGATATACGCCCAGAAGTGGGATTGTTGGATCATGTGGTAGTTCTACTTTTAATTTTTTTGAAGAATCTACATGGTGTTTTCCAACAGCTCTACCAGCTAATATTCTCACCAGTAGTGTACAAGGGTCCTTTTCCTCTACATCCACGACTATACTTACCTTTTGTCTTTTTGATAATAGCAATTTTAACAGGTGTAAGGTGATTTTGTGGTTTTCTCATTGTGATTTTCATTGTGGAATACTTAATATTGTTAGGATGTCAGTACTACTCAAAGTAATCTACAGATTCAATGTAATTCCTAATAAAATCTCAAATTTTTTTGCAGAAATAGAAAAATATGTCCTAAAATTCATATGGAATGTCGAGGAAGGCTTCCTTATATCAAAACTTACTATGCACTTATGGTAATAAAAACAGTGTAGTACTGGCAAAAGACAGACAAATCAACTAATGGAATAGAATCAAGAGACCAGAAATACCCTCACATATATAGTCAAATAATTATAGACAAAATGCCAAGACCATTCAATGAGGAAATGGCAGTATTTTCAACAAATGGTGTTGGAAAAACATATCCAAGTGCAAAAGAATAAAGTTGTACCCTTTTTTTTTTTACACCATATACAAAATTATCTCAAAGTGGATCAATGATCTAAATGTGATAGCTAAAGCTATAAAACTCTCAGAAGTAAGCATAATAGAAAAGCTTCATGACATTGAATTTGGCAGTGATCTCTTGGATTTGACACCAAAAGCATCAAAATAATAGCAATTCAACAACAAAAGAAAAAATAGATAAATTGAACCTCATTGAAATTAAAAGTTTTATGCATCAAACACTGCCAACTGACTGAAAAAGCAAACCATGGAATGGAAAAAAAAATTTGCAAATTGTATGTCTGTCAGCGGAAAATACTGAGAGTATGTAAAGAACTCCTATAGCTCAATGATTTTTAAAAACCTGATTTTTAAAAATGGGCAAAGGACTTCAATAGACATTTCTCCAAAGAAGATGCACAAATGTCCAGTAAGCACATGAAAAGATGCTCAATGTGACCAATCATTAGGGAAATGCAGATCAAACCCACAATGGGCTACTAGTTCACACCTATTAGAATGGCTCTTACAAGAAAGCAAACAAAATATGACAAATGTTAGTGACAGTGTGGTCAAATGTCCTGTCCACTGGTGGTAGGAATATAAAATGCAGAACAACAGTGTGGTTAAACTTAGAATTACCATAGGCTCCAGCCATTTAACTTCTGGCTATGTACCCAAAACAGATTTGAAGCAGGGCTTCCAACAAATATTTGTATATCTATGATAATAGCAACATTATTCACAATAGCCAAAGGTGAAAACAAGCCAACTGTTCATGGAGGGGTGAGTGGATAAGCAAACTATGGTACATGCACACAATAGAATAAATATTATTCAGTCCTAACAAGGAATGAAATTCTGACACACACCACACATAGTTGAGCCTTGAAGACATCATGCTAAGTGAAATAATCCAGATCCAAAAGGAAAAATCTTGTATGATTCCACTTTGGTTTGGTACCTAAAGTAGTCAGATTTGTAGATACAGAAACTAGAAAAGTAGTTACCAGGACCTGGAGGGAGGCAGCTTAAGAAGCTCTTGTTTAATGAGTACAGACTTTCATTTCGGGAAGATGACAATTGATAGTGTGTTTGGTTACACAACAATATGAGTTTACTTAATGTCACTGAACTGTGCACTTAAAAAAGTTAAAATGATATTTTGTGTTGAGCACAATTTATCCCAATAAAAAGCACACACGCTTATCATCAAATTTCTTGCCCATATTCCCTCTACCTAGTAAAACCCCAGCCCTACTTAAATCCAAATCAGTCTATTCACCTTTCTGGTTAAATTCAGCTGAAGCACAGTGACAAACTTGGCTGATGGATCTTTCTTTAGATTTAAAACCCCAGCAGTTGGAGTGACCCCTTATAATATAAGCTATCATGTTGCTCCCCTGTGAAAAAGTCCACAAACACTTTCTTATCACAAAATAAAAGCCAAGTTCCTCCACAATTTGGCTCATTCATTTCTCTTCTATTTCTACTATCCTTCCCCTTAATCTTCCCAAGCCACACAAGCCTTCTGGAAGGTCTGTGGAAGTGCCAAGGATATTTCCACAACAAGACTGCTGCATTTGCCATTCTAGATTTGGAATATCCTTCCCCTAGATATTTGTCGATTCCCTTGCTTTCTTGAACTGTCTAGGCAAAATTCATCTCCTTAGAGATGCTTTCCCCATCTACTGTCTAAAATAGCAACATCATCACTCTCTTTACCCTTACACTGCTTCGTATATTTTTTCTCACAGCATGTACCACTGCATGCTATCATGTGACATAACTCATTTATTTATCCGTAATCTATTTTCCTCATTAGAATGTACCATGAGGCCACTGACTTTTGTTCAGTTGCGTTCTCAGCACCTTGGAGAGCACCTGCTGGTTGGTTCTCAGTACTCACTGAATGATGGAATTACTTCACATGGCCCCACAAAGTGGGTTAGAATCTAGCCTAGAAGAAGAATTAGTTACAAAGGTGGATCCTGCCATTCTCTTGACATTTTTATGCTTCGGATTTGAA
>RCUC01149268.1:0-49319 GCA_003697995.1 Taxidea taxus jeffersonii
TTTTTTTGTGTGTGTGTGTGTCAGAGAGAGAGAGAGAGCGAGCACAGGCAGACAGAGCGGCAGGCAGAGGCAGAGGGAGAAGCAGGCTCCCCGCCGAGCAAGGAGCCCGATGTGGGACTCGATCCCAGGATGCTGGGATCATGACCTGAGCCGAAGGCAGCTGCTTAACCAACTGAGCCACCCAGGCGTCCCTAGAATTATTTTTCAAACCTCAGTTAACATTATTTACTCTATTAAATTGATGTACTTATTTCTGTGATTATTTTAAAGGAAGAGCACATGCAAAGGGTACAGGTCATGTCCTAAGCACGGAAGGAGAAACGTGAATTTGTCCAGTACACCTTCTGCTTAACCTTACTTGCCCTCCCCTGACTTCAACACCTCTTCTGTTTTCTCTGCCGTAACAGGAAACTATAGGGATTCTTAAAACATTTTGATACATTGAATCTTCTGAAAACTGCTTCTGATAAAGTACAAATGTTTTACTGTCACCAAATTTCAGTCACAGTAGCAGTCTTAAATCTGCTCTTGGCCCGACTTCCCACACGAGGGAGAAATAGTGGTTTTGTGGCCACTGTGTTGACGATGTCCCCGGTCCCCCAACTTCTAGGCCCACATTTACTTTGCAGCCTGTTAGGATTAAAATCTGAAATTAGGTAGTTATTTTAGTTTAGAATTCTTGCGATTCTCATAATCCTCATTAGGGAGATTCTTGTTTTGCTCAGAGTGTTATTGTTACCAGCAGTTGGAATGACAGCCATTGTTATGAACACTGCAGGGCAGACTGAAGGCATTGGGCCCAATGGAAGGCTCAGAGTGTGCACTGCCGCAGGACTACCATACAGAAAGGCTCCCAAAAACAGCTGGGCAGCTGTTACACTCACTCAGTGACTTGGGAAGGCTGTGACAAAGGGAACTCAAGACATCAGCAGGGTAGGGAATGTGAGAGCTGGTCCTCCAGTGACTTGAGAAGAGAGATGTTCTCAAGGTGAATATGCTTACTCACTAGAAGATGAAACATCAGTCTGGGTTTAGAACATTTGAGAAAATGTCTGCGGTGGCGAGGCCAAAATTCAGGCATTGTAAGACAAGGTTATGTGTAACAATTCTGTTTAAAAGTTGGGGGGTGGGGGAAGAATGGGTTCCAGTCAAGTTGGATGGAGCCAAAGAATGATGAAGAGCTTGTACGGTTTGCTTTAGGGTAAGCTGTCACTCTCCCTGCAGAGGCAAACTCTCCGTTATCCCAGCCTGACACCCAGCACTCCTCCACGGGCAGCTTTAGCATCGTTTCCATGTGATCTCAAACATACTCGTTCCATAAAGGCCTGCGCAGGAGGCAAGAGGCCCCCGGGCTGCCGGGCGGCATTGCTGGAAGGCAGGCCCAAGCCCACTGCGTGGACTCTTACTTATCTGCGCGTGTCATCCTGGGAGGGGTTTAGCTAGGGCAAAACGAAACCCAGTCTCTCATCTGGAGCTCTGGTAGCCTCTCTTTAAGCACTAAAACCTTCAAAGTTTATTGGGGATTTCTCCTTTGCCTTTATGAAAATTAGAATAGCATTTTTGTCTTCATGTTATTTTAGGACAATGGTAACAATAATCCTAAAAGTGCCCTGTCTTATTGGAAAAATACAGAAATACCAACTCTCTTTTTAGATATTGAATGCACATACACAATCTCTCATACACACACTCTCACAGACACACACATGTACTCTCCCTCATAACCCCCTCACACACACTTTCATACACACTCACACACTATGATCTCTCACACACGTTCTCTCTCACTCTGTGACACACTGTCTCACACAGTCTCTCATGCACTCTCTCACACACACTGTCTCACATACTGTCTCACACACTCACATGCACCTTCTCACGTATACTCACACACACAGTCTCTGTTGCATGTACACATACACAATCAGCCGTAATATGTATTTCACTTTGTTTCCAGGGAACCCATATTTGTTGCCCTCTCTTCTGAGAGGCGAGGGCAGGAGGAGATGGGGCTAAGGAGCCACGTTTGCAGAAGTAATAGAGAATTGGGACTGTGGGAAGGGCAAGGGGAAAGAACACACCTTGTACCGGCATTCTATGCTGGGTTAATGGACCATAGGCTTGTTTCCCTTTCCAAAACCAAAGTGAGGGCCAAGGAACCGATGACGAGTGATACGTGCTACCAGTATCAGGACACTGAGTTCTGTGTCCCCTTCCACTGTGACCTTTGTTATGGCTCTTAGCAGATCGCTTCAGCAATCTGTGCTTTCAGTTTTCTCATCTGTAAAATGTGTTTAATCCTATTGACTTGTTTCCCAGGAAAGTAATGTGATATATTAATATTTGCGAAGCACTTGGAGATCTGACGATAAAAGGTGCATTATACTAAGTAGTGTTCACTTCTCTCCTTGTCCCCCACTCCTCCCAGATAATCTATTCCCCTGTCATATGCATATGTTTGCCAAGTTCATGTAAATGATTCCAGGCTGCATCAACAAAAATTAATGCTTGTGATATTTTTCAAGAAGAACCTGACAAAATCACTACAAAAATAAAAAAAAAAAAACAGAAGAGTAACTGTGACATACAGAGAAAGTTACAGTTTTAAAAAGCCCATAAGAGGGGTGCCTGGGTGGCTCAGTTGGTCAAAGCCTTTGCCTTCAGCTCAGGTTGTGATCCCGGGGTCCTGGGATCGAGCCCCGAATCAGGCTCTCTGCTCAGCAGGGAGCCTGTTTCCCTATTTAAAAAAAAAGTCCATAAGAAAAGAGATTTTAGTTCTGGGCTCATATAGATTATCATAAGCAACAGTAACAATGATTATAAAAATGAGGAAAAATACATTGACAGTATCATTGGAAAACAATTGTGTTAAGAGGCTTTTTATGCACATTTTACACAGTGGGAATATCCAAAATGGGTTTCAAATATTAAGAGGATTGTTTTTCAAGGTATTAAATGCACAAAGAGCAAGAATGAAAAATATAGGGAGTTGGCAGGTAGAACCCAGCCCAGAGAAATTGTCTGGCTATGTAGGAACAGCAGTGGGACCAAAAACAGGTTCTGTCTCCCTGCGCTTTCAGAAGTTCAAATATCCTTAAATAATATCGTTTCCTTTTGCATATGTCCAACCTAGAATGTTTTCCTCAATTTTCCCTCTCTTGTGGTTTCTCTCTGTATCCGTGGAGTTCTGATATTGAAAGTGAACTGCATTTGATTGCTATCAGTTTGGTTGGCACAGTTTGGGTGACACAGTTCCTCTTTCTTGAAGCCCAGTGGCATCATTCTGCCTCTCCCTCACTTCCCACTCCAAACCAGTTCCTCATCTCATCTTCTGGATTTTAGTTGACGTGACCTTCATTTTCCTAGTCACCCCCACTTGAAATCACAGCCTTCTCAGACCTCACTATGACGCCGCCCCGAGCTCTTAACACGTCACTGCACTTCTTAAATTATCATGTGTTTCACCCAATGCTTCTCGGAACTCAACACATACACAAGTCACCCGGGGATCTTGTTTGAATGCAGATTCTGGCTCTGAGTCTTGGGTGGGGCTGAGATCCTGCATTTCTCAGGAGCACACTTCTCACAAGGGGTAGTCATGGTACTGGTACATGGATCGCATTATCGGTGGCAACGTATTAACCTGGATTTTCAGGCAAGAGAATGGTTTATGCTGATGTAATTCTCCCTTTCTGCCTTTCTGCCCTTTTTTACAGAAATGCCCAGCCCAAGCAGGAATGCACTGATGATCCTGACCATTTCATGCTCTCGGTTAAATTTTTTACACTTGATCTTAGCCAAAAGGCCGAGAAGCGATCTGGGTTAAATTTTTTAAACAAGAAACGATGTAAGATACAAACTCCAAACAATTGGGGAACAAAGGAAACTTCTTTATCTGTCATCTTCTCCTCTCTGACAGATACTTGTTTTGTCATAATTTGTTCCTTCAACTAGTATTTTTTGAGGGTTCACTATATGTGAGACACTGAAGTACACTCGGGGATAAAAAAAAAAAAATGAAATGATTTCCCACCAACAGCTTGCAATCTTACCTAGGAAAGAGCCAAGTAAGCAAAAAAAAAAAACCAAAAACCAAAAAACAAAAACCAGTGAAGTTCGATATTTTCCTGTGCCTAGAATGTTCTTCTCACTGTTTTGAACTCCATTTCCCATCTCAAAACCTTCATTGCCACACACACACATTTTTTTTTTTTTTTTTTGAGAGAGAGAGAGAAGGAGGAAGAAAGAGAGAGAGAGCAAGCATGCGAGCAGGGGGACAGGCAGAGGGAGAGGGAGAGCCTTAAGTGGGCTCTGTGTGGTGCTCGACCTCATGACTCTGGGACCATGACCTGAGCTTAAATCAAGAGTGGGACACTACCGACTGAGTCACCCAGGCAACCCACCTCACACACACTTTAAATGATAGCAATACTAAATTATATTCTGTAACACTCTAATGTAAGTCATTATTGTAATCCTTAGAATTGTGGCACTACCAGTGATCCAATTTCTATACATTTTCAAAAATTGTGTTTAGGGGCACCTGGGTGGCTCAGTGGGTTAAAGCCTCTGCCTTCGGCTCAGGTCATGATCTCAGGGTCCTGGGATCGAGCCCCGCATCAGGCTCTCTGCTCAGCGGGGAGCCTGCTTCCCCGTCTCTCTCTGCCTGCTCCTCTGCCTACTTGTGATCTCATACTCTGTGTCAAATAAATAAATAAATAATATTTTAAAAAATTGTGTTTAATAATTATTTCAATGAAAAGGGCTATAATTTTGAGTCTGAATTGTTTTCAGGTTTACAAGGCCTGAAGATTCATGAACAAAAAGGACTTTAAATATATGGTGGAAAACATATAAGTCCCTGAGAAAATGTGGTGAGTAAAACACAACAGTACCAGTCCTAGTATTAATATTAATTTTAATGTAAGGTGATTGGTGATTGGTTCACCCAGTCATCATCAACCCAGTCCCTGTTGTCACATGGAAAGTCCTGGAGGAGCTGAAGGCAGTGTAGGGGACACTAAGACAGGAGGGAAAAATCTGTCAGGTAGCTCCATCTTGGGAAGGGTAGACACAGAGTACAAATCCCAGGGAACCCCAAATCATCTCAGCCCAATTTCTTCAGAGTAGGATGCTGACATTGGCATTTAGTACCCAGAAGATTCCTGGAATTTCAGTTGCTCTGGACATTTTTTAATAGCTCCAAGGTCCCCAAGACCATTCATAAGAAAATCTCCATTGATATTTAATCAACCACCTGTTGGTGCTGTCACCAGAACCAGGACAATATGAGATCCTGTGGCCAGAAACTGCAGATTGCACCAGGAATTTGTAGATTGCCTTGCTGGTTTTTTTCACACTACGATGGTGCTCCCCCATGTTTTATATACTTAGGAGTTTCCTCTACTTGTTTCCAGGAAGCTTGTTACCTCTACTGATAGCATTTCTCTTTCTACCTTATCAGCCCAGAGCTCATTCATTTTATCTCCTTTTCAAATTTTTTTGTGATAAAACTCAGAGCCACTCAAATGAAAGTAGCTTGATTACTGTTAATTCCTGATCAAGACAACCCGATATCTGACAGCAATCTGCTAATACACCTCACTAGCCCATCATAAATCATAATGAAATATAAAACAGTGTTTATAATGTGTGAGGCATTATTCTAAATGTTCTGTGTGAATTGACTTATTTAATCTTTAGAGAAACCTTGTGAGTTCTTTCCTACTATCATTCATATGTTACAAATGAAGAATGTAAGATGCAGAGAGGATAAGAAACTTGCCCAAGGTCACACAGCAGGAAAGTGTCAGAGATAGGATTCAAAGCTAAACAGTCTAGCTTTGGGATTCATATGCTCTATTGCCCTTCAGTCATGAAGGTTCTCACATGCCCTACAAGGTTCTGTTCAGATATTATTCTAGAAACAACAGTGAGCTACTGCAGGATTTTCAGAGAGGGGTGTGATCAGATTAAATACCTGAAAAAGAGGGAGAGGAGCTGGAAGATGCAAGACATAGAGACGTCAAGGTAGAATCAGTAGGGCTTGTTGATGGAATGAAAATGTCAGGAAGCTGAAATTAGCTTTCTTTTTTTTTTTTTTTAAGATTTTATTTATTTATTTATTTGACAGAGAGAGATCACAAGTAGGCAGAGAGGCAGGCAGAGAGAGAGAGAGAAGCAGGCTCGCTACTGAGCAGAGAGCCCGATGCGGGGCTCGATCCCAGGACCCTGAGATCATGACCTGAGCCGAAGGCAGAGGCTTAACCCACTGAGCCACCCAGGTGCCCCTGAAATTAGCTTTCTTTTGTTCTTCTTCAAGAAAACTGTGGTTCCCTTTCTTCTTTAAATGTGTACCTGAATCTCCTTCCAGATATGTTTTTTGCCTTGTTTCTGGAGATGTTCCATGATTCACAATATAGAAGAAGAGCTTTTCAAATGTTTGTTACCAATCTTGTGATGTCTGTTTATTTTGAGTCTAAGGGTCTCCCTTTCCAGTGGTTTCCCAAATAAATTCTGGAATACCTGTGTCGGGGGCCTTGGGAGCATACTCATAAAAGAGAATCCTTAAAGATTAATATGCTAAGAACTGAGGTGTGCTAGTCCTTTGCTTTTGATTGGTGGTCAGTTTTACTCCTTTCTTCCTGGATTGAGGGACCACGTAAACAAAAAAGCTAGTTTTCTGAATCTGTGGTCTTATTTCCATAACAATTGTAAATATAATTAAGTGTAATAATATCAGAAAGCCATTTCCACATTGTAAGTTTTTCATATTAATTTGCTAATATTAGCATTAATAGTAATCATAGTAGTAGTATTCATGCTATTGGTAGTATTAGCCTAGTTATTAATCAGATCATAGCATTAATGACCAAACTTAAAAAAGAAAGGACTGAGATCCCAAGCAGTTGAGTGAGCTATTCACAATCATGAAAGAAGACACTGACATAACTAGGTTAAAAATTGATGAACAGAAGCCTGACTCCTGTTCTCCATATATGAAACAATGAATTCAAATAAAAGAACTCTTAATCACTGCCTGAATAATGACATCTTCAACAATACTGTTAATTGTAAAACAACTTCCATGTGTTTGCACATAGCTGTTCATCTAAATGGCAAGGTTTACATCATTTTTCTTTTAGCTTCATGTTCCCATCATCCTTTACTTCATTTATTCACAGAGTAGGTATTTCTGAAACCTGTGTGCTGTTCCAGGGCACTGCACTAAGTGCTAGAAACAAAAAATGAGTAAGTCACCTTCCTTCACATAAGGAAGCCAAAACCTTCAGTGTTTTACATATTAGGTTTCTCAGTTTCCATTTCCTCTTCCTTCTGTCTCCTTAAAGGCAGCCCCAAGTGCTTATGACAACTTACCCACCTCATTCTTTCATTCATTCATTCATTCAGCAAATATTTAGGGAAAGCTTACCAAATGCTATGGGGATAAAGTGATGAATGAGATAAAATGATGAATGAGATAGCCTCTCTCTAATGTTCCTTAAATTTTGTAGTAGAATGCATATATTACAAACAGACAAATAAATAATTACAATAATAAACACTATGAGAGAAACAAGCATGAGTGAGATAATAACAGAGTGAGGGACCAATTTCAGAAAGGATGGCTAGTGAGACCCCATTGAGGAGGTGACATTTATTCTGAAATCTGGGAGATGAGAAAGAACTATCCATGTGAAGAGTGTAAAAATCATTGTAGTAAAATAACAGAACATAAAGACCTAGAGACAGGAAAGAACCAGGAGATTTTCTAAACAGAAAAGAGATATAATCTGATTTTGTTTTTGAGACGATAGTTTTGGCTGCTACAATAGTGTAGATTGGAGGGAGGGAAGACTGGCAAACAGGGAACTCTTGCATGGTCCGGAGATAGTTCTGATCAGAACTAGGCAAGAGGTGGCTGCCAGGGTGCTGGGGAAGGAGATGGAGAGGAGCTGAAAGACACAAGATCAGTGATGGCGGTAGAACCAAGAGAACTTGCGGATGGATCGAAAATGGCAGGGATGTGAAGTGAGCAGTCCAGAGTAATTTCCAAGTTTCCAGCTTGCAAAACTAGATGATCATTGCTGTCATTGACTGAATTGGGGAATCCTGGGTGTCGGGAGGCAGGTTTGGGGGAAGGGGATCAAAAATCAAATGCAAAGGAAGAAAACAGTTTAAAAGCATTCCTCATATTCATAATTTAGAAATTCAATATAATATATAGACTGGAATGAGTAGAGCGATGTCTTGGGAAGGATATTTTGATCTCATTCTAGAAGTAAGATGCTTGTGTATTACAGAAAACATATCTGGTAGTCCAGGACAACAATGTCACAGAATATCTTGGTCGAGATGTATTGATTCCAAATACTCTTCTGATGCTACATTCCTGCCAGGGGATCAGGCAGCCACTGTTTGAACAGGCACAGTTAACAGAGGTTACAAGGTAACAATAATAGCCAATTCTTGCATGGCAGGTAATATGTGTCAGGCCCTCTTGTAAAAAGTAAACAAAAACAAGGTCTGCTTGTCAACCATTTCTTCTAGACTCAGCAGGAATCTGTTTCCCATTCTCCATATTTATTAATCTTTGGCCTCCTCCAGATCCTGGTGCCAAAGAGAATAATAGCAGGGGAACTTGTAGGATTTGGAAGGTTGCCTTGTTCCTCCATATTGCAGGGGTTTTTCCTCATTGTTCAGTGACAAGTTTGGACTAAATGACCTTTGAATTCCTTCTGGTTCTAAACCTTCACAGTTCCCAAAATATGTACCTTTACTTGTAAATGGACAAAGGATTGTGCATAAGCTATGAGAGGATCAAACTGGGAAAGGACAAAAATGATCCACCCTTACATGCCTATAAATGAAATGTTATATTTAAGCTTATAACAATTAACAGAATCCTTAATCTTTTTAAAGAAAGAAGTCCCATTCATCTCTGTATTCATTTTGTACAATTCTGAATTTTTTTTGCCATAATCCAGCTTGAATACATTATCTCCTATTACACAAGACATTTTTCAGGGATCCATGTGCTGGATACCTTCTTGAGTCCTCCGAAAACCTTATCTCTGCAGAGAAAAGTGTGCATTTTCCATACCTGTTTCAAGTGTCATGCCCTCATTGAGTGGTATCCCTGGAAAACCACTGATGGAGAAGGGAGAAGATAGAAACGAGCCAGATGTTACAAAGTGAAGGTAAGGAAAATGAGTGTTCTTCCACTTCCCCATTCGTCCACCTTCTTCCAAACTTCATCAAGAACAAAGGAGACACAGGATAATGATAGCCATAATATTACCCTAGTGTCTGGAGATCTAACATGGGAACCGCAAATTAATGCCATAATTTATGTCACTAATGAGAAATCTGAAAGATGATGTACTAGTAACTCCACAAGGCCCTCTCTACCCCATTGGCTGGTGGCGAGGACATAAATAATGTATCTTCAAACCCAGTCCTCATTGAGTTTGTGATGGCTCAGAGCCAGGGTGGAATTGACCCCACAGATGGCTCTTTCCATCATGGGTCAATGGAGTGGAACTCTAACAGTAATGCAACATGTTTCCCTTTTTGACTTTACTGCCAGGGCCCTCAAGGTCCAACTCCAACTGGCAGGTCATGGTAGGTGTCCAATAACACTTATGCTTTTACTCTAAATACTTCTATTTTATTTATGATTATTTTTAATGGATACTAACTATTCCCTAATCATTTTACTGAATTAATTGCTATTCTCCATTTAGTCTGGAAAATATTCTGAACGATGTCCTTTCTTATAAGCCTGTGAGTTTATGTTCCCACCAGTTGAACAGAATGTTTACCAGGAGACAGTTGTATCTGATCCTATGCTTAGTTTATCCCAGTTGTGTTATAGCAATTATTATAATACAAATTTTAATTAAATATTTCATAAAGTTTGAAATATTGGTGTGAAAAGAAATACAATCATTTTTATGAAAACAAAGTTGTATGTATCCTTTGGACAGATTCAATAACATTAAGTTGCTAAAAATAATGAAGTGGAATTAGGCATCAGTGAAGCAAGTGGAAATGCTTGAGGAGAAAATCAGTTATCTAAAAGAATTCCACATTCTGATTGTTTTGAAAGTATCTTTAAGCTCTTCCTTCTTTTCAAGGAAAGCAAAACTTGAAACTGCAGATAGTGGTGGATTACGAGTAGAGTCATATATTCAAAGAAAAGATTTTTTTTTTTTACTTTATTTAAGCTTTATTTAAACATATGATGTAACCCCACCACCCTCACCCAACCCCTTTTCCCCCCACCCCCCTCAGTTTGTTTTATGACATTAAGAGTCTCTTTTGGAAAAGAAAAGATTTTTATCTTATATCCAAATATTAGTCAATGAATGTATATCTATATATTTAAGGTAAAAGGAAATGACCAAGGTATATAGCTTTCATTTATAATGTTGTAAATTAATTGACCCTCTTTCAAAATAACCAACTACTATATCGAATAAGGGAATATTTACTGTAAAAGTCAATTTTAATCAATTTGTGAGTAGAAGAGTTTAAATCTAAAAATATATGAAAGAAATAAAAATTAATACATAAGTGCTTAATGAGTTCAATGTCATTTCTTGAATTTGGCCCAATAATCCTGGTAACAAAGTGATGGAAGTAGGGAAGTAGGGAAGACACATACTCACTTATCCTGGAATTACTTTAGAAAAGAGCTGTCCTGCTATAGTTAACACAAGGTCATACAGTGTATGGATGAATCATAAGACAACCTCAGAGCTACAACCTAGGACATCCTTGGGAAATGTTCTCAGCAAGTTCCTATGGTAACAGAAGATCTTGAGCTCTGGAGTCAGCTAGGCATAGGTCTCATGGCCCACCTCCATCGCTGACCAATGTGTGAGCTTGGACAAGTCATTTAACCCTTTGGAGCTTTGGCTTCCTTACCTGTAAAATGGGGTTAATATGCAAGTTTCTGGCATGGTAGCAGTCTTCACACACTTAAGAAAAGAATCCCCCCACTCTTCCCTGTTTCTTCTCAATGCAAAAATTAGCATTTGGGGTTATTGAATAGATGTACAAAACACATGGGCTCTCATCTTGTTGCTCGCTCTGTTGCTTAACATCAGAGCTTTCATTTTACTCCTTTCACATAAACATTACATTAAAGAAAGGCATCAGCTATTGACCCTTTGGTACATCATAGTATTTAAAAGACTGTGGAATGACACAAAGATATCTCTAGACAACTGCTGCTTTGATTCATTCACATGATGTTGCAAAAACTCTTAGCTTATCTACCGGGTCAGACAAGCGATGGCAGAGGACTTCTGCTCTTATTCTCTAAGTCTATATGAATAAATGTGGTAAACTGAGGCACACATTCCCCTGAGAGTCTTAAGCTCAGCTTGAGTATCTGTAATTACCAGGCAATATTTCAATGTCTTGGTCTTGAAATTTCTAAGAATTCCATATTCATCCCCCACCTTCTTTAAAATGAAATGAGAATGAGGTGAGATTTGTAAGTGAAGAAAGGTTTTTAAAAGACCCATCAATAGGACTTCGTGGGGCATGCTGTTCTCTGGGCTGGTGTGGTAAATCTAGGCCAGTAAACTGCTTTGAGTACTTGACAAATTCCACTGTTGCTTTCTTTTTTTTTTTTCCATGAAGTTTAAAATAAACAATTAACCTATTTCCAACACAGTGTTTGGTATTGATTTAATTTAGCATGTGTTATTCATCTGCATGCCTCACAACGGTTGCTTAATTGTCTAAATCTTCCCGTGTAGAGTGCTGCCTATGGAACCTCTTTCCACAGAACACTCTTAGCAGAGTGTGGCTTACTATTTCCATAACATCTGTCTTTTCTACTAAAGAGCAGATTAACAATTATGCTTCTTTAAAGGGGCGTGTGCGCACGCTCACGCGCGTGCGTGTGTATGCACAAGAGTGTGTGATTGTGTGTGTGTGTGTGTGTGTGTGTGTGTTTAGGGGAGGTTTGGCCAGAAAGTCATCTCTTCTACCATTGGCTTTCTGGTACAGTAGTTTGCAGTCCTATCAGAAGGTCAGAGATTTTGCTCACACCCATAATGCCACTGGCAGGACTGCCCTTTTCTTCTGCCTTAGTGTGACACAGAATGCCACATTATTTCCATTAAACATGATTGTCTGCAGAGGAGACAACATATGCGACCCCCTCCTTCTGCTACCATTCCCCACGTCTCTCCCTCTCTCTTTCACACACACATACACACACATGCAAGCATGCACACATGCACACAGAGCTCCTTTCAATTGTGTTAAGCAGTAAAGCAGGAGGATTTTTTAAATTAGTGTTTTGTTTTGGCAATGGTTGCTGATGTGTTCATGTAATACAGTTTTAATCAAATCCCCAAAGCTGAAGACCTTTCAGCGTATCTTAGGCTGCACTGTGCAAGGCTTATTCCACTTGAAGTGGCCACCAGGGAGGCACAATTAGCTGTTCCCATGGAGAAGTTTGTTATAGTAATAAATAATAAGTAGCATAGGTAGCGATGGAATCAATTAAAGATATTTTTGACCATCTAATGGTTTATGGGAATGCTAAATAATTGACGACAAGTTTTTGACTATGTTTTCCATCTGCATGTCTCCTTGTAACTAAACCCTGACCGTGCACATAGGACGGTGTCTGAGGCCACTACTTTTCCTTTCTTAAAGCTGCATTGTCAAGGGTGCTGTAGGAAAGGCAGTTGCAGCCCTTACATAAGCAAGCTGATTTTGAGAGGGTTAAAACTCTGCTGTAAATATTTGCTGCAGGCGGAAATCTAACATATGAAGCCGGAGAACAAATTGTGTTATCAGTTTCAAAAACAATCTGTTTCGCCATTCATTTATTTATTTTTTTAACCCGTGTAAGACAGAACAATAGAAGTTGACTGGCTGAGAGGGCTTTGTGCTTTGTCTCGGGGTTCCAACAGCTTTGATGTGAAAATGGAAATTTGGCAAGTGGGATGTTGGTAAAGCACTCTAAACGCTTTTGGCATCTTGACAGAGAAAAAGAATTGTCAGGCCACCTTGGTTGGAAATTGGTGAGTGTGTGCCCACGAGTCACTTTATAAATAAAATCTCAGAAGGAAATAGGGTGGTTGAGTTTGCTGTGTGTATTCGGGGATGAATTGATATGCCACACATCACCTAAAGCAGGTCAGTGATCCATAAGCTTAGCAAGATTGACATGAAAAGGTACAATAGTTCCTTCAAAGTTATCAGATAAGTGACATATGGTCTCAGGGCCAATGTGAGTATCAGTGGGGGATTCATCAGACTGAAATTTGGACTAAATAAAGCTTAAGTTACAATTTCCGTCATTTGACTATGAAAAGTAGTCCTATCTGATGCTCTATTTTACAAATATTATTACTATTTGGGAAAAAAAAACCCACTCTGTGGATTGGTTTCCCTTAAGGCAGAATGCTTCCACTCTTTCCTGAGGGGCTCTGTGAAGTCAAAGTGAGCAACACATGACCCACATTGCCTCTACGGGCTGCTGGAGTGTGAATTTTTTTTATACCTCCGGTAAAGTGTAGTTAATATAATAATCACCTTACTTTAGCCGAGGTTGGCAAACTATACACCATGGGCCAAATCTGGCCACTGTTTTTATAAATAAAGTTTTATTGAGACACAATGATATCCATTCATTTATCTATTGTCTATGGCTGCTTTCATGGCTGCAGTAGAGACTATATGTGTGTCCTGCAAAGATGAAAATATTTATTATCTGGCCCTTTACAGAAATATTGGCCAACCCCTGACATAAAGGAGTCCACACTCTGATGGTAGAAGATTTACATATTAACTTCACTATGTTCCTTTAAATTTTTCACCTCCTCTCTCCCGCGCTACCTCCCCCCAGCTCTACCTGTGGAAGGCAGACAATTTCTGTATTTTCACAGTAACTATAGTCTGTAGAAAAATGCAGGCTGGTCCCTGTCTCCTTAGCCACATACAAGATGAGTTGCAGCGAGCGAGTTAAAACTGATGAGAGTATAAAGTGCAGAAAGGTGGTCTTTGTTTGCTCTGAGCCAGGAAATCACTCAACTCTCACCCACATAGTTTAAACATATTGACATTACCAGTGTTTCCTTTGTTTGGGGGCATACTATAGAATGGTATATATTCTAGAATTGGCTCATCTGACAATTTCTACATCTTTTCTGATGAGGTAGGAATTAGTAAATGTGATCTGGGGTTAAGACTCCTCAGAAGAAATGGACTGTTTTATTGGTAGTTTTTTTTTTTTTTCATTTAAAGTTATTTGGTAAATAGAAGAAAAAAGGATCAAATAAAGAAAAAGGATTGAGTGGTTTGACCTCCTTACTTTCTCTAGATGTAAAAGGCTGAAGTCATCTGAATTCCATGCTCCAGCTAGACTGCAGTCCTTATAGCCCTACAAGCTCACCGTCCCCTTATCCTTCTCCCCCTCAATTTTACTCTCCATTTTGCCCACATGATTCCTTCTTCCTCTTTATTTCTTAGCCTCAGGTTAGCTTTTATTAGACACCTCCTTGACTCCCCAGACAGACAAGCTTGGGTTCCCTGATTCCATCATACCTTGTGCTACCTTGTAGAGCATTCTTATGTCCTTAAAATTATTAATTTATTTCTGTTCTGGACTGTAAGCTCTCTGGGGGATTAGTCACTGCTGGTATCATCGTGATGATGGGCTGCCTACCTGAATTTGGAGACTGGATCTTTAGTTTCAAGACCAAGGAATCTGAGGAAAAGTGTCATGAATTTCAGTTTCTCTAGGTTGGGTAGTCATTACAGTTCTATAACAGGGTTTGCAAAATCTATAGGATTAATCTTTACTGATCACCATCTCTGTGTAGCCGTTGTACCTTGACTTTCAGCACATTATTTCATTTAACCATCTCAACAAGCCTATGTGATTGGGACTCCCATGATTGCACTGATACAGAACAGATCCAGAGAGGTTTAGTGACTATCCAGATGGTATGCTGCCAGGAGGAGAGGGGCCAAAATTTGAATCCAAGCCTAACAATTTATACAGTCCAGCCTTTCTTACAACTCCATGGTACTTCTAGTAAATTGCTTTTTCTGGATGAGTATCAGAGAAAGTCAACAACTCTTCTTGCTCTTTCTCTCTTTGTTTTTCCTCCTCTTTTTTTCACTACCCTTTGTATTTCTTTGTTCCTTGTCTACTGGCAAAACCTGAGACCTGTCAAAAATATCTATAAGCACTCTTTAACGTGACTATGACCCAGAAGTTGTTGACCTCTGTTTTATTTGTTGGAAACAGCATATCACCTTCTCATTTTACTTTTTCCCAGTCCAGACCCTGAATTTTCAACCACCTAATATGCTTACAAATGCATAATTAAGTTTTGTGTAAATATTTAGGCATTTTATTTTCCGTTTAGAAAGGATTGTTAAGTGAGATTTGGGTGGGGATTTTGGCACATCCAATCTTTATTTTTTTCAAATGACTTATTAAAAAGCAACAACCCACATACTTTTTATATAACACAAACAGGAATTTAGCTCTTCAAATCCATCACCCCCACCCAACGTTCTATAAAAGAAAATGATTAGATAAATATTATTAATCAAGGAAATCAAAATGGGACAAGTAAAATAGGTATTCGCTCGAAGTTGTTTTACCCTTGTTGTCATCTAAAGAACTCAGAGATAAGCCTGTCAAGATGTTCTTTTGAGGTCTTTCTGTGAACCAGTATTTAATCTTCAAAATTAAAGCCTGAAGAAGGAAAAATTGTTGTTGAGTATCAAATTTGAAGTTGAACTTATCTTTGAATATGACATTTAATTTTTGAGAACCTGTGTTGCCTAGTACTTCATATCTACTGCTCTTCTACTAGTATAATTAAGGCAATCTTCCTGAAAGAATAAGACATGGATTTTTGTCCTTCAGGGTGCTGGGTTTTCACTTATATTTTCATATTCTCTCAGTCTCCTTGATGACTGACACTCTTGTCATTAGATTGATTGAGCCTGAACAACTATCTGATCTTGAAAGCCCTGTACTACTGATTCCCTCTGCAGCCTGTTCCCAGGATTCTCCACCCTCTCAGCTTTACTTGTCTGCCCTGCCACATCATCTTCCAGCAACACGAACAAAGGAGAATTGTTCAAACAGATGTTCTATTTTATAACTTTTCACATTCTATTCCTTTTTTATCCAAATCCATTCTCTTTCCTCTTAGTTATGCTCAAGCTTTATTTCTCTTTATGAAGCCCACCTCAGTGCCTTACTTTAGAAGAATTGCTGCTTCTCTGATCTACTTCAGCACCTCATTCTCATCTCTTCTGTTGCATGGATCACACTGTCCAGTAAGTATTTGTTAAATGTCTATCTATGCCAAGGTCAAGTGCCATGACCTGCTTTTATCCCAAATACTTAACTTAGGGGCTTGCATATATCTCCTTTGGTAAGTCTTCCCAACCCAGGTATGTGTTGAACTGAACTGATAGACAAAACCAAAATTACCTGGTTCCTGGAAAATCAGACACAAAGTCTTCTAACCTGTCGAGACATTTTAAAATGTTAATATAGTTTGCCACTAGGTTTATTAGTGTTGTTTTGTTAGCTCCTATATAGTTGACTGTTGGGTTAAGATTTTTAGAGGTCTGATTAGGAGACAGAGTGAAGTTTAATTTTTTTTTTAATAGCCGAATTTCAATCAGATTCATCCATGTTTTGGAGCCACAGGCCAAATTTACTTAAATAAAGAAATCTGATATAATCTAGTATCTGCAAAACCAACAAATACAAACAAATCCCTCCTTCTAGTGAGTCACTTGAATGCAAAATCAACTGTAATTCAAGCAAACGAAAACACGAAGGGGTGAGCTTTGTCAGACTGCACAAACTTGTTCTACCTGTTATGGACTCAAAAGGACTGAAGAGGGCCGGGGGTGAAGGGAGTTCTATCTTGGGTTACAAGGAACATTCTGTGTCTCCCCCTGCTGGTTGGTGGAATAACTAAATGGGACAACCCCTAGAAGTCTATAAATGGGCAGGATCTCACAGCTCTGTATCATCCGGGTCTACTGGACCCTGTGAACTTTTAATAAGAAAAGTTGATCAAGAGTTCAAGTCAGGATATTTTATCTCATCCCCAGCTTTTAACTCTAGTTAATTAGCATTCTGCATTTCTTAACAATCTTAACTTCACATCCCATTGAAATAAACCATTAAGAAACCCACTTCTTGCATATTTAATTCCATGCTATAACTACTTTTTGATTAGATTAAAACTGTTTTAAAAAGGTTGTGTTTGAAAATAATCTTAAGTGTTACCACAAGGGATAACATTTCCTCTAGTCTTCAAAGGATTGTTTTAGTTATCAGTATATTTGGAAATATGAAAAAGGAAAAGTAATTCTTATAAACAAAAATATTAGATAGAGTAAATTCACAGAAAATGTGGGGAAAAAAGATTTACCCAATATTTGTTTGTATCATTCTATTACTTTTAATTGGCGATTATCTATCTGACAGTCTCAAATTTCAAAAGAATTTGAAAAGGCTTTTTATTGTGAGTATGTGCATATTCATGACAAGAACTGAAACAAGCCAAGAATCCACAAAGAATATATTGTATGATAAATGGCTTGCAAACCAGAAAACACCCTTATTCAGTGGCAATGGCTAAAACATTCAAGCCTTGGCATTATCAGCTGAAAAGCAAAGACTATGCAACAAAAAGTGAGGAGAAAATGAGAGAGAAAAAACAAAAATGAGAAGAAGTAGGGACTCTCTAAGAGTAGATATGAGAACCAAAAATGAAGCCCCCAAGAAGTCAATACAATAGTGTGCAAGATGACATCAGGAAAAAGTTATCGTGGCAAGTGGAATGGTTTTTGAAAAGCATAAAGGGCACATAGCAGTGTACATTGTCAATGTCTTTGCAGGTCTGGTTGTGTAGCATAGAACAATATTTGATACTAATGACCAACTTGTGCTCATTATATTTTGTTGACTATGTTAGAGAGCACAGTGTTATGTCTTTTAAGTAAAAACAATATAATTTTTTACTTATTCAGAATTGTCACAAATATTTATTACGTGTTATATCATTCTGAGTTCTGTTAATTCATTAAATGATTCTAAAATATCAGTAGCTTAATTCAAGTATTTACTTCTTACTGTGTCACAGTCCAATGCCAGTCTTCCTAAGACCCAAGCGCCTTCTCCTGAAGGCTGCCTTCTATAACAAATGGCCTCCAAGTTTGCTGAACAAGAAGTGAAAAGAGCATCACTTATAGAAGGTTTTATGGACCAAGACTAGAAGTGCCTTACAGCTCTTCTGCCCACCTGCCAATGACCATAAATCAGTCATTATACTCCAGTCTAACTGGTAGGGGGCTCTGGAAACTCTTGTTTTCCTACTTTCCAAAGAATTCAATAACATGGATATTGATTGGCAATAATATTATCTGGAGGTTCAGCAGTGGATAGCCGATTGGAGGAACAGAAAATAATCCTGCCTTTCTAGACAGGGAATAAAAATAGTAAACAAGAAATGATTTAAATACATGGCATATTAAACAGTAATAAGTGATAAGTGCTAGGTAAAAAAAAACTCAAGTACCTGGGTAAGGAGAGGAGGAAGTATGGCAGGACTCACTTTCCATTGAAATAAGGCACTCAGTGAAGGCTTCACTGAGGGGACATCTAAGAAAAGATCTAAAGGAGGCAAGGGAGTTAGTGAATATCCAAGGGAAGAAAATTTCAGGCAGAAGATATTGTAAATCCAAGAATCCTGAGGCAAGACTGGGGCTGGCATGTTAGAACAGCAAGGAGGCCAATGTGGCTGGAATGGAGGGAGCTGGGGTGGTGGTGGTGAGGAATTAACAGGTGCTGAGGTCAGCAAAATAATGGGGAAAGCAGATTTTATAGTGTTTTTAGGCCACTGTGAGGATTTCAATGTTTTCTTTGAGTGAAACTGGAAGTATTGGAGGGTTTTGAAATGAGGATCAATATGCACAAGGATACCTCTGATATTTATTTATTTATTAAAGATTTTATTTATTTGAGTGAGAGAGAGAGAATGATTGGAGAGAGGGGCAGAGGGAGAGGGAGACACAGACTCCCTGCCGAGCAGGGAACCCCCCCTTCCACCCAACTCCCTGTGCAGGGGCTGGATCCCAGGACTCTGAGATCATGACCTGTGCTGAAGTTAACCATTTAGCTAACTGAGCCACCCAGGTGCCCCCAGGGATACATTTTAATGGTATCACTCTGGTTGCTTGATTGAGAACAGAATGTAGGGGAAAAGAATGAATGCAGGAAGACTCATTAGGAAACCACTGCAACAAGTGAGATGAGTTTGGTAGCAGTAAAAAATAGGAATTGACTGGATTATAAGTATATTCTGAAAGTAGAGTCAATAAGATACACTGATTGAGAAGAAATATGGTAATAAGGAAAAAGAGAAGAATCAAGTATTACTCTAAGATTGTGTGCCTTAGAAAACAAAGGAGTGTGGGAGGTACAGATTTTTAGAAGGAGAGTGGCAGTCTGATCAGGAGCAGTTTTGACACGTTAAATTTGAGATGGTTATTAGGTAGTCATGTGAACATTTGAAAAGGTTCCCAGATAGAATGAGTCTAGACTTTAGTGTAGAAGTGTGGCTGGAGATAGAAATTTGTTATGAGAACCTGGTCAAATGAGATTCCTCAGACAATGAGAGAAGGGTTCTAAAGTTTTGACCTTGAGGCACTCCAGGATTCTGAGGTTGGATAGGTGAGGAAGACCTACCAAAGGAGATGGAGAATAAGTAGGTAGTAAGGTAGAAAGAAAACCAGGTGACCACAGAGGAAAGGAAATGCTTTAGGAAGTAAGGTGAGATCAAATGTAACAAGTTTTGCTGACAGATCAAGTAAAATAAGGACTGACATTTGGATTGAGAAGGTCCTTTTTTTTTCTTATGTTTTATTTTAGTTTATTTCTTTTCAGTGTTCCAGCATTTGCTGTTTATACACCACACCCAGTGCTCCATGCAATACATGCACTCCATAATACCCACCACCAGGCTTACCTAACCCCCCACCCCCCTCTTCTCCAAAACCCTCAGTTTGTTTCTCAGAGTCCACAGTGTCTCATGGTTTGTCTCCCCCTCCGATTTTCCCCAACTCACTTCTCTCCATCTCCCAATGTCTTCCATATTATTCCTTGTGCTCCACAAATAAGTGAAACTATATGATAATTGACTCTCTCTGCTTGACTTATTTCACTCAGCATAATCTCTTCCAGTCCCATCCATGTTGATACAAAAGTTGGGTGATCATCCTTTCTGATGGAGGTATAATACTCCACTATATATATGGACCACATCTTCTTTATCCATTTGCCCATTGAAGGGCATCTTGGTTCTTTCCACAGTTTGGCAACTGTGGCCATTGCTGTTATGAACATTGGGGTACAGATGGCCCTTCTTTTCACTACATCAGTATCTTTGGGGTAAATACCCAGTAGTGCAATTGCAGGGTCAAAGGGTAGCTCTATTTTTAATTTCTTAAGGAATCTCCACACTGTTTTCCAAAGTGGCTGCACCAACTTGCATTCTCACCAACAGTGTAAAAAGGGTCCCCTCTCTCCCCATCCTCTCCAACACACGTTGTTTACTGTCTTGTTAATTTTGGCCATCCTAACTGGTGTAAGGTGGTATCTCAATGTGCTTTTGATTTGAATCTCCCTGATGGCTAATTATGATGAACATTTTTTCATGTGTCTGTTAGCCATTTGTATGTCTCCTTTGGAGAAGTGTCTGTTTATGTCTCCTGCCCATTTTTTGACATGATTATCTGTTTTGTGTGTGTTGAGTTTGAGGAGTTCTTAATAGATCTTGGATATCAGCTCTTTGTGGTGTCTTTGCTAATATCTTCTACCATTCTGTGGGTTGCCTTTTTGTTTTGTTGACTGTTTCCTTTGCTGTACAGAAGCTTTTGATCTTGATGAAGTCCCAAAAGTTCATTTTCACTTTTCTTGACTTTGACAAGAGTTTTGTTTCCATCAAGTGATGAGGATGAAACCTGGACAGTGAAGTTCAAAGAGAATGTGAGGAGAACAATTAGGGATTATGAGTGTAGATACTTCATGTGCTGTAAAGAGAAGGGGAGAAAGAAAGTGCTGGCTGGAGTGAGAAGTGGGTTAAGAGATTTTTTTTTTCTTTAGATATTTATGAGCTGATGAGAAACATTTAGGACAGGACTTGTTGCTGTAGGAAAAAGAGAGGAAATTTCTAGAGTAATGTTCTCAAGTAGATGAAAGCAGATAGGATCAACTACACAAGGGAAGGGATTGGCCCTTCCTGGCAGAGGGGACACTCATTCAGTAACAGGAAAGAAGGCAGAGTTAGATGACACAGATGCAAGTAGATGGTGAGTGTGGGTGTGAGAATGTGTAGAACTTCTCATATGATCATCTCTACATCCTCAGTAAAATGAGAGTGAGAACAAAGGAGGACCTGTTAGGTACTTGAAGAGACAGTGGAAAATATAAAACAGTCACTTGGGAAAGCAGGAAGGTAAATGGACTAGGGACAGGTAGTATGATTGTCCAGTCACTGTAGGTCTCTCTTGTGGAGAGTGAACAGGAATGCAAAGAGAGGAAAGTTAGCAGTCCTGTGTTTACTTTCAGCTTCATTTAGTTTCATGGGTACAGGTGAGCATACAGGGAGAGTGGGATTTGACTAGAGAGAGCACAAAGGAGACAAGGGCATATACAAAGAAGTGGTTCTAACATCTAGTTTTAGAATTTTACCTAGATAAGAAGTGAAGTGGGAGTAGAAAGAGCTAAGAGGCAATTTCAAAGGTCGGGGATCAATGGGTTGTAGATGTCCATGTTGAGCTGGAGTGGTAGATGCTGTCAACTGGAAAACCTGAAGATGGCAAGCAGAGGGGTAAATTAAGAAGAAGTTACATGTTTGGGTAACTAAGAGGTCTAAGGCATCGGGATTTCTACAGGGGATGGCTGAAATAGTGTGGAGAAGAGTTTAAAGAAATGAGAAAAAAGGGTTTTGAAATTCTTTATTGCATGGATATTGAAATTATAAGGATTATGATAGAAGTGGCTTTGCAGTAAATGACACTATGAAAGAAACGAAATTCTTCAAAGAATGAGAGAGGATGACCCATTAGCCCATACACACTTAAAGTAAGAAAGGGTGGCCTGTGGTGTAATCTAATGATAAGGGATTCAAGCTGGAGAGTGTTGGGAAGTGGGAAGGAGAAGGGATTGATGTGGTTAGAGGATTAAATGAGGGCATCCACTTCATAGCCAGCCTAGTGGTACACAAGGGATGGGAAAGAAAAGGGTGCAGAGGAAATGGTGTCCCCAGTGTAGAATCGGGTCTCAGTTTGAAAAACATGATAAATGAGAAGAGATTGAGCATGTTGGAACATCTGACGATGTCCAACAGTGAGTTCAAAGGGCACTATGGAAAGGATTCTGGAAGAAGTGAGAGCTGTGTTCAGAAGAGCAATTAACACAGATCTGTATGAGGATTAGAATATGGGGACAAGGGGCACCTGGGTGGCTCAGTGGGTTAAGCCTCTGCCTTCAGCTCAGGTCATGATCTCAGGGTTCTGGGATCGAACCTCACATTGGGCTTTCCACTCAGAGGGGACCCTGCTTCCCCCCCTCCCTCTGCCTGCTGCTCTGCCTACTTCTGATCTCTCTCTGCCAAATAAATAAGATATTAAAAAAAAAAAAAGAATATGGGGACAAAATTTCCTGCTAAAATAAAGGGTGCTCAGCTAAATTTGAAGTTTAGATAGACTGTGGATACTTTTTGTACACACTCCTGTCTCACCACAGCCTCTCCTTCATCCTTGTCCCCTGGCATCCACTAATCTGTTCATATCTATAGTTTTGTCATTGCGAGAATGTTATATCACTGGAATCACACAATATATAACCTTTCGTGATTAACATTTCTTCCTAAGCATCATGCCCTTTAAATCCACCCAGGTTGTTGCATATATCAATCTTCATGGCTTTTTATTACTAATTCTTACCTGACTGTATGGATATGACAGAGTTGGTCCAGCCATTTGCTTATCTAAGGGCATTTGAGTTGTGCTTTGAACAGCATATTCATGTCCTCCCCAAATTCATATGCTCATGCCCTAACCCCCAACATGATAGCGTTTGGATGTGACATCTTTGCTTCAGGTGAAGTCATGTAGTTGATTAGTATGAGTTGACTAAAACAAGTTATTTTTAGTATTTTGAGCTTATCCATAAAGTTGCTATGAACATTTAGTGTATAGGATTGCAACCATTTTTCTAAAGTTCGTTTTGTTCTAAGCTTCCTCGAGATCACAGGTTTGGCGTTCTTGTAGTGTTTTTGCACCACTCAAAATAAATAAATCCATAAAAGCATTAAAATGATTTAGAAAATTCATCCATGGAAACAACATTGAGACACACCCTATAGGATGAAACACACACACATACAATATGGATTACTGTTGCCTACCTAATGTGGAATGAATGAAGGCAGTCACAGAAGTTTGGTTTCCTATACATGAAGTACAAACAAGCAAAGTTAATGGACATAGTCAGAAGCCTAGAGAGTGGTTATCCTTGAGGAGAGGTCATCATTGGCTTTTGGGGTGCTGCTAATGTTCTGCTACTTGATCTGGTTGATGGCTCCATTTGTCTGGCAGTGAACATTTGCAGGGCTGTACACTTGCAAAAAGTGCACGTTTCAGAATGTATGTATACTCCAATAAAGTCCGAAAAAATGAACTTCGGCATATGACTCAAGGACTTCCCTCACTGGTTCCTTTGTTTCATCGCTCATAGTCAGCTGGAACCCATGATTCTACCTAAAGTTGCAATCATTAATAACATTTTATTTTCTAATGCTCTCTGAGAGAAAAGGGGAGAAAAGTGTCTCAAGCTTGGTGGCTTGAACAAACTCTCACTAATTTACTTATAGTGGTGGCATTGATTTCATCTGTAATTCTTTTCTTCCTGTAATCGATTTCACTGTCAAAACCCAACTTGAGAACAATGGAATGGGTAAGCGGAGTTTTTATTTATTAAAAGGGCAACATCTCAGAAATGAAATTACAATGTAGTTGGGATAAATTGTCTTATAACTTCATTTTTTTACATTAAAGCTGTAATTGAGGGGCATTATATGCTGTTTATCACGGCAATGAAAATGTAGTCAGAATGAACTTCTCGAGGCTGCTAAACTGCCTCTTATTAGCATTGAAGCTATACTCACAGCCCATTATCTTGGGCTATATTTTTTGGTATAAGGGAATTGCTATCAAAGTGTACTTAATCTGAAAGGAATTGGGTTATAATTGGAGTCTTTGTGAAAAGGGAGTTAAAAGTATTGGGTGTTGTCATAAGGTAACAACGTCTGTTCAAATATTAAAAGAACTTAGCCATGGCACTGGAAGGGCATGTTAGATATTATCCTGATGGCAAGTGATACTCTGCATTTTTGCTTCTAATCAATTTGGGTAGCAAAAGAGATAAAACATTTGTTTATCAACTTATCCGATAGTTCTGGGTTTTCAAAGAGCGGGGAAAACTTTCCATCCTGTCTTCTTCTCCAATCATAGATACCACTTTTGTCCTTCCTCACGAGGACTATTAACATCTCAGAGTATTTTGGGAACACAGTAAGTGGTCAAATGTCAGTTAAATTAAATCAAGTCACAGCAGGTCTGAGTAAAGGGAAACAGAATGTTCCTGCTCATCGATTAATTCAAAGGTAGCAAAATAATGGATACAGGATGATTTTTATCAATTTTGTATTATGATATGCCAGGCCTAATTATGACCAGGCATACCCATGAAGATAAAAAAAAAAGAAAATTAAATGCTGTCACATAATTTAGGCCAGATGCTGGCAACTTCTGTAAAGGGCCTGATAATAAATAGTTTCCACTTTGTAGACCATACGAGTCATTGTCACAACTACCCAATTCTGCCGCGGTGGCTTGAAAGTATCTATACATGGTATGCTAACAGATGAATGTGGGTGTGTTATAATCAAAGGATAAAAACTGACAGACCCCAATCTAGATGATTGCCTGGTAACTTTGTGAATGTAAATTGGAAAACACACCCAGGCACTGAAGTCTCATGTCTGTATAGGGTCATAAGTTGGCCATCCAAAATATGGCTTTTTCTGTGATAAAGATATTTATCAGATTATATTATTATTAAATTATAAGGTAATTGTGCTACAAAAATGTATTTAATTATAATATACTAACAATGTCTACTGTCTCATTAAAAACAAACAACATTTTTTTTCTTTTCTCTACCCAAACACTGAACTATGAACATCTCCTAATCTTAAGTAGAAACATAAAAAACAAGTCAGTATGATTTCTAAACAAAGAAGGAATTTGGAAGTATATTTTCAAACTCGCTTCCTCTCTTTCCTTGATATAGTACGCACCCCCCCCTCTTTCCTTGATACAGTATGCAAGTGTGTGTGTGCGTGCACGTGCACGCATGTGGTTGTGAGTGAAGTGTTGATTGAAATGTTTCTAGCTGTGGATGTTCCCCAACTCACCTTGGCTTTCCCAAAGTCTTTAAAGCAGAAAGGAGTGGGTTTGTCTTTCTTCTGACTTATGAGCAGTTGGTTGCATTAGTGAAACAGCAGTTACAACAGGATCTTGTTGAAGCTTTGAAGTGTTGGAAAAGATGCAGAGACGACTTAGGGGACTTCTTTCACCAGTGACAGACACAGGAGGTCTCATTGCTGATCCACAGGTTAGAATTAAAAGTCCACTCAGCAAAAAGCCATTAAGAGTTGACTTGTGCCAGGGTGCCTGGGTGGCTCTGTGGGTTAAGCCTCTGCCTTCAACTCAGGTCATGATCTCAGGGTCCTGCACTGGGCTCTCTGCTCAGCAGGGAGCCTGCTTCTCCCTCTCTCTCTGCCTGCCTCTCTGCCTACTTATCATCTCTGTCTGTCAAATAAATAAATAATCTTAAAAAAAAAAGAGTTGATTTGTGCCGTCTTTGAGAATGGCACACGTTACCCTATAACCAGTAACTTCACCTGTCCCCTTGCCAGAAGTGAGATAATATTCCCACTTTCCAGGGTTACCATGAGCATTAAAGGAGTACTCGGTACACCCAACCAAGAGCAATTTTACTATTCAAGATTGTGTTACTTTGTTTGTTCAGGTCTTCCCCCCAGTTGTTACTGCCTCTTTTGTGTAGGACTAGGACCAGATGAATTGCAGGCAATGATAGACAATCACTAACTTATTTTCCTACCTTCCAATTTGGGTTTCTCTTTGAAATCTGCCAGATGGACAGCAGAATGCTGACCCTGAGCTCAGGGCCTGGCATCTCTGTACCATTTAGTTGTACAGGACATCCAGGGCACCAGTTGCAGCCCATCTCCTAAGGCTTGTATTTCCAGTATTTTTTGACATTTAACACCATTAGAACATATAACAGAATTCAAGTACAGTTTCTTCGAGGTAAAAATGTGAGTGTTTTTTCAGATCTCAGTGTGTTGAATAACCTTTAGATGTAAAGTTAGCACAGCAAACATTGACATGATGCAAGCAGCTCAGTCAGTGCAGAGTGCCTAAAAATAAATATAAGAAGTTCATACACTACAAAAAAAAAAGAGTTACACATTTAAATGGAAAAACAGTTTTGAGACTTATAGATTCATGAAATCCCACTATTGTCTCTGATCCCATGGAAGGTACTATATGGAGTCCTACCTATTATATGTCCATTGCTTAGATGAACCTATGAATTTACTTTGGGATTTATTGTTCTAAATGTTTTCTAAAGGCTGTGAAGTTTGGTTATTTCAACTGGGACCTCAATTTATGCAACTCTACAGGGTTGTGTTATTTTCAAGTCAGAATTTTGGGATTTGAGCTCCAAACTGATCTTTTTAGGGCAATTTGGATGACTTTTAGATCCTTGATTTTCTTTTTGGTATGGTTACTGTGACATCCTTTAAGGGAGAGCCTCTACTGCTCCCACAAAATGATACCCTCCTTGCTCTCCACCCTTGCCTTCTACTGGGTGTGGTCCTGGGATGAAGCTCTAAAGCCTGGTTTCTCTCATCATTGAAGACAAGGCCTTTTCCAAGGTGCATCTGGGTCCTCCAAGCACCATTATTTGCTTGTGGGCATCCATTCTTTCTCTTTATTAGTAATACTATTTCTAAGGTCTTTGGAAAAAACTCTCATTTTCAGCCTTGTAGTTGAAGGAGATTAACCCTAATTCCAGTTGCTCTAGTGGGTTCAGATTAGTTTAAGCAAATAGTGTATCCTGTCTCCCTAATCACAGTGAATTGATTAAAGGACACACAAATGTCCCAGTATCAACTCTCCCTGGCACCATTGGAGTCATGTGCCCTTTCCTGGAACCATGAGAGTGAATGTGAGGACTTTGGCTTGAATGCTCAGATAAAAAGACTTCCTCTTTTCTGATAAACATGAAGGCACATGCAAGTACCATGGAGAGCCTCTAGCAGTCATTTTTAGAATTAGGTATGAGAATAACTGAGCCCTTGGTGACATTTTATAGCCATAGGTTCAAGCTTTGTTTGAAGCCAGTGTTATCTCTCTATTGTAGTTACATGAAATGATAAATTCATTTTAGTGTTTAAACTGTGTGAATTGCACTTTCATCACCAGTCAAAGAGTCTAAACTGAAGTTGACAAGCCTTCCAGAAATACACATACATATTTGAACCTGAGAGGGACACAGAATAAACTCAAATGGAACCTTAGCTGCATATCAAAGCTTGGTACAGGTTAAGAGCTACACCAACACTCTTATTCCAGTTTTTCTCCTATTCAGCTTTCCAAGTTTCTTTCCTTCCCTCTCTTAAATATTAACACTTTTTGTACTATCTGTATTCAATTCCACTGGCTACCCTATTTCTGATAAAAATAAGACTTACTTATTTAGCACCCATTAAGCCAGACATTGTACTGGGTGTTTAATAAGGATGCCTAATCTATAACAACCTTAGGTTGTTACCTTAGGTAAATACTATTATTCCCATTTTAAGATGAGGAATTAGACATTTAGGATAACTTGTCCAAGGTCACATGTTAATAAGTGGCATAAATTGGATTTAAGTCCAGGCATCCTAGTACTAGAGTTTGTGCTCTATCACTGTGTTGAAATAACAGTTTATGGACATGTTCTTTTTTTTTTTAAGATTTTATTTATGTATTTGACAGAGAGATCACAAGTAGGCAGAGAGGCAGGCAGAGAGAGAGAGGAGGAAGCAGGCTCCCTGCCGAACAGAGAGCCTGATGTGCGACTTGATCCCAGGACCCTGAGCTCATGACCTGAGCCAAAGGCAGAGGCTTAATCCAACTGAGTCACCCAGGTGCCCTATGGACATGTTCTTAAGACATGCAGTAAGTTGATATGGACCTCCATCATTCCATATTTATTCTGTTCAAACCTAAAGCGTTTATTGAATGTCTAATATGTGCCAAACAATTTGTTGGATAGCTAAATACAATCATAAACAAGCCAGGCTCAGACACTGCCATCCTGAAACTTACAGCACAGTAGGGGCCACATATCAGATAGACTGCAATTATCAAACTAGTGTGGTCAGAGCACCACAAGAGAAGCTGCAAGGAAGCATGTAACAGAGTCACCCAACCCATCTTAGGGCGCCAGGGATACAGGGAAGCCTTTGCCATGACTTGATAGAAATTAGCCAGGTGAGAGATGAGTGAGAAGTATTTTAGAGTGAGGGAATAATCCAAGAAAAATCCTGGAAAGAGCACAGTGGGTAGAAAGAACCAAAATTTTTTTGAATCATGTAGAGAAAGTGGTTAAAAAAGAAAGAAAGAAAGAAAGAAAGAAAGAATGAGGCTATGGTAGGTAATCTTAGGAGCCAAGCTACAGAATTTGATTTTTTTAAGAATGGTGGCAAGGATAAAACATTCAGGCAAGCATCTTGATCAGAACTCTTCCTTAGAAAATCCGTTTTGCTGGGGCCACCTGGGTGGCTCAGTGGGTTAGGCATCCAACTCCTGATGTTGGCTTCAGTCATAATCTCAGGGTGAGATCGAACCCCACATTGGGCTCTTTGCTGGGTGTGGATTCTGCTTAAGATTCTCTCTTTCCCTCTGTCCCTTGTCCTCCCCACCCCTCTCTCTTCTTCTCTAAACAAAATGAAATGAAACAAAAAAACAAAAAATGGGGAAAAAAGGAAAATCACTTTGGCTGTTTGAAAAATGGATTAGAGTTGGGTGATCATGACTAGGAACTGGGAAACCAGGTAGGAGGTTAGACAATAATGTGGATGAAAGGTAGGGTGGTCTCAACTTGGAGGGTAGGAATGGACAGAGAGAGAGAGGCACATGACAAATCTGAGACCTCTTTAGAAAATGAAATTGGCTTGACTTGGTGACTGATGGGACCTGAGTTTTGAGGAGGAAGGAACATTAAGAATGACTCTTGGGTTGTGTCTAGGGAAACTCAGCAGACAGTGGCCATATTCACTGAAATGAGGAGTACAGGTGTGCAGGAGGAAGGACATGAAGTCATCCCTTTACTATGTCTATGGTTTCTGAACTCTATGCTACAGGGCTCTTGAGTTAATTTTCCTTCTGCTCTTTTCCTCTGTAATGGCAACTATAAACACTCTACAGGTCTTCCTTGACTTACAATGGAGTTATGTCCCGATAAACCCATTGTGAGTATGTTGAAAATATCATAAGCCCAAACACATTTAATACATTATCTACCAAATATCAGAACTTAGCTTAGCTTACCTTACCTTAAATACATTCATAACACTTAAGTTTGGGGAAATCATCTGACACAAAGCCTACTTGATAATAAAGTGTTGAATATCTCATGTAATTGATTGACTACTGTACTGAGAGTGAAAAACAGAATGGTAGGATGGGAACAGAATGGTTTTAAGTATATTGGGTGTTTACCTTCATGATGGTGTGGCTCACGGGAAGCTGCCGCTGGGGCCTCTGCTCAGCATCAGGAAAGAGCATTGTACTGCATATCACTGACCAGGGAGAAGATCACAATTCAAAATTCAAAGTATAGTTTCTACTGAATTTATATAACCTTTACACCACTGTAAAGTCAAAAAGTCTTGAGTTGAGACATCTGAAGTCGGAGACCATCTGTACTTGGCCAAATACATTGTCTTTCTCAGGAAACAAGAATATGGAAGGGCTGCTCTCCTCAGGTTATACAAAAGTCACTATAGTGAGTAGGGAATCCATAGCTCCTCCAGGCCAGAAGCTCAGCCTTTCCAATTATGCAGACTTTTTATTAGAGACAGACATTAAATAAAAACAAACAACTTGATGGTACTTGAAGGTTTAGACAATTTGGGGAGTTGACAATGGATTTCATGTGGGTGTTCAAATAGAGGTGTGATAGAAATAAAGCTATAAGCCAACACTTCAATGCCAGTCATTTTCTTGGGCTTTTAAGCAAATTATCAACAAACCTTAATAAGGAGAAATCTTTTGATGAACCCAAATTATAGGAGAAAAACAATGGACTTTTTGAAACCAATTCCAGAGTTAGCTTTGCAAAAAATTAAGCTTCTTTTAGACCAATATTTGCATTGCTTGTCCCTCCCCCTCCCCCACACTAATCTGCCATGTTTCTATCTTCTTTAGCGTTCTCAGTTCTTAGGGAGAGAAACCCACACACCTTGCCATAGCAAATATAGCCAGGGGTCTCCCAAACACAGACTTTAGAACAGTGGAAAAGAAAACAAAGAAGTGGTATAAGGCACTAAATCTGTGACAGAACTACTGACCAGTGATGTTTCCTAAGCTCTGGGATCGTTGACAAATATTTGCTTTCTTGATTCCTCTGATCTGATTTTGACTCTCTCTACAGCTTTTTGCTGTGTCATCAGATATATTGTAGACTGTGAGAGGCATGGCAAATTATGCATGGCCTGCCTTTCATTGAGTCCAGTTGAAACTGAAATGAGTTCTGCTGAAACCTGAAATCCCTCTCAACACAGTGTTCCAGGAGACCACTGGCAATTGCCACCAACTGACCAAAGCAGTATATTGAGTTATTGGTACCTGCTCTTTATGCCTCCCTGTCTACACCCTTTGACAGGTGTTTTTGAATTTCCTTCCACCTCCTTTCCTGTTGAGTTCTGGATAGACCATGTAACTTGATTTGGTCAATGGGATGCCATTAAACTTAGGTGAACAGAGACTTGAAATGTGCATTTGTGAGTATACATCTGCCTCACTCTATTGGTTAAGGGGAATAACAAGGGCCAAGAGGGGAGAAACTGGAAAATTACACAGAAAAGAGCCTGAATACAGGAAAGGACACACAATTGGTCAGTAATAAAATCTGCCACAAACTTATCACTGCTTGTTTTGCTGGTAAAAATTACATAGTGGGTGACAGAGAGTATCATGTAAAGTGTGTGTGCTTGGAGTGAGGAAAGGGTTTAAATACAGTGGTCAGTGAGAGCTTCTCTCAGGGGCAAGACCACACTTGCTAAAGGCTATAATTAGGATGTTTCAGATCCAAGGGCCTCTGCCAGCACATTAGAATCTCTATATCAATTGGAAAAAGACCCCCTTCTCTGAAAAGTTGAATTTTAAGGGATATTCTTCCACTGGGGTACCTGGCTTGGTCAGCAAAGCTAGTGTTAAATTTTAGCTGCCTTTGGTTGAGCTTTTCCAGATAAGGGCACAGACAGCAAAATTTCATGGTATGTTACGAGAGCTATCAGAAAGCCACTATGGCATGTGCAAACATGATTAGCTAGGAGTGATTATTTGTAACACAAAATCATAAAGATTCTGTATCAATAAAGACAGCAAGACAGGAAACAACACATGTTGGAGAGGATGTGGAGAAAGGGGAACCCTCTTACACTGTTGGTGGGAATGCAAGTTGGTGCAACCACTTTGGAAAACAGTGCGGAGATTCCATAAGAAATTAAAAATAGAGCTTTCCTATGACCCTGCAAGAGCACTACTGGGTATTTACCCCAAAGATCCCAAAGATACAGATGTAGTGAAAAGAAGAGCCATCTGTACCCCAACGTTCAGAGCAGCAATGGCCACAGTCACCAAACTGTGGAAAGAATCAAGATGCCTTTCAACGGATGAATGGATAAGGAAGATGTGGTCCATATACACTATGGAATATTATGCCTCCATCAGAAAGGATGAATACCCAACTTTTGTATCAACATGGATGGGACTGGAAGAGATTATGCTGAGTGAAATAAGTCAAGCAGAGAGAGTCAATGATCATATGGTTTCACTTATTTGTGGAGCATACCAAATAACATGGAAGACATGGGGAGATGGAGAGGAGAAGGGAGTTGAGGGAAATTGGAAGGGGAGTTGAACTATGAGAGACTATGGACTCTGAAAAACATTCTGAGGGTTTTGAAGGGGTGGGGGGTGGGAGGTTGGGAGAGCCAGGTGGTGGGTTTTATGGAAGGCACGTATTGCATGGAGCACTGGGTGTGGTGCGTAAACAATGAATTCTGTTATACTGAAAAGAAATTAAAAAAAAATTGATGCTGAGGCCACTATAGGCATTTGAGTTTGCGCCAGTGTGTGTCACTGCGCAAAAAAGAATGCATTTAAAAGTTAAAATGTTAAGAACCAATCACAGATAAAGTCAAAGAGCCTCTGAAATAAATATATACTTTCATGAGAAAATTCAATTAGTTTTTTAAGGTTTACACATGTTATTTTAAAAATACTTCTATAAAATAGGACGAGTCATGAGTCAAGATGAGGCAAAGCAAAAAACTTGGGCATTGAAAAAACCAAAGGGCAAAAAAGTCAATGGAACTTCCTAATGTGGTTATGGAGAACATCAAAGCCATTCTTGTAATTGGGAAATAGGATAAAGGTAGATTAGTGAGGTTGGACCACAGCTCATCCCATTCCATGAATGTCCAATCAAAGAATCACAGCTGTCTCTAAGCACTGGGTAGAATCTGCTGGTTTTCCCATATAAATGGTCATTTTAGTATCATACTAGAAGTAGAAGGGGAGGGTGAAAAGGAAGGGTAAAATTCCATGATCCTTGCTCAGAGCACCCCTGGTATCAGTTCAGAGGTTCATGCGGAATTCTGAGACTCTGTTGACAACTCTTTTTTCATGGAAGAGTCAGACCAGAGGGAGACCAAGAGAACAAACATGAGGAGAGATGAGGGAGTGGAAGTTGAGCATTCTGCAGTGACTAAGCAAGCAGCTGGTGTGTGGCTGGACAGCTTGAATTCTCTGCGGGTAGATTGGATATTTGGATGGAAGGGCATGGAGTTGCTTGGCTTGGGCTTTCATTGTGAGCAGCAGGTGTTATAATGGGCAGCCTGGATAATTTTTTTTTTTTTTTTTTGAGAGGCTGGAGAGAGAACCAGACTTTTGCCATTGCTACTTTTGTAGCAAAACATTTTTTGCTATTGTTTCTAGATCCATTCTGAATCTCGTCTGATGGGGTTGGACAGAATTAAGCCATTTTAACAAAACTGGACAGAACTGAGTATTTTAAGAGGGTCACGCTTGCATATTTGAACACTTGTATTCTATTTTATCTTATGGCCAGAGGCTTTAAAACAAGGAACATTCTTTTCAAACAACTATCATGTAAAAATGTCTTCATGTTATTTTCTTTAAGAGAGGGAGAACCTTTGTTCACCTGTATTGCTATCACTGCCTGTGGCAGATTTTGGAGTGGAATCCATTGCCAGTGTGGAAGGTGTTTTTGCTACTGAGGGTAGCTATTCATTATATATACCTGTTTCCTTTTGAAGGCTTCCTGCAACTTAAGCACACTGATGCTAGCTTCAAATTGTACAAAACAAAAATTCAGACAGTGTAAAAGTAAAATGCAAAGATGAAATGACAGTAGCTTCTCTCACCACTCTCCTTCTCCCCAGGAAGATAGGTGTACTCATGGTGACCTCCCCTGGGAAACACACTAAGTACTTCCAAGTCCAGCTGTATTTTCATGGGATGTGTAACACGGTTCTTGCTCATCTCACTCCTGTTCTTTGTAAATGATTGCTTTACTGCACTGACATTTCCTTCTGAAATCAGGTGGGGAGGATTTTCCCTGTCTGCCCGCTCCCTTTTGAACAGAATGTCCTTTGCAATTGGTGATGCAGTCGCCCATCCACAGCTCAAGCCAGGCAAACCAGCAGAGCATTGCTTGAGCACCAGGACGGAATGTCTCACTGGTTGGGTAATGGTGACAATCTGGGAACAGGCAGTGACTTATGTTGATCAGTATCTCTCCTGCCCAAACTGATGGCTGGGAAGCGAGCCCCTTGGCCCACAGAGAGGACAGCGTGTTCCCTCTCTAGCTGGCTGCAGGGTGGGAAGCACTGCTAATCTGAGCAACGTGAGCCTGTTAATCTTGGAATTATCTAAGAAAAGGCAATTGCCTGGCACTTCCTCAGCCTACTAAACAGAAGCCACTATCAGTACTGCCATCAATAGAGTCTAATCGGACAGAGGCTTCAGAAGAGCTGAATATGGTACACTCAGATATCTGCTGGTGCCAAAGATGCCTGCTAGCTGACTTTCAGATGAAACTAGAAATGCACAGAAATGTGTGGAGGCTGATTAGAAACTCTCCACAAGTCATTCTCAAACTTTTGGCTGCAGAAATTGTTAAAAACACAAAGCCCTAGGCCCTTCTTTAAGAATTCTGAATGGGTAGGTCTGGAGTGGGGGCCTGAGCCTTTGAATTTCCTACCAACCACCAGAAGATGCTCCTGCTGCAGGTCCGGGGCCCACATGCTGAGGTGCACTGCTCTGTATGTTAGAGGCTCCGGTTAGTTTTCTGGGAAGTTTCTGCTCTGCCCAGAAGCATCCTGGAACCTCTGGAATTTCTGACTACTGGGCTTTGAGCTCTGGTTGTCCCACTGCTTCATAAATGGCTCAGTGATTATTAGGTTCAAAGATGAAGAAATCTGATAAAATTGTATCCATTAGGCACATGGTGTTGTTTCCCCATGACAGGATTTGTCTTGGGTAGCAAGAGTTATCTTATTAGAAGTGGAGAACAGGAGTGAGAGAGAGAAAGAGAGAGAGAGAGAGAGAGAGGCTAAAGTGTGTAACTATATTTGTATTTCTATTTTATACTAATGAAATGGAGTTTTAAAAACACCCCCCTCTGCTTCTCAGAGAAAGATATTGGTTTAAGATATTTTTTTCTTACAGACATCACAATGTGACTTTAATCTGAATAAAGTTGTATTTTATTTAAAAAAAAAAGCACAGAGGGAATCCTACCAAGGCCCCTGAGAGGTTAAACATAAGCCATTTTGCATTTACACACTTCACAAATGTTGATGATTTTGAGATGATCCCTTGATATTGAAAACAGAGGTATGCATTGATTCCTGCTGTGACCAGGCAGCTGGAACATTTGACTGACTCGATAATAATTATCCCCATAGTGTTCTCAGGTAACTATTGTGGAATTGCTGGCTCCACACTCAGTTTCCCCCTCCCTCAATTAGTTTTACTCTCAACACTACTTAAACTGATTTTTAAAGACATATCATACCTATATACAAAATCATATGTTAATGGACCTGGTTATATATGTAATTATAATCCAGATAAATAATTATCTGTAGTCCAGCTAGTTTCCAAAAGTATGCAATAATATTCTATTAGATGAGTAAAGAAGTTCCATTGCACTTTTAAGGTATATACACAAAGAAAAAAGTAACGACTCTTATCTTGTCTGAGTGTGCATTATTCAACACGTTTCTTTGTCTAGCTAAATTGTGAATGTAAGTGTACGTGTCCCAAATCCCATGACAAATCAAGAAAAGCTTGATTTGGTCAATACTATTGTATTAGTCAGGATAGGACTCGTAATTTTGCAGTAACAAATGACCCCCCCAAAATCAGTGGCTCACATTTCATACCCAATGCTGGTCAGCTCTGTCCATCAGAGTCACTCAGAGACCATGCAGATGGACAGTCAGTCTATTTTGATGTATAGGGTCTGGGTTAGAAAGACAAAGAAAGGGCAAGTTTCAGGGTCTCACACCAGCAATACAATAATTTGGCCTAAATGTGATATATGTAATTTCTGACTGCAATCAACAAGTCCCCTAACACCAGGAAGTAGTCATGACATTGCCTGTCTTCAAAGAGATAGCACAACTTCCCAAGAGGGAAAATGGATATCTGTGCAGAGTAGTAGAAAGTTTGGCCTCAGGTGGAATCTGTACAACAGTTTGGGAAAAAAAGAAGATGGGAATTCTTTGTTAGTCTACAAACTACAAATCCATGTCAGTTTTATGGCATGATTCCAGGCCTAAGTAGAGACTTTTTTTAGAGAGGGGCATAGCCCTTTTTGGAGAGTGGTGTAATTAACAGTTAGATCAATTGCTTTAAGATAAAAGATACAGACCGCCAGGTTAAACCTCTTGTACTATCAGTCTATAAGATGTGGTGGGAAGTGCACCATATGGGAATGAAACCATGATTCTAGCCTCATATCTTCCATTCAGTACTTGAGGCAAATTGCCTCATCCCTTTTGTATATGAAGTGGTTAGATGAAATGACCTCTAGCTTCCTTTCGTTTCAAGATTCTGTGATTCTATGAATTATAACCTTCCTTTGGATTTATATAATATTGACCAGAATATGGTGTGGTGGGAAAAAAACCCTGAGAAATATTAATGATAATGGGGTTGGCTTTAAAAGGGAGCATGTATAAGTTATATAATGAGTTCCCTTTAATATGATACATATTTCTCTTTGCCACCATTGAGTTATCACCCCAAACCAGCTGAAATGCCAACACTACAGTCTGGATGGAAGTCCCTTATGTGGTGCTGGGAGGGAGCAGAGCAGTAATGATTAATTGTAAAGGACAGGGACTCTGGCTTTTCACCTACCTGGTCTCTGTAGCTTTCGGGGTCCTGTCTATTTGGATCGATGATTTGCTAATTACAAACTGTCTTTGGAAGGCTCCAGCATACTCTCTGGTGATTCATGTTTTTGCATTGATTTTCACATAAGCTCAGATGCAGTTGAACCATTTAAGCATGTGGAAATTGGTCATCAATGAACTATTTTGGACTTAATAGATTTGATAACACTTGAAGACCCTTTATGTTTTGATTTTTGGATTATACTACCTAAAATAATGGAAGCTGATGCTTGTGTCCTATTTATCTACCTTTATAAAGAACTCCAGTAAGGATAGGCTCTGATTTATGACTAGACTTCTATAGGCAGGCTGAGATGAAATAAAGTCTAAAAACTAGTTCACTTTGCCCCAAGCCACTTATTCAGAGAACATTTATCTTGCTTAAACCTGAAGTTGGCCCCACTAGTAAGGTGATCTTCATGTTAAATGGGGAGTCCTCCACACACTGAGACCTCAGTCACCAAACCATAAACCACATTGAGTCCTTTTGATTATGATTGCTAATTTAAGAAAAGCAGTCACTAGGCTAAGGGATCCTGGAAAGAATGATCTAAAATAGTGTGTGGTGTGTGTGTGTGTGTGTGTGTGTGTGTGTGTGTATTTGAGGACTGGAATACAACATGTTCTTGTTAAACATGGCACTTGAGCTAGCTGATATGGGGTTCCAGGCCCAGCACCCCAGTTCCAGCTCTAGCTCCAACTTCTCCTGATCTTCCCCGGTTGTCCCAAGGCCAGTTGGTGGCATGCCAAGGCAACAAGGAACACTTGTGAGAACTCTTCCAGAAACAACCATCTCTGGAATAGCACTTCAGCATGTTGGTTGAGAATCTGGACTTTGGAGACCCTACATTGAGACCTAAATTCATTCTGAACACTTTCATTTATCATTAGTGTTATCTCTAACCTCCTTAATCCTGCTTCCTTATATGCAAAATCAAGATAATTATACCTAACTTAAAGAGCCCTCCTGAGGAGAAAATGAGAGTAAGGAAATTAGTGAGGTGGCTTGGCATGTCGTAAGCATACAACAAACGTTAGCTCTTCCTCCTCCTCCTAATAAGCCACATGTTTTGCTCAAGTCTGCTAAGGTTAATCAATTAATAGGAAAATTGATGCTAATTTTGATCAGTTGTTGATGTAACAATATCTGGTTTTACATCCTAAAATTTAAAAATAGTTCATGTATCAAAGAAACAAATCAACACAAAAGAAGCAAATTTTAAGATGGAAGGAGCATTGTTTCATTGATCAAGTTTATTCCTCTCTATGTAACTTAAGTGTCACTCATCTGGGTGACAAATCTATCCCCAAATCTTCCACTATTTTGAGGTCACTTCTTCTTGGATACTTAAATAAAAGTGATTTGATACCATCCCATGAATACTCATAGAAATCCTCCATGGGGATTCCTGGGCGCTGATCTTTTCTTTGAAATAACTCTTATTTCTTGAATTTGCTGCATCCTCCAAATCCTTCATATTTCTCCTCCAGTGGTTAACCCCTTCTCTTTACTCTCAAATCTAAACCAATCCTCTCATCCTGGCTATCCCTAAAGCATCATTTACACAAAGTAGATGTGTGAAGGTATGGGGATAGTGCAACACAGGTTTTCCAGGTCAGCTTGGCTAGGTTACTATACCCAGTAATTCAATTAAATACCAGGTATTGCCATGAAGGTATTTTGTAGATGTGCTTAACAGCTACAATCAGTTGACTTTAAGTAAAGGAGATTTTCCTCAACAAAATGAGTGCTCCTTAACCACTCAGTTGACAGGTCTTCAGAGCAAAAGTGAGGTGTCCCTGAAGAAGAAAAAATTCTGCCTGAGACTGCAGTATCAGCTCTGCCAGAGAGTTCCAGCCTGACTACCAACCCAAAACATAATTGTGTAAAGCTAATTCCTTGAAATAAATTACCTATCATCTATCTATCTATCTATCTATCTATCTATCTATCTATCTATCTATCCATCCATCCTACTGTTTTTGTTTCTCTTAAAAACTCTGACTACTGATACAGGACTTGCTCCCACCCAAAATTTCCCACCCATCTTATTTTCTTTCATAAAGCAGGTATTAGAGAAAAAACTGACAATAATAATTTTTAACACTTCTTGTTATTAATATTTGATCAGCATTCAGTCAACACTGGTATGTGTCAGCCAAATCATCATTCTTGTACTCTAGAGCCTGCTCCTGTTCAACCTCTCTCTGTGGGCTGGTGGTTCATCAAGGCCATGTCCATTGCAACCAGATGATATAATTTTGAAGGGACCCTTATCAGGGTCCTCTAACAAGAAAACATCCAAAAGTGGACTACTTCAGTACTGGAAACTCTACTCCTTCTTTTGGGCAAAGATTTGTTACAGAGAATCCTTTGGAGGAAAGAATCAAGCAGGAGAATGATAATAAGTTAGCTGCTAGGACACCCGACATTTTGTCAAAATTTTCTTGATACATAGGCAAAAAACAGTGACCTAAATTTTTAATAAGTAGTATTGAGAAATGTCTCCAGGGAGCAGACCTGGATATAGTTCCCCAGTGGGAGGCCACTGGGCACCTGCAGGATGTAGTAGAAAAAAGAGTGAGAAGAAAAGCAGGAGCTTGCCAAAGGAAGCATCAACTCCTTCACACTTGAACTGGTTCCAATCACACCTGCTCCCTTTAGGGGAAGCCTTTCCATTAAACAATGATTGTGACGACTTGGCAGGCAGACTAAGTTTGGATGCAGGTAGATTATCAAAAGCATTTTTTTCCCTTAATAACTATACCCACTCCTGCACTCCAAAATATTTTCTCCTTTCCTAGCTTTTTCCTCCAGGGTCTCATAGAAAGGGAAAGGTGATTATCTTCCAGCCTAATATTAGTCCCTGCAATTGTTCCTTTGGCCTCATCATTTTTCTTTCACTTTCTGAAGAATCTTTTTCCAGGGGGCCTGAATGGCTCTGTCAATTAAGTGTCTGACTCTCAATTTCAGCTTAGGCCATGATCTCAGGGTCGTGGGATCAAGCAGTGAGACAGGCTTTGTGGTCATCGGGGAATCTGCCTGGGGTTCTCTCTCTCTCTCTGCTCTTCTCCCTGCTCTCTCTCTCTTTCTCAAATAAAATTTTAAAAATAATTTTTTTTCCATCTGTCTTTCCTTTCTCCATCTTTTCTCCAACTCTGGGTCTTCCTTTTCTAATGTACCTAGGTCTCCTCCATCTTAAAAACAACAAAAGAAGTTCCTACATCTTGCTTCCTCTTCTCCTACCTCACTATCAAATATGTCTACAGTGTTTCTTTCCATTTCTTTGCTGCCCTTAGCTCAAAGCAGTGCAGCTTCTTTACATCCCGTTGCATTAGAACCCTCCAAGAATCCTTTAAGCCAGGTGTGAAAAGCAGTAGTTTTTCTTCAGGTGGTAGCTTACTTGGCCTTTTTTCAATACCTAGCACATCTGACCACAGAGTACTTCACAACTTTTCTCACTTTGATGTCCTTGACACTTGCTGATTTTTCTTTCTCTCCCCTTTACTGGTTGTACTTCCTTTTCCCATCCCCTAAATGTCAATTTACTCAAAGATTTAGATCCTACTTTTCTGCAATTGTATTTAGCCAAGATTTATCCCTCCACCAAACCTTTATATATTAACTCTGGGTAGATAGGTCTCTTACTACCAATCTAGAACACTCTTCTGAATTTCATTTCTACAAAAATCTCTAGCTGCCTACTGAACGTTTCTACTTAGAAGTTTTTCTATCATATCACACTTAAAGTATGTGCAAAGGAAGGGCTTATCCATATCCACAAGCTAATATCTCTCCCCCAAATATTATTTTTCACCTAATTACCGGGCTTACACATGTTAGAGTACCTCCATTGCTACCCACAAAATCTTTATTGTCTTCTTCATAATGGCTTTTACGCGTGGGTGGTTCAGTGGTAGAATTCTTGCCTGCCATGGTGTCTACTCTTACAGTAGACACTTTCATTTTCCCATCACCATCCCGTCTGTAATATCCAGCATCTAGATCTACATTATGGTTCTCTTCCCTCCCCTGATCTGTCCCACAAACCGGAACTATGTTGTAATACCATTTTTTTTTTTTGCCATTTATTCTTTCCTCCATAAACAGTTGTTAAGGAATAAGGTCCAATTTCCTCCCCCTTGCATTCAGACCCTCTCCCACTCAATCTAATCTTCCCCTCTAAACTTCCATATTAACAGTGGTCTGTAATCATTGGGTGGTACATCATTTTCTTGCATTCCTGCCTCTGAGCATGATATTTTTATTTCCTTGAAACACTTTCCTCCTGTTCTTTTCTCCTATTCATCCTACCTCCAGTTTTGACACTTATTTGTCATTCGCCAATAAGTCCCATTTTTTCTGAATGTCTGAAATATTTCTAAGCACAAAAGTATCCTTATCTAAATATGTTTATGTCAATATATGTCTTGCTCAGCAGACTTTTAACTCTTAAAGTCAGGGATTCATTCTCTAACTTTTAAATCCCTGATATCTAAAAGAATATTTGTTGTTATGATGCAAAGAATCTCCAACAGCTTTATTTCTACAACAAAAAGGAATCAGCATTTCGTCATGGTTAACAGTGCAGATGTCAGACTTGGGTTTGTGCTTTAACTCTGCTGTGCATTAGCTGTGTGACCGTGGTCACATTATTTCAACTTGCTAAGCCTTATCTGAAAAATGCAGATAATCATAGTACCTGCCTCAAATGATTGTAAGAACGAAAGAGATAATATATCTAAAGTGTTCAGAATACTGCCTGCCACATATTAAGGAGACAGTAAATGTTAGCTATTTCATAGTGGTATTCAAAATGTACGATTTGAAGGACTGAATTAGTACTGTATCACTGAATTAGAAAATTATACACTTTATAACTTTAACATGTTCTTTGGGTCCTATTTCTACATTAGTTTATCAAGGCCTGAAAGACTAAAATCAAATGTGTATTGCTGAATTACTTTTTACCAGGATGGAGCTGAGAAAAGTCAGTAATATTTATTAAGTGACTATTGAGTGTACAACGCTGTAGGAAGTTCATAGCGTTTTGGGTGTAGATTGGACTGACTGCATTTTTTGTTAGAAAAAAGCAATTAGAGAAATTTGAGTCTTGACTCTTAATAATCAGCTTGTTGATTCTGATGGAGGTATGGGAGGAGGCAGTTGCTCTATTTTTGTGAGTTTTAGTTTTTTAGCCTTTCTGTAATGTAGAATTAAGTAATAGAGTACATATAAAATATTTAAATATTATATTCTATAAACAAAAATATTATATGATTGATGCTTTTCCTTAAATATTTTATCTTTAAAATGGTTATAATGTAATTTTTAATAGGCTTTAAACTATTTTTACTTATTTCATTACTTGAAATATATTTTCTTCTGTTTTCTAAAATTCTGGGTCTTTGTTTACTTGGAACCTTTTTTTTTTTTTTTCTGGCTAATGCAATATAAATGTATTGATTGCTTACAATGTGCCAGGAACTATGCTAGGCATACATAAATACATACACACATAGACAGTGTGATAGTGTTTAATTAAAGTATTACTAAAGTGCTAAGTGAACACAGAAAAAGGAGTAATTAAGCCAGACATAGAAAAGCAAATATTGCATGATCTAACATACACGTGAGATCTAAAATAGTCAAACTAATACAAAAAAAAAGTAGAGTAGTGATTACCAGGGTCAGAATACATGAGAGGGAAATGAGAAGATATTAGTATAAGGGTACAAAGTTTCAGTAACACAAGATGAATGAGTTCTGAGATCTAAGGTACAACCTGATCATAATAGTTAATACTGTATTGTCCACTTGATGTTGCTGAGAAGATAGATCTTAAATTAAGTGTTCTCACTACAGAGAGCTACACACATACACAATGATAACTAGGTAGAGGTGAGGTGATGGATAAATTGTTTAACTTGATCTTTTCACAATGTATGCATATATTGAAACACCAAGTTGTACCTTAAATATACATAATTTTTATATGTGGAAGATATTTCAATAAAGTTGTTTTTAAAGAAAGGAGTAATTAATTCTTTGCTTAGAGGGAAGTAGAAAACTCTGAAGAGCTAACATTTTCCCTGGACCTTAGAGGTTAGATAGGAGTTTGCTGGATACACATGAGGGTGGGTATTTGGGGCTCTAGTAACAGCAGAAGCAAAAGCAGGGAGGCTTGCAAGTGCTACTGTATTTATGAAATCAGAGATACTCTGCTATGATTAAAGAATCAAAGTGTGTATGTGTGTTAGAAGGACTGTTGTGCTGGTGTCAGCTCACACAAGCTTACTCATGAGGGTCAACAGTCCACATTTCTTCCTGTTTTTGCATTCACTGATATCACACTGGTAACTTGAAATTTGCCAGTATAGGAGTATTTACACCAGGAAAATTGGCCAAACACTACACATCAGGGTTTGTTGTTATTCCTGTTGTAATTTCCCTTTAGAGAACCAATAGTTATACACACATCAGCACCTGATTTGTTACAAGTGGCAGTTCTGGCAAGGTTAATCTGAATAGCTAAATAAGGTAATACAGTAAATGGCTTCGCAGGAAAAGCTGAGGTTGAATCTTAAAAAAGCCTCATTTGCAGTTTATACTGACATGGGGGCATTCTGTGGGCAAAACCACTAAGGAAAAGTGAAATTTTGCCAAGTGGTAACACAAATACAACTAAACTAAAACCTAAATTTGAGGGCAAATGGTTATAAACTGTGTGAGTAGATCAGCATTAGCAATACTCAGGGTAAGATGTAAAAACATTTGGAAAATACTTGATAGTCTTGTCATCAAAAATAAAATATTCTCTGCAGTTGTAAGAATTCTAAGAGTCATTTCTACTATGTAAACATTTCTTGGTACTGCTGACATTTCCTCTTGACAACACTTCATCTTTCAGGCAATAACAGGTAAACATTGAGCCTATAAAATTATTTTTAAAAAGCCTTTTGTCCTTGTGTCCTTTTAGAAAAAAGTGACTGGTGAAGCCTTTAATATGTAATAAGGAAGTATACTAAAGTATAGAAATGGCAAATTAGGTAACTTCTTTTAAATAGATGATCAATCACAGCTCTTGGGGTTTGGTTGTTCTTGAAATAAAACAGTCAATGAGAGCAAACTAATTACTGAGCTAAACTTGAATGTGTTTTAACTATGTGATATTAATATGAAAGGAAGAACAAGAAATAAGGAGAGATCAAAGAAGATAGCAGAAAGACATTTTTTAAATCCTATGGAGAAAATGGCATAAGTTTATATATGTCCACATTGATTGTTATTAATAGATGATCTCTTCTAAAGGCTAGGTTTGAGTAAACAGTTTGTCAATAAGGATTTGTTCTACAAGCCTTACATGTGTTTTCTTGTTTGATATTCTCAGTAACTCTATAATGTAGATTATTCTTATGATCCCTATCTTACTAGGAAGAAGTAGAGGCACAGCATCAAAAGAAGAGAATATAGCAGATCTAGCATTCAAACCCATGAATCAGCAACAGTGCCACTCTTAACTACCAGCCTATAATACAGTGCCCCTCAAAGTGTGAGCCCTTGGACAATAGCAGCAGCCTTACAGGGAACTTGTTAGAAATCTAGATTTTATAACAGGAGGGAAGATGGAAAATTCACAAATACGTGATTATTAAACACCACACACCTGAACAGCCAATGGATCAAGAAGAAATAAAAAGGGACACTGAAAAATGTGTTGAGACAAATGATAATGAAAACACAAAATACCAAAACTTAATGGATGCAACAAAAGAAATTCTAAGAGCTAAGTTTTTAGAATGAAGGCATACATCAAGAAGAAAAAACAAGTACACAATTTAACTTTACAACCCAAGGAACTAGAAAAAGAAGAACAGCTTAAACCCAAAGCCAGGAGAAGGAAGGCAATAATAAAGTTTAAAGTAGAAATGAAATAAAAAAGATGAAATAAAGAATAAAAATGATAAAAATTATTAATAAAACCAAGAGAGGATACTTTCAAAAGATAAACAAATTTGATAAAACTTTAATTAAACTAACCAAGAAAATAGGAGAGGAACCAAATAAACAAAGTTATAGATTAAAGACAAGACATTACAACTGATATCAGAAAAAGATGGAGAATTCTCAGAGGCTACTATGAATAATTATTTGCCTAAATTGGACAACCTTGAAGAAATGAATAACTTCCTAGACACATTAAAATCTACTAAGACTGAATCTTGGTGAAATAGAAAATCTCAACAGACCAATAATGAGTAGGGAAATTGAGGGGCTCCTGGCTGGCTCAGTCAGTTAAGCATCTGCCTGCAGCTCAGGTCATGGTCTTGGGGTCCTGGGATAGAGCCCAGCTTTCTTAGGCTTTGTTCTCAGCAGGGAGCCTACTTCTCCCTCTCCTAAACCTCCTCCTCTCCCTCTGAAACCCTCCTCTCATCCATTAGTGGTCACTTAAGTTGTTTCCATGTCTTGGCTCTTGTGAATAATGCTGCAGTAAACATGGAAATGCAGATAACTCTTTGAGATAGTGATCTCATTTCTTTCAGCCACAAACTCAGAAGTGGAATTGCTGGATCATAGGACATTCTTATTTTTAATTTTTTTAATTTTTGAGGAATCTGTATACTCTTTTCCACAGTTGTTGTACCAATTTACATTCCCACCAACATTGTACCCGAGTTCCCTTTTCTTGATATCTTTGACAGCACTCGTTATTTCTGTGTTTTTGATGATGGCCATCCTAACAGTTAGGAGGTGATATCTCATTGTGGTTTTGATTTGCATTTTCCTGACGATTAGTGATGTTGAACACCTTTTTACATACCTGTTGGCTATTTGAATGTCTTTTTGGAAAAGTGTTTATTCAAGTCCTTTGCCCATTTTTAAACTGGATTATTATTATCATTCATTCACTGATATCACACTGGTAACTTGAAATTTGCCAGGAAAATTGGCAAACACTACACATCAGGGTTTGTTGTTATTCCTGTTGTAATTTCCCTTCAGAGAACCAATAGTTTAACACTCATCAGCACCTGATTTGTTACAAGTGGCAGTTCTGGCAAGGTTAATCTAAATAGTTAAATAAGGTGATACAGTAAATGGCTTCACAGGATAAGCTGAGGTTGAATCTTAAAAAAGCCCCATTTGCAGTTTATACTGACATGGGGGCATTCTGTGGGCAAAACCACTAAGGAAAAGTGAAATTTTGCCAAGTGGTAGCACAAATACAACTAAACTTTATTGAAATATCTTCCACATATAAAAATTATGTATATTTAAGGTACAACTTGGTGTTTTGTTATATGCATGCATTGTGAAAAGATCAAGTTAAACAATTTATTCATCACCTCACCTCTACCTAGTTATCATTGTGTATGTGTGTATCTCTCTGTAGTGAGAACACTTAATTTAAGATCTATCTTCTTAGCAACATCAAGTGGACAATACAGTATTAACTATTATGATCAGGTTGTACATTAGATCTCAGAACTCATTCATCTTGTGTTACTGAAACTTTGTACCCTTACACTAATATCTTCTCATTTCCCTCTCATGTATTCTGACCCTGGTAATCACTACTCTACTTTTTTTTTGTATTAGTTTGACTATTTTAGATCTCACGTGTATGTTAGATCATGCAATATTTGCTTTTCTGTGTCTGGCTTATTCTGTCTCCTCTAGCTATCTCTCTCTCTCTCTCAAATAAATAAAAAAAAAAATCCTTTTCAAATAATGAGTAGGGAAATGGAATCAATAATCAAAAACCTCCCAATAAAGAAAAGCCCTGGATCAGGTGGCTTCACTGATGATTTCTTCACTGGTGGTTCTTTCACTTAAAAAAGAATTAATGTTAATCCTTCTCAAATGTTTCTAAAAAATTAAAGAAGAGGGAAAAAAATCTCAAATTCATTTTACCAGACCATCATTACTCTGATATGTGAGCCAAATTAAACAAAAAGAAAAAAAAGGAAACAGAAAAAAAAAAACCCAAACCTGCAGACCAACATTCTTGATAAACATAGATGCAAAAATTCTCAACAAAATACTAACAATCTTAATTCAACAGTACATTAAAAGGATCTTACAACAGAATCAGATGGGATTCATTCATGGGATGCAAAGATGGTTCAATATACATAAATCAATAAATGTGAAACATCCATTCATGGATGAAAATTAAAAATAATATGATCATCTCAATATAAAAAAACCATTTGACAAAATTCAACATCCATTCCTGATAAAAACTCTCAACAAACTGGGTATAGAGGAAAGGTACTTCAACATAATAAAGGTCATGTTTGACAGGCCCATAGCTAGCATAATATTCAAATGGTGAATGGTTAAAAGTTTTTCTTCTAAGATAAAGCATAAGAAAAAGGTACCCACCCTCACCATCCTTATTCAACGTACCACTGGAAGTCCTGACCAAAGCAGTCCAGCAAGAAAATTAAATAAATGGCATCCAAATTAGGACAAAAAAAAAAACTGTCTCTGTTTATAAATGGTATTTCCTATATATATAAAAAATTCCTGAGGACCACACAAAAAAACCTGTTAAAACTAAAAAATGAATTCCCTGAAGTTGTAGAGTACAAAGTCAACATACAAAAATTACATGTGTTTCTACACACTAACAATGACTATGTGAAGAAGAAATAAAGAAAACAATACCGTTTATAATAGCATGAAAAACAATAAGATACACAGAATAAATTTAACTAAGCAGGTGAAAAATCTACACCAAAAACTATAAGATGTTGATGAAAGGAACTGAGAAAGACACAAATAAATGGAAAGATAGTCCATGTTCATAAAATAATTAATATTGTTAAAATGTCTATATTATTCAAAGCCACCTATAGACTCAGTCTAAAACTTAGCAAGATTCCAATGGTATCTTTTACAGATAGAGAAAAAACAATCTTAAAATTCATATGGGACCATAGAAAACCCTAAATAGAAATAATTTTGAGAAAGAAGGACAAAGTTGGAAGTATCACACTTCCTGATTCAAACTAAATTACAAAGCTATGGTAATGAAAATAATATGGTATTAGCATAACAGACACATAGCTCAATGGAACAGAATTGAGAGGCCAGAAATAAACCCATGCATATATGGTCAACTAATATTTGACAAGAAAGACAAGAACAGTTAATGGAGAAAGGGTAGTCTCTTCAATAAATGATGTTGGGAAAATGGCTTAGTCACATATAAAAGAATGAAACTGGACCCCTATCTTAAACCATTCAGAAAAATTAAAAATGAGTTGAAGTCTTAAATGCAAGATTTGAAGCCATAGAACTCCTAGAAGAAAACATGGAAAAAAGCATTTTGGCAAGGATCCAAGCAATTATTTTTTTGCATATGATACCAAAGTACAAACAACAAAAATAAAATAAACAAGTGAGAAGACATCAAACTAAAAACTACTGCACAGCAAAAGAAATAATCCACAAAATTGAAAGGTCACCTATGAAATGGGAGAAAATATTTGAAAACCACATATCAATAAAAGGTTAATATACAAGACTTATAGTATAAGGAACATAATACAACTTAATAGCATAAAAACAACTATTCCAATTTAAAAATGGGCAAAGGACTTGAATAAACACTTTTCCAAAAAGACATTCAAATAGCCAACAGGTATGTAAAAAGGTGTTCAACATCACTAATCATCAGGAAAATGCAAATCAAAACCACAATGAGATATCACCTCCTAACTGTTAGAATAGCCATCATCAAAAACACAAGAAATAGTTCCATCCATGTCGTATTATGCTTAGCAAAATAAGTCAACTGGAGAAAGACAACTATCACATGATCTCCCTGATATGAGGAAGTGGAGATGCAACGGGGGTGGGGGTTAAGGTGGTAGGAAAAGAAAAAATGAAACAAGATGGGATCGGGAGGGAGACAAACCAAAAGAGACTCTTAATGTCATAAAACAAACTGAGGGGGGTGGGGGGGGAGAGGGGTTGGGAGAGGGTGGTGGGGTTACATTATATGTTTAAATAAAAAAGCTTAAATTAAAAAAAAAACACAAGAAATAACGAGTGCTGTCAAAGATATCAAGAAAAGGGAACTCAGGTACAATGTTGGTGGTAATGTAAATTGGTACAACAACTGCGGAAAAGAGTATACAGATTCCTCAAAAATTAAAAAAATTAAAAATAAGAATGTCCTATGATCCAGCAATTCCACTTCTGAGTTTGTGGCTGAAAGAAATGAGATCACTATCTCAAAGAGTTATCTGCATTTCCATGTTTACTGCAGCATTATTCACAAGAGCCAAGACATGGAAACAACCTAAGTGACCACTAATGGATGAATAGAAAAAGAAAATGTGATATATATATATATATAT